>VYXH01011475.1:0-165833 GCA_013397275.1 Burhinus bistriatus | reverse complement strand
TGATGAATATGTTGAACAAGATCGGGCCCAGTGTTGACCCCTGGGGGATACCACTGGTTACAGGCCTCCAACTTGACACGGCTCCATTAATCACAGCCCTCTGAGTTCTGTCACACAGCCAGCTCTCAATCCACCCCTCTGTCTCCTCATCTAGCCCACACTTCCTCAGCTTCCTAATGAGGATGATATGGGAGACAGTGTCAAAAGCCTTGCTGAAGTCAAGGTAGATGACATCTACTGCTCTCGTCTGTACTACCAGTCAGCTACTTCCATATCTCCAGAGCAGTAGCATATTGAGCGTACCACATAGGTCCTGTTGCATTTTCCTAAAATCCCCCTTTGGTAGGGGCAGGCTGTACTTGGAAAACCTCAGAATTAAGGGACAAAAGATATGTAAGGAGACTCGTGTGAATTAATTCCCTCTGAGGGAGAACAATTTAGAATGAGTCGTTTCCTTTCCTGTATATTTAATTGTAGCAAAGAGAAGCAAGTGAAATAAAACATGCACAGCTTCTTTAGGTAGGTGGTATCCAGGCAGAAGAGAACTGAGAATGGTTTTAGCCATAAGCATTACAGTGAGCAGAGAAAATAAAATCTACCTTGGGGAACAGTATTTCCTAGTTTATTCCAATAAAGTTACCGTTTAGCGAGAAGAGAAAGTTGTTTTTCCTCTTATCATATGACATGTGGCACCTGATCTGTACGGGGAAAACATTTAGGGTTATTCGGTGCTTTGTCAGTGGGCTTGTGCTGATTTGGTATTCAAATTTCTTTTGAACCAAATGATATTTTTCCATTAGTATTAATCAGATTTCTCTCATAGTACCAACAATGAAACTGAGAAATAACTTTGACAAAAGAAATTTAGAACACTAAAAGTCCAAAATTAACTCTCACTGCTTCTTTCTTCTCTTCAGTTCCCACCACATCATCTCCAATTCTCCCCACATTTGCAGTTACGGAAAACATTGTTCTCTCTCACATTCGATATTTTACTGTGAACTACTTTGTCTCATGTCTCATCTAATGGTAAATAACAATACAAGGGCTTGCAAGTAACATTACTCAAGAAACCATGAAAATCTAAAAAGGTAATCGTGATATTTCTGTCTCTTAAATTACACCTTCTTTTTCTGCTTGCAGATCATGGTTGAAATACAAAATATTTTACTTGTTTGTCAAGGGGTAAGCAGCTGTAGATTTGACAGCATAACTGAGAACAAACAGGACCCATTCTCTCCTTGTTATCTCTGCATGTGTTTCAATATTGGACAGGATTTTTGATGTACTGTGATTTCTCATTCACAAGGTTGTTTCAGGAGTGGCCCATAAGGCGAAAGCTGTGATTTGCACTTGCATGGAGGGTTGTGTTTACAACTCAAATGGCAACAACTGGAAAATCCCACTTCAACACATGCATTTTACTAGGTCTATTAAAAAAAAAGAAAAAAAAAAAAAAGGAAATTAGACCAGGCTAATTCTTTAAAGTGTACAATCCATGGTGGATGCAAAGCAGCAGACATTACTGTTGCTGACATAAGGTTGTGCTTATACAGAGCAAGGTGATAGTAAAGATGGTTCATTCAAACTCCACTGAGAGCAACTAATGAGCTACATATCATTTAAAGTACTCTGTCTTCCCAGTGAAAGTGGAAGGGATCCAATTAAGAGTGGGGGAGACTCTGCTGAGCTTGCTTTAATAACTTTATAGTAGAAGGAAGCAACATACAGAGTTAGAGTCTGCTGCCAAAGAAGAAAAATAGCAGAAAAAAAGAAAAATTCTGATGTCTTGAAGATCTTGGAAAATCTGCCAAAATACAGCCTTCAGGAACTCATTTTGCGGGTTAGAAAACACTGGCAGGCACAGGATCTTACCTTAAGACAGAAAGAAGGATTAACTGATCACCTGAGCTTCTTCTCAACCTTATCTTTTTCCTGGTGACAAGTCTTCAGGTCACTGGTGATTAGCTGCAGAGATGCCATTCCAGGAAATAAATGCTCCATTGCCACCACAGCACTTCAATGGCTGCACCAAATTGCTTCTGGGCACCAATGTTTCTAGACAAGCATAAAATAACGTCTTGTTTTACTCCGTTATGGTGAGTGGGCCTGTGACTTGGAAGCTTCAGAAGGTGCTTTTGGGGCCAGACTTTGGCAGAAAGATTCAGAGATTTGACTAATATGGGTATTGAGATACAGACCTCAGAGTCAGAAAAAAGGATTGAGTTGAAACTGAACAATGATCTGGATCACCTCCCTGTCCCCAGGCAGGATGACCCATAATCAGGTAGGGAAGTATCAGTGGGAGACAAGGAAGGATGTAAAGTGGGGAGGGTATGATCGTTAAATATTGAAGTTAAACATTTGAATTATCTGGGTTATCTCTCATATAACACAGACTGAGCCCAGTATTGGCTAGACCTGCTGTACAGGGAGGGGCAAGCCATATAATCTCTGCCTCAGTTTTCCTTTCTGTAAGGTAGGAATGAAATTATTTTCTTAAGCATCCTTTTCTCAGAAAATTAACTTTTAAATGTGTTGTTTAAAAATATAACAAAACAAAGAGCCTACCAATAATCCTAGGCTGCACAGATTTATTATTTGTCTAAAGAATTTGATGGGTGAAACTGAAAAAAAACCCTAACAAGTAATAATGTTATTAATGGGGCTTCTCAAGGTATATTTTCTTGGCAATATAGGTATGCCAATAAAGGTTAATTAAAATAGCAGGCAATCATGATCCGATTAAATGGGGTGTATACTAATCTCATGCACTTGCATGACAACCTAAAAAGCATATGACTTGAGGATGGCAACTGAAAGCAGGGTATTTTTAGCTAGAATCAATAGAACTTTCTTCCACTCAATTAATTTCTGCATAATACGGAGATAAAACACTTGCTTTTCTTCCCATCATCTCTATAGGAAGAAAGAGGCATAATAACAAAATTTTTGGCACAAAAATATGTGTACGAAAATTTGAGAGTATTTAAGGAAAGAGAAATACACCTATGAAAGATAGAGTAAAGTGTTAGTAATTTTTTTTCATTTTCTTTCCAGCTTTTCTTGTGAAGGAAATACTATGTATGCACATGTATATATCTCTCTTTGTGTGCATGTGTGTGCGGACAGTGTATATGCCTATGTATGCACAGGAAGGTACACTTGTAGTCCTTTTCAGGAAAAGAAGGAAAAAATACGAGAATGGAAGACTGTTAAACCAATAAGTGTTGTGCTGTATTCTGGTCTTCTGTCCAACAATAAAAATAAGATTGCATTTGCTGCTTAAATCCTACTGAGTGTTACAAGACGTTATACAATGATGTATAAGTATATACATTAAATAATTGCATGTCATGTATACCATCTATGATGTGCACATTCTCCTTAGGTAAAGTGAAATCTACCCTACAGGTGCAGATCTGGCTCTTGATAGAAGCTTTTTATGACAGCATATATTACTTTTTTGGATACTCCATTAGATAGTTGAACATGACTTTTAGCAGAAGGCATGGAAGGATATCCTTCTCTCTTTGATAACAGTGATAGTTTAACCATTAATTTCATTATGTTTAGAGCATCACTCGCAGACATTTGGATGTCATTACACTTTTTTGGGGTCTGCCGGCATATCTCTACCATCTTTTGCCGAACAAGTTCTGGTAAGCCTTTTGTCATCTGCAGGTATCTATTTTGGCAAAGAAGTGCTCAGACACTAAGGAGAGCAAAGAACAGTGCAGAATAAAGACCTAGATAGACAGATTAGTATCTATTTAAGTGTGAAATGCTAGTCCTAGTCACTCATTAAAACAAAAATCCAAACAAATCCCAAAAAGGAAAGCTTTCGACCCTCATCCTTAATGCAGGGAACCTAAGAACAGTTTTACAGAAAGCAAAAAAGTATATTTTTTCATATCTGATGATTTCGCTCCTTGAAGACTGTCTATAATAATCCACTGAGAGCACTACATGATTGTTAAGGATGTGAAATTATAACTTTTAACATCTGAAGCTCAAAACATTATGAATAACCACCCAAACCCAGGACTTTTTTTCAGACATATTCTTCATATTCAATCTGCTTTGATAATAAATGAGCAGCAGGTTTCAGTTAGATTCAGACACTCCATCTCCACCTGTTGGCAGAGAAGAACTATATCTGAATGGTATAAAATGACTTGAAGGGAAACTGTTGAGATGAGAAAATTTAAAGAATGCTGTTCTGCCTTTTTTTTTTTTTTTGATTTTCCCCTCACTGTAATAGTTTCCATGAGTGAAGTACTGATACCTCAAAATACCTGGGAGCCTGCAGGGAAGGAAATGTGAATGAACTACCATGAAAACTGTTGTTTGCTCACATTAACCTAATGCATTATAAAGATGTGGTAATATTTACTGTAAAACATGGTTTTGTTTTAATTTATAGACTTCTTTACATCCATACTCCTGTATCCCTAAGGGCCATAAAGTAAAACATGAACCGAAACCACAAAATGAATAAAATATATCTTGGTTTCATTTGTGTCAAAATCACAATAAAATAAGGAAATATAATCAGCTTAGATGCTGTTTTGCTTTTATTTATAAAGGTTACTGTTTCAGTTTGTTTTAATTATCATCATAGTGGTTGCTAAACTGTGGCAGCACTGAGAAGGCTGTACCCCACCTTGACAGACAGATTAGTATGTAGTTCTAAATGAAGGACACATTTTAAAACTAGTTCTATAAGTCATTCCCTAAGCATGTGTTTTTTCGTGGCCTTGCTCCATCATTATTTTTTGACAAATGCATTTCCCTTTAATTTCACGGGTCTTAGTGAATAATTCTTTGCAGCTGGATGAAAGAAACTGCAAATTTTATGTACAGTGCCGTATAAAGCCAACTAGTTTTGCTTCTATATGAATGCTATATGGAGCTGTGTCTTCCCTAGGGCAGAGCAAAATATGTTGAGCCAGATTCAATTGTTGAAAAACAGTAGCATTCATTTTTATCAACAAAATTAGTGCAGAATAGGAAAATGGAGAGGGGATATCAAAAAGCACCCAAAACAATCCTGATATTTTGGTTTTATAGCTGCAGCACATCTAATACTTTCGTTATTTTTTAAAAAATCAGTGAAACAAACAAACCAAAGTCTTTTCATATTGGAATTGTTTTCTTAAGGACCATACAAATCTTGTTACAATTTGATTGAATGGCCATAGTTTGGTGCATTGTAATCTGCTCATGGGTTTACTGTATGTAGTTTATTGCTGCTTGCTGTGTTTCTGTGAAAAAATGCGCAGCAAACACAAATACATTACATCTTATAAATTCTCTCTGAAGAAAAAAAATAGCATACTGAGACTTATACTACTACATAATGCAAAAAAAAAAAAGAAATAAAGTTTAAAAAAATCCTTTGATGTTTTTAATTAACAAACTGAACAATAAAGTTCTATCATTGTTTAGCATTAGTTGAACTGATTAATTATAGATACATTAATAATGGATAGTACAATCTTATATTATTTATTGATTATGGCCAACCATATCCTGGACTGCATGAAAAGAAGCATGGCCAGCAGGTTGAGGGAGGTGATTCTACCCCTCTACTCTGCTTTTGTGAGACCCCACCTAGAATACTGCATCCAGCTCTGGGGCTCTCAACCTATGAAGGACATGGACCTGTTGGAGCAGGTCCAGAGGAGGACCATAAAAATGATCGGAGGGAGAGAACACCTCTCCTATGAGGACAGGCTGAGAGAGTTGGGGTTGCTCAGCCTGGAGAAGAGAAGGCTCCAGGGAGACCTTGTAGCCACCTTCCAGTACTTAAAGGGAACCTACAAGAAAGATGGGGGCAAACTTTTTAGCAAGGCCTGTTCTGATAGGACAGGCATTAATGGTTTTAAGTTAAAAAAGGTAGATTTAGATTAGATATTAGGAAGAAATTCTTTATTGTGAGGTTGGTGAGACACTGGATCATGTTGCCCAGAGAGATGGTAGATGCCCCATCCCTGGAAACATTCCAGGTCAGGTTGGATGGGGCTCTGGGCAATCTGATCTAGTTGAAGATGTCCCAGTTCATTGCAGTGGGGGGGTTGGACTGGGTGGCCTTTAAAGATCCCTTCCAACCCAAAGTATTCTATGATTCTATGATTTTGATAATTCATAGCATAAAACTGTAGAGGTTACTGAAGCTGTGGTTTTGCTTCAAGAGAGTATGTGCCTTACAATACGACAAACAAAAAGACAAATTCAGTTATGTCAAGGCACTCAGTTCGCGTAGTTTTGGTTCAACAGGTGAAGGTATGGTTGAATTAATTAGAATAATTTTCCAAATTTTAAGCCTAGTACTACAGTGCTGTACTAGTTTGGAGAATATAATGGGCTTTTTAATCATTTAACTGATGTAGTGCAGATCTGGGAATAAAAAAATCCACTTTCTGAGCATCAAACCCATCAGCAGACAACACAGAAGTCCTAATGCCTTATGTTTATAGATCAGCAAGCTCAAAGAAGGAGAAATTTCCCATTCAAGTATACATCAGAAAGTTTGCTTAACAGAATGTTTTCACTTCCTTGCATTATGTTTGGATTCAGTGAGTAACAGAATATTTCCATTTACATTGCTGATTTGGAGGAATTCAGTTATACCACAAAAGACTACGTTAAGAGCCTTTTTCACAGCAAGAAATCAACTGATGCACTACTAAATTATTTTTTTAAAACTCAACTGGTTTAGCATAGTCGGAGAGATATTGAAACTTCTAAACTTTACCCAGCAGTCTGTTAGATATATAAACTCACATTTTTCTCATAAGAAATACATTACATGTGTTCAATGATCTAAAATGACCTCTAGGATTTGCAGAAATGTATTGCAACATGCAGGGTGGTTTACTTCTGAATTATTTTGGTTTTTGTAATAGAGACCATCAGAAACATCTGATTGTACAATGCAGATGTAATGCTGACATTTATCAATCTCTCTTTAATCAAAGGATTACATAGTGCTTAGGAAAGGGCTAGTAAACTACCTCAAATCTCATCTGGGCTGCACATAGGAGATTTAAGAGAGGAAGGAAAATTTTAGAGGATCTCAAATACTCCTAGAACCATGAAAAGCCAAAGGCTTCTGATCCCGTGTCAATATCTGTTCATGTTAGTTGAATCTGTTCATGTTAGCTTTTAAAATCATTTCACATATCACCTCTGATCTCTTATGGAAAAGAAATGCGTAATAGTCTTTTCTGCTGTAAAATGCTCATTTCATATCTCTATTAAGAGTTAATTGCCATAGGCTCATCGGGGGTCCTATCCTTGATTATTACATTGATATATCAAATAGCTATAACGTGAAGCAGGATTATAGAACTAAAGGCTTTCATAACCATGAATTTGCTGCGGTTTTCTTCATACTTCATTCATAGTGCAAGAAATGAGGGCTTAAAAGCAGAGAGAAGAGTAACAAATAAGTTATGGAACTCCCTGCTGTAGAGCATTGTACCACAAAATTTCAGCAGGTCTAAACACTGAAATATAGGGAATAATTTTTTATAGGACAATTTCTTTTTCTTATAATTATAGTATTCAAAGAATAATGCAAATAATATGACTATAGAACAGAGCCCTAATATTATTTTTTCTAGCATTGTTTACATTCACTATATATAATGGTTTATTAAAGACAGGTCCTGCTTGACGAACCTGATCTCCTTCTATGATAAGGTGACTCACTTAGTGGATGAGGGAAAGGCTGAGGATGTTGTTTACCTGGACGTTAGTAAAGCCTTTGACACCACTTCCCACAGCATTCTCCTGGAGAAACTGGCTGCTCGTCGCTTGGACCTGTGTATTCTTCGCTGGGTCAAAAACTGGCCCAAAGAGCTGTGGTGAATAGAGTTAAATTCAGTTGGTGGCCAGTCACAAGTGGTGTTCCCGAGGTCTCGGTATTGGGGCCAGTTGTGTTTAATATATTTGTCAATGATCTGGACAAAGGGATCGAGTGCACCCTCAGTAAGTTTGCAGACAACACCAAGTTGGGCAGGAGTGTTGATCTGCTTGAGAGTAGCATGGCTCTACAGAGGGATCTGGACAGGCTGGAATGATGGGCCAAGACCAATGGTATGAGGTTTAACAAGGCCAAGTGCCAGGTCCTGCACTTGGGTCACAGCAACCCCATGTTGTGCTACAGGCTTGAGGAAGCGTGGCTGGAAAGCTGCCTGGTGGAAAAGGATCTGGGGGTGTTGGTCGACAGCCAGCTCAATATGAGCCGGCAGCGTGCGCAGGTGGCCAAGAAGACCAATAGCATCCCTACTTGTATCAGAAACAGTGTGGTGAGTAGGACTAGGGAAGTGATTGTCCTGCTGTACTTAGCACTGGTGAGGCCCCGCCTTGAATACTGTGTTCAGTTTTGGACCGCTCACTACAAGAAAGACATTAAGGTTCTGGAGCGTGTCCAAAGAAGAGCAACAAAAGTGGTGAAGGGTCTAGAGCACAAGTCTTATGAGGAGTGGCTGAGGGAAACGAGGTTGTTTAGCCTGGAGAAAAGGAGGCTGAGGGGAGACCTTATCGCTTTCTACAACTGCCTGAGAGGAGCTTGTAGCGAGGTGGGTGTCAGTGTCTTCTCCCAAGTAACAAGTGATAGGACGAGGGGAAATGACCTCAAGTTGCACCAGGGGAGGTTTAGATTGGATATTAGGAGAAATTTCTTTACCAAAAGGGTTGTCAAGCAATGGAACAGGCTGTCCAGGGAAGTGGTTGTGTCACCATCCCCGGAGGTATTTAAAAGACATGTAGATGTGGTGCTGAAGGACATGGTTTTGTGGTGGACTTGGCAGTGCTAGGTTAATGGTTGGACTTGATGATCTTAAAGTTCTTTTCTAACCTAAACCATCCTATGATTCTAAGATAGCTGACTCTTGAAACAAGCAGAATTCCCTCCATCTTGAAAAACTTTCCTTCTCTAATAATTTAATAATAATGAACCTTCAAAACAAAACTTCTAGAATTAACTTTCTAGATGAAGAGGCAAGATTTGTTCAAGAAAACACCTCCTTTGACCTGATAGCCATGCTTCTTTTTATACAGGCCAGGGTATGATTGGCTTTCTGGGTTGCAAGTACACATTGCCAGCTCATGTCCAATTTTTCATTTACCAATGTCCCCACATTCTTCTCCGCAGGGCTGCTCTCAAACTATTTGTCACCCAGTCTGTACTGATATTGGTAATTGCCTTGACCCAGGTGCAAGATCTTGCACTTGGCCTTTTTGATCTTCATGAAATTCATATAGACCCATTTCTCCAGCCTTTTAAAGTTCCTCTGGATGGCATGCCTTCACTCTAGGGTATCAACCCCACCACTCAGCTTGGTGTCAACTGCAGAGTTGCTGAGGATGCACTCAATCCCACTATGTCATTAATAAAGATATCGAACAGTACTAGTCCCAGTACGAACCCTTGAGGGACACCACTTGTTACTGATCTGATGCAGTCGTTGACTGCAACTCTTTGGATGTGGCCATTCAACCAATTCTTTATCCATTGAATAGTCCATCCATCAAACCCATATCTCTCCAATTTAGCAACAAGGATGTTGTGTGCAACCATGTCAAAGGCCTTGAAATAGACTCAGAGAGATTTCAAATAAACACCCTGAGACGTTTAGAGATCTGGAGACTTAGAGAATTCAGCTGGTCTTGGATATGTACCTGAGTTAAGAGTACTTATGGGCACCTTCAGTCCACAAATTTTAAAGACCTTTCCTAGCATTAATGATGCCATTCTTGCACATTGCTGAAGGGAGTGTATTTTCTTATCTTTATTTTACAAATAGGGAAAACAAAGGGGCAGAATGTGATTTTGCAATAAGCCGAGTATCCTCAGCTCCCACTGATTTCAAGGGGGAAGACTGCAGAACTGAGTTTGAAGAAGCAAAGTTACAAAAGACCTCTAGACTGGATTTTTTTCAAGTGTTTATAGCCTTCCATTTACAAAGCACTTTTGAGTGTCTGTCCACAGTTGTTGGTAATAAAACACTTTTAGAATGTCTCATTTAGAGGATTTGCCTACAGGAATGTGGCCAGCTTTTAATAATGGGGAAACTGAAGCTGGATCTCTCAGTTGCTTCCTGTGCTCTTAGTCACAACAGCATCCTTTTAATGTTTTCTCTTTTTTCCTCACCAAGTCAGACTTTTGCATGTCCATAGAAAAATACCCATGGAGAGTTGATCAGAGAAGAACAGCGAGAATAACAGCATGTGGGTTGGGGTGTCTGTTTTTTTTAATTCCACGTCTGCATGCTGATTCCAAAACGATCTGAAAATATGTTTCAATAAAATCTGTTTGGGAGAAATAAGTAGCATAAAATGGAGGAAGAAGATACCTATTCATCAAGATGTTGAAGAGAAGACTCTTTTTTCCATTGGGGAATCCTTAAATTCTAATACTGAAAAATAAGGAGAGGAAACTGTTATTGATGGAGATTGTATTTCTGTCTTTAATTGATTGAATGTTCTTAGTGGTTTTGCTGATACGAATTTTACTAGCCCTAAGAAATGCTGGAAGCTAAAATTACTTCTATACTAGTTAAGTATAGCACTTGGTTGCATGTATTTATTGTTGTTTAAATGAAGATTTCAGACTATCTGTACTTTAAGCTTCACTATTGTCCAACGTATGGGGCAGGTAAAGCAAATACCTCTGGACCTCTAACTCTTCCTCAAATCACGTGTGTTAATTTATAACCTGATCAAATAATTCTGTAGTCTGTAAACAGTTTCGACTTTTTTCATGTCTTCTTCTTGTTCTGTTTGTATTGCACCAGATGATGGATTAATTTTAAATATTTATAATGTATTATGATGCTACTAAGAAACCCAGCTGGGGTAAGGTCTCCTAGAGTCAGGCTTGTATATCATATTCCTGCTCTATTGAGTTTCTATGTCAAGGTGCCAGGTTCACTCACTTGAACACCTCTCCAAGTGTGTAGCTTAACTGACATTTAATGGATCCTAATAAAAAATCAAAGCACAGGAAAATTTAGCTTGCAGTGATTAGTTTAGTTTACTCCCACTGAAGTACCTGGGCATTTTTGCATGCTGCTGTGCATTCTGTAAGATTAAATAGTCACACTGGTAGCAACAAGATAGGTCCACTCTCTGACAGTGCAGGGATTTCTCACACAGAAAAAATCCTGTGATGTTTTTGCATAGTTTCAAGTTATATCTGCAACTCTGTTTTGCCAAATTTTAGATGAACTCAAAATTACAGAATCTTTTTTTTCTATTTAGAAAGTTATTGGGTTTTTTTCTGGTTAAATAATCCTCATTTTCCTTGGCTTGGTTTTCATGACCTGCTTCCCTTTCATTTCACAGTGACACATTGAAGTAAATTTACTGTCAAAATAGTATGTACCTTAAGTAACACTCCTCACTGTTGACTGAAACTGGAAAATAATAATGCAGAATAGCAAGGTGAGAATAAAAACTATGAAAGTAGGAGGAAGGGGTCAAAGTTTGCCATATTGTCCATTAACATAACACTGCATATAGGCATGTCACTCAGTCGTAGAGAAAGGAAAAATATTTTTCTTTTCCATGACAATCGGTGATATCTTAAAAAAAAAAAAAATCCTTTCTGCATTGAGATGAAAATAAGAACTTTAATGGTTTCACTTGAAGAAATAAGAAAAAATATGTATCAGCCAAGATTAACTTATCTCTTTCCTGGATATTTGTCCTGGAATAGACAGGTCTGACTTAGAACAATTTTTGAAATGCAGTTTTCATAGCCCATGATGTTAGTATGCAAAATCCCAAATTACTGATTAGTTGTGTTTTTTTGTTTATTTTTCTGTCTATGTATTTGTGTGAATACATGTTGACACATTCATGTCTAGGTCTATAGATAAGAAATAAATGCACCATGTATAAAATACATATTTCTATGTATAAATATTATTATATAAGCAATGCAGATTTTGACCAAAAAAATGTATCTCAGTCTGAAATGTTGTTCTTAAGTTCCATGGAAACTAGTGTTTTCTTGTGAAACATATTCTTGTTCTTAAAAGTATTGCAAAGAATTGTAAATGAGTTTTTTTACCAAACTTATTTGAAAGACATGACCTAACTTCATAAAAATGAGAAGAATACGTAGGCAGGAGGCATAAGCACATGACAAATAAGGCAGAACTTTACTTTGTCTGCATAAACCTATTAATGAGTAATAAGCAATTAGGAAGAAAAAAAATGTAGTTGGAAACCAGATATCTTGCAAGGGCTAAATCACTGTGTCTTTCAACTGCAGTTGTAATCTGTTTTTATGCAAGTAATTTAGTGAGACATCATCTGTTGAGTGAGGACATGCCATAACGGAAGAGGTGTCAATATGTAAGATCTTAAAACCAAATGAAATGCGAAGAATAATCATACCAAGAAGCTTGTATTTGCAATGATCTAACAGCATGGAGTTGAAAAGCACATGCCTTTCCTGGGAGAAAAGTGTTTTAATGTTTATATTAAAAGCCTCATAATATTTGTAACTGACTGATCGGATGCCTTATGGTGTTACAGAAGAAGGCAGCTA
The DNA here is from genome assembly GCA_013397275.1 of Burhinus bistriatus. Lineage (NCBI taxonomy): Eukaryota > Metazoa > Chordata > Aves > Charadriiformes > Burhinidae > Burhinus > Burhinus bistriatus. The sequence goes on along the minus strand of VYXH01011475.1, from coordinate 153,262 downwards.
AATGTGAGGTTAATCAGAAGCAAAATGCCAGTGGTCTGACATATCTGCCACTGAAAGCATATATCTTAGAGAGACTTGGCAGACAGGGATATATTCAAGTGTAGTATTCACATTTTTGTTGTTTAAGGTATATATACAGTCTGTGATGATAATATATTGACCAAAGATTGAATACATCAAAGACAGTTAATGGGGACATAAGGTCTTACCTGTTCACTGAAGAAGGTTTGGATACCTCTAGTCTGGGCAGGCGGGTATTTTTGGCCATCCTGTGTGCTCTTGGAAACTATCTCTTTTAATTTATTTTATCTGTTCTTTCTCCTGAAAGCATTTTCTGCACGTGCCTTGGTCAGCCAGAGGCAGATAAAAGATTTACATTGTTCATTTTGGAGGGCATGGGGAGATAATAACAGTTGTTTATTCAAATATATAAAATGCATCAAATCCTGTTTTGGTATTAAAAGTATTTTATCTAATAAGAGAGGTGATCGTCTCATCTTTTGTCACAAAGCAACGCAGTATGAACTCTGACGTGAAATTTTCCTAGCTGTCTGTTGGTTTATCAATACCTAGCAAATTACTGAAAGGTAAATATTTGAAAAGTCCTGGGGATTTGTTTTAATCAGCCACTTTGTTCCCTAGTCTTATACCTAATGTTTGGCTACAATATAGATATAACAGCCCTATCCAGCTTCTTAGTGATAAGAAACTTTTGTTTCTGGTTTTATTGTGGCACCACAGAACTTAAACCATAAGACTTAAACTCCTGGGACCTAAACTCCTGGGGCATGCTTGCAACTAGTAAAAACACGTGCTTTGTTAACAGCACAGTTTTCTTCTTATGGGTGTACTCAGAATATCTTTGACAGGGATTGTTTCTCTTGACATTGTAAGTTTAAAAGTTCATGGTTACCCATTCCTGGTCTGTATGCAGAGAAGTCAGATAAAGTCATGACCCATTCTAAATATTTCTTTTGAGGTTAACTTAAGCGAATTGCTTTTCAGGTGGAATTCATCAGGTCCCCAGAATGTGTTCTTGTCTACAAATTCTTCCTGCTGCATTGTATTACTCTTCTTCAAAATGTTAAATGTCTTGATTTGCATTTGCATGAGTTGGTTGAACCCTTGTTCTTGTTTGCATGCATAACGGTTGCATTTTATCCTCCTTTTTTTTCATTGTAGTTCTTAGTTCATGTTTCTTTCAAAGCCATTGTTATATGTGCTTAATTTTCAAATCATTTTACATATCTTTTCCATAACATCTTTTTTCTATTGTTGCTGTGAACTGTGATAAAAATTTTGGCTGTGTTTTCTTTTTCTTTCTTTCTTTCTTTCTTTCTTTCTTTCTTTCTTTCTTTCTTTCTTTCTTTCTTTCTTTCTTTCTTTCTTTCTTTCTTTCTTTCTCTGCTCACCTTTTGAAATCTCCAGTTGTATCTTCTGATGGAGACTGAGTCAAAAGCTGTCTTCATTTAGAAAATCATTCCATGCAGTAGCTATGTCAAATTGTTTTTTCCAGGAAAAAAAAAAAAGAAAAAAATCAAAAGAACTCATATTTTTGTCAAATCATATTCTAAGCAAAATTTTCAGTGGTACCATTATACTGATCTGTGTGGGAGAGTTCAGAAAAAAGGGTCCTCATTTTCAGTAAAAGAGCCATTTTCTGTTCTCCACNTATAAACATGGGTCTTATCACTCTGAGAGTGAACAGTTTTCTGCACAACACGCTGTTAATTTCAGCAGTTAGAAGAGGCCTAGCTAAAAAGTAAAGTTACTGAACAAAATTGGTCCTGTTTTACCTCAAACCAGGACACCACTATGCCAACATCCTTAGAGCTCAGTGAAATTATTTAAATAGATATGTTTTAGGAATAACTCATACATTGATAAACTATTTCCTATCTATATTTTTCTTTAGAAATTGGAGATTTTACTGTGCTGACTTGTTGAAATAAGAGCGACTGGAAATTTTAAGGGTGAAGTGGGAGAAGACACTTAGGTCCTTTCACCCACATGCATACATATGTGTGTTCTATGACTGAAGAATTAAGTTTGGTGGGTTTTTTTTGGTGGGTAGTAAAATCACCATTCCAAGCTCAGACTACTAAACTAAAACATCTCTTGGCAACTTGCCAATGTGATCTGATGTATTTTTACTCTTGGAGATGTCAAGTGCTAACTACTCTTACTGATAATTCCCCTCTGAAAGGCAGGCCATGTGTGCAACTGCTTGATGCAAATATAATTGCAGATTTTGATGCCCATTCAGAATAAACACTGAGGATTTATGAACAGGTCCTTATATCATCTACTCCACCTGAACATGTTATAAACTAGGAGCGTCGCTATCCTAGTCTGTCTCTACAAACACAAACACAATCAGCAAACCAGTTACATCATAAGTGATATGAACTGTGCCATGCAGGCACCACTTCTCCAGCATCCACCATCTACAAAAAGTCTGTGATGACTAAAAGCGTAACTTATTCCTTATGCTTAGGAGTGGAGGGGAATTCAGTACCATGAGCACCAAGCTGACACCATATGAGACAAACCTGGGCTTGGAATCACCTTGCAGAGATGATCAGGATGGCTCATTCTGATTTAGACCTAGTCTGGGAGCAATATAATGACATTCAGGCAATGCTGTGCCAGAGAAACATAGCTCTCTTTTGGACTAGGACTATGTTTGGCTGTTATCAACAGCTGTGATTCACCATTAAATGAATTCTGAATGCAAAAGTCAGTGTTGAAAGTACCTATGGTCCCTGAAAGTCTCTATCTAACCTGCTACTACTCTGTACCACCTTACCTTTCCTCAGCTTGCCTTTCATTTCGTGACACTGCAAAGCAAGAGGGAAGATAAATTATCTTCAGTGGCTTGTATGTCTAAGCTACAGGGCCTTGGATAAAAATTATGGTGGATGTATGCGTGATTGATTAGAGCATGTTGTTTGTATTGTATTTGGAAATGAAAATGTAGGAAGAAGGGAATTTCAATAGCAAAGTGGAAATGGTTGTCATCAGAATTAATGTTAAATGATCATTCATGTCTGCCTTATCTCACACTAAGTTTTCTTTAGTGGAATTTTAATAATGTAGACTTTATTGTGCATTACAATGATAAGATCCAGCCAATGTTTGGTTGAGCTGGTTAATTTGCAGGAGCTAATTTAAAAGGAAGCTATTGTATTAGAGAATCTGTCCTGTTGGATTGATAACCCAGCTTTTAGGACATTATTTCCACAGGAAACAGATCTTCATCTTTTCTCCTCATCTATGCCCTTGCTCTCCAGCTTCTAATTATTGAAGTGTGAAGGGAATTTCTTTCGTTTGTAGACACAAACATCTTCACCACATGATTTATGAGGTCGTCTGTAAAGTGAACTTATTATTTTTGCTTGTAAGTATTTCTATAGAATTTTGTAATATATTAAGTTTTCATGTAAGGATAAATATAAACTCTATCTGTTATAATCCTGTCTTGGAGAGAGATTTTTCCCCTGAAAACATTTAATGTATTTACTCACAAGTTTTATCATTAAATATAATTATTCAGCATACAACTCCTGCATACTTCTAACACATCACATACACTTTTCTCACTGCTGAAATTGAACCACTGAAGTTGAATGTGGCAAGTTTTTAACAACTCTCATCTGTGCAACGTGAGAGCTTAAACCCAAAATGACCTTACTACTTTCCCAACTTTAATGCATATTCAAACATTTTCTGTCAGCTGACATTTAGTTTCATAAATTACTTTCTGTGAGGCACTGACTGTCATCTCTTGGTGTCACTCTGAACAGAACCCTGGTATCTTCTTGAAAGATTTTATTCTATATTGGTCTTCATATAGTTCTCAGCGCTCTAGTATTTAGAGAAATTTCAAATAATCCATTGAAAAAAGTGACTGACAAAATTAAATCCTCTGGCTGGTTCCTGCAGCCAACTCTCATCTGTTCATCAGCCACTGTGAAAGATGTAAAAAACGTTTAGCAGTAAGGGGTTTCAAATGCTCAGACGTCTTTTGTGCTCCCTTTCTGTACACATCCAGACACTAACATTTTGCTGGCACAACTGTTTACAGCAAATGAAGCTCAAAGCCTCATATGAGCATCTGCAGAAGGTGGGATTTAAATCTGCACAGGAAGTCATCCTGTGGGAAGTCCTTCTGTGTTCATCCATTCAAAGAACAGGAAGATAGGAAACATGGTATATTTTCTAATCGAAAGTGATGAGCAACACATGTTGAATCTCAAGTATTTGCATTCAGTCCCCAGGGTAAAATACTGAAAGATGACAATGGTGAAATAATTTCACGCAGCATCCAATCTAATACTCATTAAAATAAATGAAAAGACAGTTTGAAATTGGACTAGGCCTATAGGTCCCAGTCTAGTAAGGTACTCATGCATGTCTTCAAGGAGACTGAGCATGTATTTAAAGTTATGCACATGTTTAAATGCCAAGTTGCTTTGGGGCTAGAATAAATTAAATTAAGGGGAAAAAAAAAAGGCTAAATTTACTCGATACATTTTGAATGTTTAAGAAAACATATCCTCCATTTTAACAGAGATATTTAAAGCAAGTTTTCTACAGAGTTTCCATGGGCAGAATGTAAATAATTCACCTTTTTGAAGTGGCAGAATACTAGATGCCATCAGATAATTTCTCCAAATCATTTGGGTTTTTTGCAAGTTATTATTCTCTATTACTTAAGCATGCTTTCGTGAAAAGGTAAGTTATAAACCTTGCTTTTCCTCCTTCCCCTGAGAAATACAGACTAAAGCACTTCAACAAAAGTCTACCCAAACAGATATACTTTAAAGCTTCATATTGCATAACTCCATGCTCCATGCTGGATTCTGAAGGTAAAACCTATTTAGAATACATCCTCCAAATTTTTTTTCTCCCCCAGAGCCTTGTGTTTTTCTTTGCAACTTTTTTATTAAAATATTAACCAAATCTGACAGTTCTGTTTCCATAAGTTAATCAGAGCTATGTCCTATGGCTGTAGATAAATTTTGCTGTCTTTCTTAGGTTAAATATGACTTTACTCTAAGTACAATTCTAGTAATGCTGAGCGTAACTACTGGCATAGCCAACATCAGTAGATGTGATGTTGTTTGTACGTATTTTGGGAAGAAATATTATTCAAAAACATTTCAGACAAGTTTTGCATCTGAGAAATATGAAAGCTAAGTTATGTCTGGAATACATTGCTGAACTTATATTTGAAATTACGTAAACATGAACAAAAAATGCATATACAAAACCAAAAGAAAATGGAACTTTGTCTGTAATAACATAAGGAACGGGCAAAGGCAATGGATGGTATTAATATTGTAATTTTAATTCGAAGCTCTAGTCTTCTCTGATTTCAAATCACTGCTTACTTTAGTACTTTAATGTCCCTGTACATGAAACGTGCCAATTTCCAGGTTGCTCATCAAAGAAATCATATTTATTCTCAGAAATATGGAATGTACATTATTGGAATGTTTCATTTTACTTTGTTATCAACTTCGTCATGGAATGAAAGAAATTTAATTTCAGATTGTATTCAAAGCAGAAATTATGGATACTTTATCTGCTGTTGTCATGACAGTTAAGGATCTTTCTGTATTTCAATTCTGAAATCTTAAATTTGATACCTTACTTCTCACATATTTAATAACAACCAAATCCTTAATAAACTTTAAGTTGAAAAATAACATCATGAATCTCAGCTCATTAACTTTTCTCTAACATGCTTCCTTTGTGACTTATCACTTTGTAGATGTTCATATCCAAACATTATAAATCAAATTTCATACCTGCATAAAGCACTGAAATAAATGGCTTTATACTAGCACAAAAATCCAGTGATAAATCGGGTTCTGATCCTGCTTATTTTGTTCTCTTGGGAAATAAGAAAGGAAGACAAAGACAAGTAAAACATCAAGAAGAAGATCAAATGTGAGACAACATAAACGGCCTGAAATTGATTCCTTTTACTTTGGTGACATTTCATTAACTTCAGTGAAGTTTTGGAGGATTTTAGTAGAAAGGTAAGTGAGAAGAGAATAGGGAAAAAGGAAAGAAAGACTTTTCTTGCAGACCCCAATAATCTGATTTGCTGAACTGTGATTTTATATAGGGAAGAGCAATACACTACTTTCAACTCTCCAAAATAACCTTGTCTCTCATCTCTTTATTCACATGTGACTTTGCAGGCCATTTGTATCAAGAATTTCTGGGGAAGATCCTAGCCATGCAGCAATCCAGAAAAAAGGCTTGTGCATAAAACTGTTAATCACAACTCTGGTATTTTTAAATGAAAGCTCTCTTCAGCTTTCTTACTAGTCACAATAACAGGCTGTGACTACTTGATTATTCAGAAATGTTCCAGGAAGATGGTTCATCTAAAGAAAGCAAATATATCATGTATTCTATCTACTGGTAATTATTTTTTTAGTTACTTCAAACAGAACAAAATGTACAGACACACAGCCACTGTGAAGTGAAGCTACTTAACTAAGATTAAGCAACGAATAGCAGACTGTATTTGGAATATCCCCTGTTCCAAATATTCAGCGGGGAAAAGTGAATACTAAAACATTTCCTGACTTCAAAATCAGTCTGCAACCAGAATTAGGCCAAAAGTTCCTGTTATTTTTGTCATTGTACAGTTTAGTAGTTTTCCTGGTTTAGGGGAACCATGAAAATTTAGAGTGGGAGTCAACCTGCAGATTCTGATACATCTAAATGTAGATGCTTATATGTGAGTGTCTTGAGTCAGTTGCTGAAAACCAGCCATCTGGAGCTATTTCAAACACAGTAGTAGATCTGTAGCATCTCCACAAGTTTGGAAGGTGTGACAACAGGCTGGTGAAAAACATGCATCCTCTGCACTGGTGGTTGCAGGCCATGTAGGATATCCTAGAGTGTCTCAAATGATACTAGACGCTTTTGGCAAATGAATTGAACCCTAAGCTCCCATGGTGGCCAATGGAGCTCAGATAAAGAACTGTTCAGTAGACACCTTCACCAAATAGCTCTTAAGGCTCTGGTAAGTCCATAGCTGGGGCAGATTTAATCGGTATTGTAATTACCTGCACATACAGAGGTAAATTCGGATGTCCTTGTCTGAGTACTGGGCCCTACTTTTACTGGCCAAACCAGTGTCATGGCAGTCAAGAGAACCACTCCACTGTAGCAAATTTAAAATTGTTCCATGATTGTAGGACAGCTGATAACAAAACATAAATAAATTACTGTGTCTTGAAAACAAACCAATAAAATGCCATGTAACTCAGGCTTTGTACTGTGTACTGCATTTAAGAACCTGTCTGATATCAATACTTATGTACAGCTGGTGCTTTTGTTCTTTAAAATCTGTCAATTTTATTTTCTTTTTAAAATAAATTTTAAAAACCCTTCATGACAGTCATTCTGGATTAGTATGAAAGCAAGTTTTATAGCCAACTAAAATCCATGAAATTCTGTATTCCTTATAGAAACATTGATGCAGCTGTTGGTGCGAACAGCAGTGCCCTAAGGTATGCCTATATTATTTTGTGAATGATGCACGCTGTGAAGGGTGTTTGAGCACAAAGCTGCCAGATGCTCTCTGTGACTTGCATATTTGGAGGTCATTTGTGCATTCTGGTGACTGAGGTGTAAGTGATAAAATTATGGAACAACAAAAAAAAAATCTTTATCAGGCCTGAAATTTGCCTTGTGACTGCAGTGATACAGCATTAGATCAACTTTTAATGTGACTAAATTTAATTCAGAAGAAGCAGACTTGTGTCATGATTCCACCTGTTGTCAGCTGCTGATAATGCAGCTTTCTCCCCCACACTTTCAAAGATTGCAATTGTGAAGCAAATATGCTTATGTGTATTTATTGCTCTCATGCACAACTTCCAGCTTTATTCATGCAGGAGGGATCTTGATTGTTTTAGTTTGTGAGATGAGTGCTACGTAGAAAGGACCAAATTCTTCTTAGTCTTTATAAAAATGTAAATGTGATGTTATCAATCATTGCAGTGTTATTTAGAGACCTCACAAATGTTTAATCTCTTGTGCTATTCTCCTGTCAGAGTAAAGAGTTCACAAAGGTCTTCTAGGTTAAATTCACAGTGAAAAAGACTGAGGTGAAAGGAAACACTGAGATGGAGATGTTCACAGCAAATACTCCAATATGATATGGAATATGTTGATCAATCACCCAGAGATGGAGCTGAAATTATTTCTGATAGAATTTAGAGATGACCCAAAGATTTGTATTATATTAAATAAAAAGGGGGTGCACAAATCACACGAAGAAGTCTGTTTTACTTGGTAACTTTGGATCTCTCAAACAAAGTATATGTCAGCACAGCTACATAAAGCATTAGAGATTGTGGAACAATGAATGCCAGTCATGCACAATGGGAGACTGTGTGCTGGAAATTTGTAAGGAGTATAAGGATTTAAGAGTTATAGTAGTCAGGAAAATCAAGCTTTTTATGCAATGATGTGACTGTGATTCCTGATGTACATAGCAGGGATTAGTTTGTTAAAAATGAAAGTTAGCAGTAGCTTTGCATTTGGCAACTGTGAGCCCAGTATTGGAATACTGTGTACTCAGTGCGTGCCTGGTGATTTTAGTAGGATATTATAAAGATGAAAAATATGCAGACAGGAGGCATAAATAAAGGGTTTCAAAGACTCGAAAAATGCCATAGAGTGATAAACATTTGGTTTTTCACAAGGAGATTGAGAGGTGACTTCATTAGAGCACATAAATACTCTCATTGAAGAAAATGCCAAGTATTGCAGGACCTTTACTCTAATCAGGTATAATGGTTGGAATTTAGAAATAGATTAATACAAATTCAAAACAAAGCACAAATCCCTAACATGGAAAATAATTGCAGCAGACTACAAAAACTTCTCAGTATCCTGAAATCCTCAAAATTGTACAAGTGTATGGAATAAAAAGTGACTGTTGTAAGTCAAAAGGTAATTCAATGACATTAAGTGGTCTGTGTTATATAGGAATCTGACTGGATGATCTAATAACTTGAAACTTTCAAAGCTATGAAAAGAGTTTGAGTAGGTTCTTCCAAGATACTGTGAAATAGAGGAACCAGGAAGTCTGAACAACGCTGAGAAAGATGGAAGATATCAGAGTGGACCACAGAGAAATAACCAAAGCCTGAGGCAGGCGGAAACAAGTATGTAGATCCCTAAGAATACAAAAGCAGCTTTGAACTTGATCCCAAAGCCAAACTGCTGCCGTATGAATATTAGAAATTGTTGCTGAATGCTCACACACATTTTATGGCTAAGACTATTGACTCTGCTAGTTACTTTCCTTTCTTTGTACATATTACTTCTAGTAATCTCAATTTTACTTTCTTTCAGGAGCAAAGCTAGGTTCAAGAAACCAGAATAGATGGTTCTCTGAGACTTAAATGACATTTATATAGCTTTATGTCAGGCATCTGTAAGAGCACCAGGGGGAGGAATACAGTTTCCATGTCCAAATACACTAGTCTGTGAGTATATATCAGAAAAAAAAAGTACTCGCTAGAAGTACTAAGTTCAAAAAGAAAATAAATAAGATTTTGAAAATCATATTAAATAGGGCATGGCAAAATATATTAGGAAACTGAAACCTGAAGTTCTCATGGGATAGCTTGTTTATCATGTTTCCAACATGGATCAGATAGTTATGGCTAGATTCAACTAGGTCCAAAGGTTTTTGCATGCTTATATCAGTAAACCTTCAAAACTTCTCAAATTCACTTATATCATTAATCATAGTTAGGGATAGGCAAACATGAAAAGCTACAACCCACTCATTCTGCCTACGTGTATTCAGATATGCATTCAAATTAATTTGTCGTTAATTTATCCTTAGCTCCATAGCTTATGAGTACTTATTTATGAATTGTTAAAGATATCACAGTGAGGAGATGTTAATGCAGTCTTTCCAAAGCAAAGACAGCACTTAGGCAAATATTTGGCAAGAGCTACATAATATTTTATGCTTGCAATTAGCTTTTGGGGTCATTTTCCATATCAGTGGGAGTCTTGTTTGACAAATCATCCGCTATCGTTAAGCCTTTTTTTCTTTTATTTATAGACTCTAAAGCCAGAATGCTCTACTCATAGCATTTCATTCAGCGATGCCTATATTAATTCCTTAAAAACTTCTGGTTACACTTGCTAATATCACTTTAAAAGGCTTCTAATCTTGATTTGGAGACTTTAGCTGATGGAACTGATTGTGTTCTTAGATAAACTTTTGAAATGGTTAATTAACCTTCTTCTTAAAATGTGCAACTCACTTCTAACGTAAATTTGTCTCTTTGGGCCCCAGAGATAGCATTTTGTTTGTTCGGTGGTTTCTATTGTCAATGTAGACATTTCCCCTTTATCCGTATGGTGCATATACATAAAACATGATCAGACTAAGATCACTCAGTGCTTCCCTGTAGGATATTTATGTGTAGATGATAAACCTGCATGTGATGGGGGAATTGTAAGGCTTGGTTCTTGTCTTTCAGGCAACTTATTCTTCTTTTGCATAGCTGCTTCTGCAGTAATACTGTTCACTATGGTAGCCGAGGTAATGATGATTTCTGATGATGAAAATTTTGTTTAAAAATCCCTTGATTCATAAGCTTTCCTGTACAGTTGATGGCACTTCTTATCAATCATAAAGACAAAAAGAGAGAAGAGCTCAACTTCCAGGTTTTAGTCATTCTTTTCCCTTGTCACTACGTTTGAGAGTAAAGTTGTCTGAAGTAGATATTGGCTTAAGTATGGTATCATATTCCAATGCCCCTTTAGTTTTCTAATTAATGCAGGCTATATTCCTTTTTTTTTTTTTTTTTCAGATTCATGCCACAGTACCACCAGAGAGCTCAAAAATCTGTTACTGTTGTGCTTCTAGTCAATAAACCATAGCAATGTATGGAATAGGCTTTGCGTACAAGAAGCTGAGGTCTTACTTTCTTAACATTCTTAATACTTTTTGACAAACACATTCTTAATTGTTAGCTAAACTGTTGATAGTGGTACTCTAAGTTTTATACACTTCAGACATTCTCGTTTCAATGAGACATATTTTGGTTGAGCACGTGTGATGGCTGGAGGATATTTCCTCTTGTCTTTCCTTAAGGTAAAGTGGTAGTCCTGACTATTCTGCATTTACACCATTACAGGTACAGGAGTATCAATAAATATACTTTTGAACTTGTTTATGTTACAAACGTGTGTTTACATTAGTAAAGACAAGTAGGCCTGCAGTATACAATGTGAAATAGTAAGGATTTTTGCTTATGGTTACATGATATTCATTTAATTAGAGGGACTAAACAAACAAACTAACAAAAAACCCAAAGAAGCAAAGATTTCAAGTCAGAAGAAAACTTTATGATTAATTTTTTGGATGTCACAAGCTAAAGCATGTCCAGTTCAGCACATTTCTTCCTGTAGCCTTTGAATTGTTTATTAGATTATCTAAAACATGATTTTTTTCTAAATAGAAACATTTCAAATGATAAACTCCACAACCTCTAAGTCTAATTTCAATTTAGCTACCTACCGAGGTTAACCCAAAGCAATTAATTATACAATTTTTTTAAAAGACTTTCTTCTTTTTCCACACTGAACTAACCCAACACTCTCTGTACAGTGAACTAGATTTTTTAAAATTTTTGTTCAGAAATATCACTGAGGAGACAGTTTGTTCAGTTATGGGGGACTTAATTTCTCATTCTCCTTAAAATGTACACCTCAATTCCCAACTGCTCCTCTTATTGGGCATATCTACACTGGAGACAAAGAAGTGTTTCTCAACTCCACCCCTTATATGTCCTAAGTATATCCCAGGATGACATGCAAGGATGTCATCATCTCCTCTCCTCCTGGTGGCTAACAGGCAGAAACAGGCCTCTGTGATAAAGTCTGCAGACTATTGGCTGCAAAAAAAACACTTAATGCTTAGGAAGAAACCAAAAAGTGAATAAGTTAAATGGGGAAACCGTGACTGTTTTATTTGGAATGAAGGAAATCATATTTTTTCTGTATGTCTTTTTTCTTCTAACCGCAATAAACGACTCCACTTGTAGAATGAAGAGCAGTTATCTCAAACCACTGCATGATGATGGAAGTTGTACAAAGATAGGAGGTATCAAATAGTTCTGCTGTGTAGACCTTTTAGTGTCAACTTATTGCTTTTGATTATTTTGACTCACAAAGTAGTTAATAATTTATACAGTACCTATTAACACACAGAAATGTACTTCCTGCCATTCTTAACTGCAAGATATATTTAATTCTAGGATTAAAAATCATGTTGGTGAATGATTTTATGTAACTATGGAATTAATATGCATTGTTAAATTGATTCTTTTTCCTACTGAAACAGAAGGAAGGAGTAAAACAGAATAAATAAAAACAAAGAATAGCTGCTAATTCCATTAATGGATATTCGCAAACTGCAGAGTTATGCCATTACTCATTGAAAGATTATTGTTCTTTTTGTAATTCAAATAAAAGTAAAGGAGCCATTTGCTTTCAGCTTTATATAATAAGAATCCTACTAATGTCTAAGCCATAAATTTTTCTCTTGGTCTTTTGCTACACAATTTATTCCCTATGTTTATGGTATCCTTATAGAATCATTTTTCTTTCACGTAGAAAAGACTTTGTTAGTTATCTGGACTTTGTTACCTACCTGCTTGTAATAATTAGAAAATATCTAGGGAATAGTTTTTGTTTTCTGAGGGAACAGATGGTTAAAATTTAAAGAAAAAAAAAATTTTATCTCAGTTCATACTGCATGTCAGTTCATCTGCTTCCAGGGTCAGAAGGGTAAAAAGTAGAAAGCTGTGGATAGAAGTAGTAGGACAATATCTACTATATAGGTTGAATACCAGTATCAGTCAGGGTCAGTGTTCTAGAAAAAAACAATAACAAATGTATTGTTGAAGACAATCTAGTTCCCTGGAGGTAGGGGCAAAATTTTAGAATTATATGTGTTACTTCAGGTTCTCTAATTTATGGTTTTGGCAAAAAAATAACCGATTGTACAGAGCTGTGGTCCAGGAGGTCTATGAAAAGTATTATTTTTTAGGTTTCATGTAAGAATTTATTGGCCTGTCCATCACTGATTGAAATATTTCCAATATGCATACTCAGATTGTCAACATCAAGATGGTTTAAATCACACTGAAAAAGACCAGTGTACCAGACAGAAAAAAGGCCCTGTCTCTCCCCATCCCTGACACCATCTTTGTTTGGCACCAAAAATCAGTCACTGCCAAGATATATGTAAAAATCTAATTATTTTTACGATTTCATGATTTCAAAACTTTTCTATTTATCAAAGGGTGAACTCATTGATAATTTCTGTCCACAGTCTTTAAACACGCACAGAATTTCTCTTAATTCCACTCTTTAAAGCCTGCTTTGTTCAATGTCTTCCTCCAAATCCCCAGCTTATTTCTATCAACCCTCTTCCATTTCTATCAACTCCTCTTGCATTTTACTTCGAAAGAAAGTGTATGAATAATACTATTCCCAAAATAGCATTTTTATCAACATCAATCCTGATGGATCATATGAAAATACAAATACATTCTAACAAGACTGAATGCTAGTTTCTGGGAAAATTTGTAAAATATATTTGTAATTTTTTCATGCAGTTTTCACTGTGGCAAATTTTGCTGTGTTAAATAATAACACACAGCTTTGTAAATTTACTGGAATAATTGCCCACAGTTTCAAACTGTAAAAATATAGGTACCTTCATGTGGCTATTATCACTACTTTAATATGCTCCTGTTTTTCATAGACAGAAATTTATTTTAGTATATCAGGCATTTTTACATTTTTATGGTGAGATGTTAAAGCTTGAGGTGTTATCATCAACAGATTCCTTTGAAATCTCTTACACAAGCCTGGTAAATAAAAATAATAGGTGAAGTTAAAGTGGTTTTCTAATATCATCGCCACACATCTTTATCACAATGAGAAGCTATTCCCCAAAGGTCATCCTAGATAAAGTCATATATTATTATTATTGTTGTTGTTGTTACTCACTTTGTTCAGATTTCCATGTACCTGGACAACGGTTTAGCATTCCTTAGAAGACAAGAATCTGTGCAGTAGGATGCAAATAGCCATCACCAATTACAATTTGAAGGTCACTCTGTATGAAATTAATTGATCATTGCTGATCAATATCTGAGAGGCCCAAATCACCAAGAGAAAGGTTGAATGCACACAGAAAACTAACTGCATACTTTGACCTTGCTAGGACTTCCCTAAACCAGACTGAATACCCAGTGATGGAGTAAATCTTGCAATTTTCTAGTCCTAGCATCTTTTTCACAGAGAACTTACTTATTCAGAACTGTCAATCTGGTAGCTCTAACCAGAATTTAGCTCACTTAGAAGAAATATATATTACTCATTTTTAATTCATTATCCTACATTTCAGTTATGAGCTTTTAGACTGCTTCACTGTAGTTAAATTACTTCTCTCTCTTTCTAATATCTTGCTTCCCCAGCTATTCATCTACTGCCAGCTTAATTTCTTTATAATGCCATAGGTACACTGTTTTCATCTACAGTGTTCTTAAGAACATTAGTTTGCAAAAGGTTCCTTGCAAGACAGAATTATACAGACAAAAAAGGAAGAAGAGATTACACTAGATGTCTTCATCCTGACACTTAAATGGAGTGTGACATTCTTAAAATATTAGTAGAACATGGGACGTCAAGAAAATAGTAAAATATTTGTGTTCTAGTAACACAAAAAGATGTGTAAATGCATAAAGGAAGATTCAAAACCAGAAATGATAGGGTGGGTTAGAAAAAAAATCTAGTAAGGCAGTAATACTATCATGTGAAGAAAATACTATTGTATAACAGATGAAAGCTTCTGTCTATTGTATGAAAGAGATAAAATAGAAAAGCAATAAGTACTGCATAATCCAAACTCATTGTTCAAGCCATACACTGCTTATTCTCTGGCAGCAGTCCAAGGATAAACATCAGTGGTATGTATGTAAAGGCTTCTTTCATAAATATTTAAAAAATACTATAGTGAGTCAGTGCAGTAAATAATACAGTTTATTAAAATAAATAGAATATGTGAATTAAGGTCACTTACTAGCACAAAGAATAGAGTCGTCAATCTAATCGTGTTCAGTCCTGGGATTGGCAGACTCAGATTTTTCCCACTCAAAGAAACATTAACTGAAATATGCAAAGAGAAAACAGTTCAAGCCTGTGACCCTCTCATGTACTTCTTCTGGTTCAATAATAGTTTACAGAGACAAATAAGAAACAAAGCAAACCAAAAAATCCTTCCCCAAATATGGAGTTCCACATTTCATCCTAATCAGTTTCTTGTCTTTTCATGTTTAAGGAATATTGAAAACTTCAATTTCTCAGTGACACATGAAACTCTTATCAGTTAGGCAACTAAACAAATAATAATGTATTTTTTGTCTACTGCTTCTACTACCACTAAGATTAAATTGTCCTTTTTTTGATGGAAACTGTGGGATTTCTTTAGCATTTGTCAGTGTCTGAGTGCAAAAGTAGAAAGAATGTAAGAAAGGATACACATCTAAATAAATATTTCGTGTTTCACATGAATTTTCTTCCGTACATAACTTCACAAACCACAAATGAAAATGTTGCATGCTGAGATTATTCAAGTATTCCCCAGGAAGATGAGCAGAGGGTCTTCAGAGGCAAAGAATTTGACCAGTTAACCATTCTTTGAGAAAAAAATCCAATTTTCCAAAGCGATTTTGCTGGAACCATATCCACACTCCTTAATGTTAATTACTGCACACGGCGTTTACCATATTTGCAAATGTCCCTACCTCCCAAATGTATCCTACAAGCTAGTTACTCCCTACTGGAAACAAAAAATACATCCTCTAAGTTTCTTGTATCATAGAATCACAGAATCATAGAATGATTTGGGTTGGAAGGGACATTAAAGATCATCTAGTTCCAAACCCCCTGCCCTGGGAAGGGGCACTTTCCACCAGACCAGGTTGCTTAAAGCCCCATCCAACCTGGCCTTGAACACTTCCAGGGAGGGGGCACCTGCAACTCCCCTGGGCAACCTGTTCCAGTGTCTCACCACCCTCATAATAAAGAATTGCTTCCTAATATCTAATCTAAATCTACCCTCTTTCAGTTTAAAACCATCACCCTCGTCCTATCACTACGTGCCCTTTTAAAAAGTCCCTCTCCAGCTTTCCTGTAGGCCCCCTTTTAAGTACTAGAAGGCTGCTATAAGGTCTGCCCAGAGCCTTCTCTTCTCCAGGCTGAACAACACCAACTGTCTCAGCCTTTCTTCATAAGAGAGATGTTCCATCCCTCTGATCATTTTTGTAGCCTTCCTCTGGACCCCCTCCGACAGATCTATGTCTTTCATGTGATGAGGACTCCAGAGCTGAACGTGGTACTCCAGGTGGGGTCTCATGAGAGCGGAATAGAGGGGCAAAATCATCTCCCTTGACCTGCTGGTCACACTTCTTTTGATGCAGCCCAGGATGCAGTTGGCTTTCTGGGCTGCGAGCACACATTGCCAGCTCATGTTGAGCTTCTCATCAACCAACACCCCCAAGTCCTTCTCCTCAGGGCTGTTCTCAAGCTATTCTCCACTCAGCCTTTATTTGTGCTTGGGATGACACAGACCCATGTGCAGGACCTTGCACTTGGCCTTGCTGAACTTCATGAGGTTTGCATGGGCCCATCTCTCAAGCCTGTCTGGGTCCCTCTGGATGGCATCCCTTCCCTCCAGCATGTCAACTACTCCACACAGCTCTTAGTGTCGTCAGCAAACGTGCTGAGGGTGCACTCAATCCCGCTGTCCATGTCCCTGACAAAGATGTTAAACAGTACCAGTCCAAATATGGACCCCTGAGGAATGCCATCTGCCACTGGTCACCACTTGGTCATCAAGCTGTTGACCACAGCTCTTTGAGTGCAATCACCCAACCAATTCCTTATCCACCAAGTGGTCCATCCATCAAATCCATGTCTCTCCAATTTAGAGACAGGATGTCGTGTAGGACAGTGTCAAATGCCTTGCACAAGTCCAGGTAGATGACATCAGTTGCTCTTCCCTTATCCACCAATGCTGTAACCCCATTGTAAGTGACCACAAATTTGTCAGCCAGAAATTGCCCTTAGTGGAGCCATGTTGGCTGTCACCAATCACCTCCTTATTTTCCATGTACCTTACCATAGTTTCTGGGAAGATCTGCTCCATGATCTTGCCAGGCACAGAGGTGAGATTGACTGGCCTGTAGTTGCCCGGGTCTTCCTTTTTTCCCTTTTTAAAAATGGGGGTTATGTTTCCCCTTTTCCAGTCGGTGAGAACTTCACCGGACTGTGATGACTTCTCAAATATGGTGGATGGTGGCTTAGAAGTCCATCCGCCAGTTCCCTCAGGACCCTTGTATGCATCTCATCAGGTCCCGTGGACTTGTGCACCTTCAGGTTCCTTAGAAGGTCTCAAACCTGATCTTCTCCTAGTGTGGGTGATCATCACCACTGGTACTAAATGTAAGTTGCTATTTTTGGTGTTACGGAACAGTGCTCCTACAGATAACTCTATCCCTTACCACAGTTCCTTAATTTAATTACTGATGATGAAATATTTTTAATAGCATTAACCTGTCTTCTTTTGCTGTATTAATTATAAGGAGAAAGGAAAAAAAAATGGGCAGTTGCTATCATCATTATAATAAGCAGAATATACAAGGAAAAAAAGTAAATACATTTGATTAGTAACAGGATACTGTACCTATGAACAGCCTTCTAACGGATACTCTGCATCTGCCTATTGTTTTGTTCCTCCCCACCAGGATGATTTCTATATCAATCTCATAACAACTTATATGTGTACTAATGCATTTCTTTTAGAAAATGACTGATTCCAAAATGTCGTGATGAAAAATCCGCTGTGCTCCTAAGTGTAATATTCCAATGCTTAATTACATTCATTGTTAAAAATGTGTCCCTTTTTCCTGTTCTGAATATGTCTAACTTCAGCTTCCAGCCATAGCATCTCATTGTACTTTTGTCTGATAGATCAGAGGTCTCTTCCCTCAGAAATCTTTTCGTGTTAATACTGATCATTCATAATTCTATAAGTTGAAATTTGATGTTATTGAAGGTGATTTGATTTTTCATAACATTTTGACTCTTACATTAAATGAATACAGAAATGTAAAGTTGAAATGCCTGACATATTTCATATTGCTTTATTTTAGTATTTGCATCTTTTTGACAATCTGAATGACTATTGAAAGTCTGGGTGATTTATAAGTGTCCTTGATAAAATAGTTATTTTTATAAAATATTTTCCAAAACCTACAAGACCCTGGAGACTTTTTATTTTGTTACCATAGCCAATGATCTTGTCATGGGATAATGTTTAAAATCATCCTTTTTCTGCCTGAAGTGATATTACACTCTGAGAAAAGGATGCAATCCAGAAAAAAAAAAAAAAAAAAAAAAGTCCTTGAGACTTGGTATGTAACAGAATATGGAAGATATTTTAAAGTTAAACCATATTATGAAATTTAGCTAGTCAGTATAATTTTAATTTCAAGAAACTGCTTTAAAGCAACCTCACACTGACCCACTTTTTTGTTGTCATTTCTTCAATAAAAATTGATAACACATTCTCGTCCTTGCAGAATTATTGTATTGACAGAGGAAATTTAACTCCCTGCATGATTAATGACCAAGGCAGCGCTCTATCAAACATGCAACACGCACTAGGATATTCGATGCATCTGACAGCCCAAGAATGATTATTCTTTGGAGGAATGCAAAGCAGACCGGGACAAAATTATAGTTGCCGATGCATCCTGCCGCATCAATAAAATGGCACACCACAACAAATGGGACTCTTGACCTCATCACTTACAGCAGAGCAGATCATTTGTTTAAGCAAGTTATTTAGGTGCTTAGATAGTTTTCTTTAATGTACTTTGCCGTTGATTAATAAGGCCTCCCTCTGCCTTTTGCACAACACATGTTAGAGAGTGTTTTAGAAGGGAGAGAAGCAAAGCAGTCTTGGGGATGAAACAATACACTGGAAATTCCAATTCTGTACAGATCTTTTCTACAGATCTTTAGTTCTAAATTGGGCAAATGACATATTTGCTAAGGCTTCATCTCAAGAAAGTATCATGCGTAAGTATGCCTGCAGGTACCATGTGTAAACATAGAAAAAGCCCAGAAATGCCAACTCCATTTTCATGGCAGACCTTTTGTATGTGTTATCATGAGAGTTGTGTTAACTTTTAAACTAACACAGCTGGTATTTTTTCTCCTAACTACAGATATACATTCTCCTAGAAGACTATTAAATAGTTTTCATCATACTTTAGGTATTTTTTTCTTTTTTCTGCATCTTATTTTGGCATTTGAAAACATGGGAGGAAACAAAGCAGTTTCTGTTACAGCCAGAGAGCTTTTCTGGAATGTTATGCTGTGTATTTTCATTGGAAAATGAGGATTTGCTATAAAAACAATGTTTTATTGACACATTGATTTAAACTAATGTTTTTGAAAATAACAAGTTTTCTACGCCCATCTGTTTAACTTGTAAGGAATGATTTTTCAAAGGTCATTCTACGTATCCTAGTATTGCAAGTTGTCATCAGTTTCTGAACTAGCATGCAGGGAAATGATTCAAATGCAGAGCTGTCTGATTTCTAGGTTATTTCCATTATGTAGGAAAATCTCTAACTCCAGAGGACTCGATATAAGCTAGCTATAGAGTCTCCATGCATCAGGCAGCCAGTGCCTGTTTCTTTTCCTGAAAAAAACAAAACCCTGAATTTATTTTACTTTTTTAAAACAATTTTTAGGTTTATTTTGGTTTTTTTTTAGAAATTTTGACTCTACGTTTCAGTTTAGAACAAACATTTAAATACTTTCTGATTTTGTCTAGAGAAAGAAATACATCATTAATAAGGTAAAGAAGACTCTTTTTTCACTTTACAGTCTTTATTTCTGTCCTTTTCTTTAGTCCTAGATTTCAGAAAGTCTGGTTAATTCTCTTGCTTTTGCCTTTCTTGTTGTTTCTTGGCACCATTTAAAGTCAAAAGAGGACATTGCTAAACAAAACGATAAAATATGTGCTTAAATTTCATATTCAGCTAGAGAAAGAGACATCTTAGAAATCTGTCAGGAATAGCTGTTCATTCAAAAAAAAAAAACCCCAAAACATCAGATCATTTTCCTAGATGACCCAAGGCATGTTGGTAGTCTCTTTAGATCCACATCTCTTAAAAGAGTTGTAAGAACAAGTAGATTGTATTCTGCAGTCATATATTATGCATTGTTTTACATATGTTTTAGGTTTTACTTATTTTCATATTTTGCTTATTTTCTGGTGTGTTAGCAGTTATATTAAAGCAAAAGAGAAACATTTTGAATTTTTTCCTCCTTCACAATTGTTGGATCATATGTGAAGAAATACTGATCTGTTACTCTAGCTCACCTGGACTTTCATATTTTGCTCCAATAGTTTACCTTTCCTTCCACAAACCATACAATGTGCTACATATCCCCCACCAAAAATTCTCACTCCACTCCCTGGTGCATAATTTTCAAGGAAACATCTCCTCACTCCATAGAAGCCTTACAATTAAACAATGAACCAAACTAACCAGAATTTGTTCAGTGCTTCACAGCAACGCAGGAGGAAAAAAAAAAAAAAGATGCTACTCTTTGTTGAAGGAAGAAAAATGACTTATGGGAAAGGCTATCCATTTAGTGGTCCATTTCTCTCCATCAAAGTCTGTCCATATTTCCCCACTCAGACAAAGCAAAGATCTCTTTCCTCCTAAGAACATAAGATATCTTGCATCTACAGCTAATGGGCTCACAAGGATTTTAGTAATTATGGAGGTTGGCAGAGCTGTGGAAATTGAAAACATCGCCTTTTGCAACCCCTTTGCTCCATCTCTAGAGGCCAGCGAAACAGGGGAGGAGAAACGAAGCAGTGTTGGACTGCTCAGTGTTGCACTGAATAGTTGCTATCTTTGCTGCGATCCATCCTCCTGCCCTAGGAGGAGGCGAACGAGTGACTGCTGTATGGCTAGCATGGGACTGGAGTGACTGATAGTTACTCTGTTTTGCTGCTCCTAGCTTTTTTCTGTGCAGCTGTTTACACAACACTAAACAATGTTGACCCTTAGTGTTCTGCATAAATATTCAGCTCTGTATTAAATTCTTTGAAACTTATGTATTGATCTCGGCACCACAAATGTCTATGTTTTATCAAGCAGTAGCATCATCTGTTTAGCATAGCTCTTTGTCTTTTCTGATAGTCACATTTCCTCACTGTATGACAGCTAAATAATGACAGAATCTAAATACTATGATTGTTATTTGCATGATCGATATTCATTTGCACAGTCAATATTCATTGTACTATTGGAGTCATGGGTCAGTACTGTGACCCCTGCCTTATGCAGCTTTCAGCACAGGAGGGGTATTGCTTTCCTGGAATTGCCATTATTCCTCTCTGTAGACTTCTTCTCGTCAAGAAACTGCTGTGTTTCATATGTTCCTGGTGATGTAAGCAGAGAGGAGCTCAGGCCAACACCTAGATGAAAACACAGCTTGATTTCGAAGTTAATAATACGACTGTGACTGAAACCAGAAGCTTGTGCTCTTTAAACCCTCATCCTCGCTCCTTCTTTAGGTAGATCTTTTATTACAGAATGAGTGAATCTGTTAATTCATTTGCTACAGAGAGCAGGATATCTGTCAGCACAGATGAGTTACTGCAGTACCCACCCATTGTAACTAAGAATGTATAAATTAATATTTCTGATTCAGTTATGCAGCCTTTGTTGACAAGTGCTGTCTCCTTTGTGATGAGTATTATAACACCTGCCTTGAAAAAGGAGTACTTGTCTAAGCAGGGATGTAGTAAACATAATCTTGCTGTCTGGATGTAGTTTAACAATATATGACTGATTCACTGCGACTACAGGCAAATGAGAGAGAGCTATCAATACTATACTAAAAGTATTTGCATCTAAAGTGTAATCTTCCCATCCTTCTCACAGCCACAGAGAACAACTAGTTTATAATACAGTCATAAAGATTTGTTGGAAGTATCACTTGCTTTGGTACAGGAAAAGTTTCAGCTGCACTGGAATGATTTGCGCAGGAAAAAATATACAGTTTTTCATGTTGGAAAAGGAAGGGGGAAAAAATTCAACAGTCAAAATCTTGCAGGGGAATTTCAGTATGTATTGTGCTGCCAAGCATCTTAGTGGTTTGCCACTAAATTGGTATTGTGCTGTTTAGAGAAGCTTCTTGGTGAAATCATTCCTAAAGATGGGGTGAAATGTCAGTTATATCCTGTGATACACAGCCATATGCCTCTTGCCCTGGGGAACCTGCAGCTTCTTCTGTGCTGTGGAGGAATGACTGATACATGTACCAGTGCAAGATGTCATGACCATGCCATCCTAGACCCCGAAAATCAAGTGAAAAAACTTGTTTCTCCATCATGGCCCTGCATTTGTGACATTTCTTGCTGAGCCTTCATTTTTTCCAGAGATAAGGACACGCGGTGTTTACGTGCGGTTGTGACGTCCAGGCTCAATAATTGTTTTTTCTCTCTGGCCCATTTCTGCAGTTTTCTCATTTGATTTCATAACCTGGTAATGAGGGGAAGAAGTAAAGACAGGTTTTAGTGTATGCCAGCAAGTTTCAGGAGAAGTCAGGCAATTTTATTTCTAACTGAACCCCATATGTAACGTGTTGCATTACAGAGCTCACATGACTTGAGTTACATAGAGGAATTTGTTCTGCCACAACAAATTCTGTGCAGCACTGTAGATTAGAAGCTAGAAAGGTAAATAAAGCCCAAAAAACCACCCAACACTTTAACAGAAGAATTGGAGCAAAACTGGAAAATTCACTAAATTCATTCTGTGAACATTTTCAACTCCACTTGCTTTTACTTGGCAAAGCTAAGCATTAGGGATGAATGCATAAATTGTCATTTTATTCTCTATTCACATAGAAAGTGTTGCAGACAATCTGAGATCTCACAGCACTTTGGGAACTAGCAGCAGCAGGGATGAAGAGACTTGGTAAATGATGAGGGGGGGGTAATAATTAAACTCAGATGGAGAAATAAATTGAGGATTGTATTAATGTCATAAAAACCAAGACAGCAAACAGATGAGAATCACACACAATGTTTTTTCTTGTTGACTAAGGGGCTTATTGTATCGTGGCAATTTTGACATCTACATGCCAAAGATGTCATTAAGATTTGGGCCTCTCACTGCAAGAAAGACATTGAGATTCTGGAGTGTGTCCAGAGAAGAGCAACAAAGCTGATGAGGGGTCTAGAGCACAAGTCTTATGAGGAGCGGCTGAGGGAACTGGGGTTGTTTAGCCTGGAGAAAGGAGGCTGAGGGGAGACTTTATTGCTCTCTACAACTAACTGAAAGGAAATTGTAGCAAGGTGGGTGTTGGTCTCTTTTCCCAAGGAACAAGTGATAGGACGAGAGGAAATGACCTCAAGTTGCACCAGGGGAGGTTTAGAATGGATTTTAGGAAAAATTTCTTCGCAGAAAGGGCTATCAAGCATTGGAACAGGCTGCCCAGGGAACTGGCTGAGTCACCATCCCTGGAGGTATTTAAAAGTGTAGATGGGTGCTTAGGGGCATGGTTTACTGGTGGATTTGGCAGTGTTAGGTTGATGGTTGGACTTGATGATCTTAAGGGTCTTTTCTAACCTAAATGATTATATGATTTCATGAGTCTAAGATTATTCCTCAAAGATACAGAAAAAAAAGAGAGAATTGCCCTGGGCTCTTGTCTATCTGAAGCTACATTTTAGATATTTACAGTACTTACAGTACAGTGTTGTTACAGACCACAGCCATGATAGAATCACCCCCTGGAGGGGGCTAATTCAGCAAGGGGAAAGAAATTATCTCTATTCTGTCTCCTTGAAAGATAGGATAAGCGTATTGTGTTTAATTTATAGCAAAAAAAATTCAGGTTAAATATTAGGAGCAAAAAGACTGTCAGGGCTGTGATACACAGGGATATACTGACTAGGTAAGCCATGGATTTGCCAGTGTGGGAGATCATTATGAACAGGTTATATAAACATATCTTAGGAATGATAGGAACAACTGAATGAACTTTAAGGAAGGCAGAAAAAAATGTATGATTTTTGGCCCTTCCAGCCGTATAATTCTATATTTCTGAGTGATGTGGGATAAAATAGGAAACCATCTGAGAATTTTTTAAAAAAAAAAAAAAGGCCAGCAAGAGCAATATAATTTATTCTCAAGTACTTTCATTCCCTGTGTCTTGTATTTATCCTCTGCTGCCAGCCAAACTACTTCACAGTCCAGGACCATCTCCTTTAGCAGTCCATCTCCATGAAGAGGCTCTCTGCCTCATTTCCTGCTGAGGAAGAAAACATTAAAAGACAGTATCTGTTCTCAAGTGTTCCTACGAAAGGAACACACAATCTATACAACTATGAGGCTTCTGGCATTCTCCCACTGTCTTGGCTTTTTTGCCAATTCTCTTTTTCTTAGTGTAGAGGTATGTTTTTTTGGTTTTTTTTTTTTTTTTTGGTTCCTGTTCAAATTTTGAAAGATATAGCCCCTGTATCATGAGTCTATTTACTAACCATTTTTGTTTAGTGTTATATCATCATTTTTTGTCTGTGTGAGAGCAGATTCCTCTTTCCAAGGTAGTTTTTGAATCTCGGTCACTTTACTCATCCACATCAGCAAATCTTAGGTGCTTTGTATTGCAGTATTCCCTATAGCCTCTGTCTCTCGATTAACTGCATAGAGCATGTAGGATCTAAACTTTTCTACTTTGCAATATGTATAAATTAATGATCTATAGTACATGGTGTGATCAGTAGGCTGGGTAATTTTGTATTAGAGACTTAGCACCTGATACAGTTTTGGTTGGTTTTTTTTAAGAGTTTTAGCTGTTGATTTAAGCTATCACTGTGAAAGTAAGTACTTTAAAAAATAACTATGGGACATGTAGTTCTATATTTGCCAGCTCAATATGCTTATGCTCCCCAAAACACTCCTTGTTTAACACTATTAGTGTCTTCCATGGGATTACCTGAATGAGTAAAATTTTCTCACATGAGCAAGTTCAGTGTCCCAGATGGTATTCAGCCTTACCTGCGGTCTTCACAGCTTTCAAAATACTCTTGCCAGTATTGCTGGATTTCACTATCTGCACTGCATGTTTTCAAAGCGAAAAACAGTGGGGCTGTGATTTGGCAGTTCTGGATTCTCTAATAATCTCTTCCCTGGTCTTATTCTATGGCTTCAGGAAAAGTTTGCACCTTAGTTTCTGCCTTTATACAACAGTGAGAATAGTATTGATGTAGAACAGTTCTATGGTAAAAATACACCTATAAAATATTTCCCAATTTTAAGATGGTGGAGACTAGATCAAGTCTAAGTCACTAATTATAGATAAGCTAGAAGGCAAAGATTAATTTCATGTAAATTGCTTTTTTATTGAAATTCACTCTGTGCATTGGATGTATGAAGGCAGAAGGAAAGCAATAGACTTTCCAACCAGAAATGTGCAAAAAAAGTATTTTCATTTTTTTCCCCAAAAAACATTGAGGGTTTCTACCTTTATTGGTCCAGATTTACTGCAATGGTTAGAAGTAGTGCACAAACTTTAAGACACACTTAGTGTTCACAAATTGGCTGAGTGTATGGTATATCATGACAACACTTACACTCTTTTACTGCAGTGCTTTAAGGCCAGGACCTAGCTATATTTCAGAGGAGTAAAAAAAAAGGCTTGTAATTTCATCACTCTCCAAGTAATACGGTAGTGCTGCAATACTCATGGAGGGGATATTGACTCAGTACTTACTGGTATGCAGCCCTAAATCACTACCTGTATGACTGATAAGGGAACAATACCTGTGGGCTGTATTGCAAAGAAATGGCATGCTTGACTGCACATCACTAAATGCATGAATTCAATACATAGAGTCTGGAGATTTTATCACTAATTTAGAATGACAACAATCTACAAAAGGAGTTCAGGCTTGAAGGTGGGCAGTTGCCTGATCAATTTGTAAAATCACAAATAGGTGAAGAGAATACTACTTTTGTTTTCAGAGTATTTTGTTTGGACTTGTTTTCTTTTCACCTGATGTATAAACCAGCAAATCTGTTCTGATCGCATTCTTTCTATGAGGCCATTCTTCCCTGCAGACACTCTCTATCTGACTACTTGCAGATTTTTGTGAACAATTCATCAAGGAAAAAATGTCAAATGAATGTGACTTTGTAGCTAAAGCTCTGTGAAAGTCAGCAGGTTTTGTTCAATGGGATGTGTGCACGCACTCTATTTTGGTTTTGATTTGCATGGATTCATGCCTTCTGAGCTACGGGTTCAGACAAGTCCTCAAAACCCACTCCAAATTTCCCCATTTATTCTGGCTTCATGGTGAAACCACCATAAACATTTGAAAATAAAAAGGCATGACTCACCCCTACTTTCTTCCAGCTTTATGCCATTTCTAACTCCACTGATTTCAGTGTCGGCCTGATTTCAGAGAAGTTAAACTGAGATAAACTTAAAATGATACAACATTGAATCAGATCCCTCAGGCTTAAAAGATGTATTGCAATGATATCTGTTCACTGACCTTTGTGAAATGAATATGGAGATTTCAGTTCAGTTCCTATTTGCAGCACATAGTCAGCACTAGAGCCACCATCATTAATACATCTCCTCTCTGCAGTGCAAGAGCTCTGCAGAAATATAGACCTTTACTCTATGATTAGGACAAGTGTAAGAGACAGTGTCATATATCTTAGAAGAGGACATCTCTGGGGTCATCAAACACTGCATTCTGCATCCATATCACACACACAAAAAATGTCTTTTATTGAAAACCTTTCTCTTAAAGAGGTGGGATTTCTTTCCTTCTCTTTGCTTGACCATAATCCTCTTCAGCAATCAGACTGGTCAGTGAAAAGCTCCTGCCAGGACCTTAGTGAACACCTTTAGGTTGGTCTTTTCACCTTTCAGCTCCCTGACATGAAATAATAAAATATTCAGACTTAAATAAAGAAAGAGTATTTCACAAATTGCAGGATAACCCTACCACTAGAACTGTCCATGCATTGGGAGATACATGAGCATCTGAGGGCTGAGGTGATTTTGCCTTTTCAATAGCTTACTTTTAAAAATTTTATTCTCCTCTTACCCATGGGACCTGATAGTGAACTTTCTTTATCCTCTCTAAGCAGTTTTATGATCTGGGTATGTCCCTTTTATCTTTCCCTACATTAATCACTGTGATCTGCAGTCAGAGAATACTTATACATGTAAAGCCCCTAATTACAAGCATATATTGATTTCTTCAAAAACAAGTTATTTCCATATAATCTTGTTGGATAAATGGTAATTTTAAAGAAGTAATAAACAAATTGCTAGTTCCTTCTCAAGCAATGTTTCAGGCAATTGCGATGTTTGTGCCAGCACAAAGCATTGCAACATATAAAAGTGAGATGTAGTTTGCACTTTCTATGGAAAACCTACCTTATGTCTGGGAAAATTGATGGAAATCAAATTGTTTAACATTTTCTTCTTATGCAAAACCTGATGAAAACACATTTTAGCTGGAATTTTTCCAAACCTTTCTAAAGATTACCTGCTTTGAAAAATACTTTGATGTTTACTGATGAAAAGCACACTAGGTAGTAGCTGAATATTATTATAAACACATGAGACAGGAGATCTGAAAAACTTTTATTATTATGTGCTGACTTATTGTTATGGTGAAGAACACCACAGATTTCTGTTTTCATTTACCTTCTATCACTTGAAAATGTCAAATCACTGTTAATAGTGAAAATGTGCAGATTAATAATTTTCTTACCTATGTATTTGTCTTGGCAGACCACAGAGAACCTGGATTATATTTACTGTTTCTAGACCATGAATATTGTCATCTTTTTTCCTTGATTTACACACAGGGCCCTAATCATAAACCATCTTAAAAAGAAAATGTGCAAGGCTGGCTGCCAGAGCTTTCAGAAAGAACTTGTCATAACTCAACAGCCCTTCCAAAAGTAATTTCCAAAAAATTAATTTTGTTGGTGTTAAAGATATTTGTACTTTAAAACTTACCTATTAGTTCCACATCCATGTTCTTGAGGGGAAAAAAAAAGCATAGTATATGCTTTCTGTAATAAACTTACTTCTTCTCCAGAAAAAAAAAAGAAAAAAAGAAACTTTTAATATTTCTTTCACATGCAAATTCTAATGAAAAAGTACCTAACTGCAATTTACTTGGGCAGTAAACCATGGGATGATATGGTTGAAATTCTATTCGATAAGGACAATGAGTGTGAATGGGATTATCTATTGAAAATAAGATTATGGACAGGAAATACTGTTATGTATTTCTTATCCAAGATCTTTTTATCAATAGATAATAAAATATATTATCCATATATATACACACACACACACACACAATCACATACTCATATATATGTGCATGTGTGTATGTACATATATATATCTCAAATATGTGTGTATGTATTTAGATAGATAGAGCTGTATCTATGACATTAATATCCAATGTGAAAGGAATTAAAAAGATTAATTCTTCCATGGCAGCTTTGAAGAATCTATAAAATGCCATGATAATGCAGGTAAAGCACATTTCAGCTTTGCAAGTTTATTACACAATGTGTTGTTGGCAAATTGGGCTAGGAGTTGAGTTTTCAGAAAACTTTTGGTTGAGAAATTGTACCTCCCCATGTTCCAAATTTTATTCACAAGTATGTTGTCACTTATACTCCCATTGTTTTCTCACCTTTCCCTGACGAAATTTTGGTCCAAGATAGCTAGACATACCTGGGACTCAGTCTTATCTGAGCCCTCTTTGAAATAGGTTCAAGAGGTATCAGACTGTCAGTGAAGAAACTTTCTTTGTACTCTTAGTTTTGTCATTAAGTCATCAGAGTAATTTTTTGCTTTTAGAGTTTCTTTGATATTAATAAAAAACAGTTTGTAAGCTATGTATTTCTGCCTTTATGGTAGCTAATGAGTTTTTAGTCTTCAATGGAACAATGAATTGAAAGAATGATCTCTACCTTAATGCTGTAAATAGATGCTGAGATGAAATAAGCCAGCATTTCAGGAACTGGTTGCTAGAATTATGCCACTTGGTAATTCAAAAGGGATTGAAATTTTCCCTTCCTTCCCATAGGAAGTGGTAGGAGTAATTAAATATTGAGCAAGTATAAGATGGAAAGGAGTATATACAGTTACAAAACTTGAATTTACTGAAGTAAATTCTTTGTTCATGACCATTGCATAAAGAGAATGAGACAACACAAACAAGTGGGATAAGACCTGTCCAAATTCCCCAAATGAATCAGATGTCCTAAGAGCTGGACAACACTTGTTTGTATAAATTTAATATAAGGCCTGGATAGAAAAGCATGAGACTTAACTCTCAGACTCACAGAATAATTTATATTAGAAGAGATTCTTCATCTGTCTAGACATGGCTTCCAGGAGTCCAGCATTCCAAAAGGATTTTCTCTTTCAGAGACGTCTAGTTTTCTTGGCTGACAGATAGTGAATCAATCAAATATCATACAGAGTTTAAAATTTAAAGAATGAGTTTGTAAATACACATTGCAGACTTTCTCCACCAGATGGTGAGAACCTGAGAGAATATATCTAATTAATTGTGTCTAGTGGATTATGCAAAGCTCTTTGAAGTCAATGGAACTTCCATCCATTACACGACTGCCCAAATTAATATTGTTCAACCATGCTGTCAGTGTATGTACAGGTACACAGCATTACCTCAACCTGGCTAAAGGGCAGAATCTCAGTGTGGGTGATTCAGTGTCCAAGTTCAGTTTCAGATATTAGGTAGGATATAGAAATATCTAGAAAGCTGTTTGACAGTTCTATTGGACATTCTATTTCACACACTCACATCTGCTTACCTATCATACACACTTAGGATGGGTGTATGTCACTGCGCCACCTGTCTCCAGTGATTTTCCACAGGAAGCTCTCAGTATTACCTTAGACTAAACTCCTGACATTTGGGCAAAATGAAGCTAGGTGTCAGTGTCCTCAGTTTTACAGAGACTGCCAGTAATCTTATTTTTTTTAACAGTGTTTTAATATAATCTCATTTGGAAATCCCAAAGAACATAAATTGGTCATTCAGCATTTTATGGATGGGCTGTTAACTGAGCTTTAGGAAATCAAAATTCTTGTTCTGCCACAGATTTTTTGTGTGACTTAGAAAATGTAATTAATTTCTGTTATCAACAGGAATAAAGCCCTTGCATTGCTCCTGGCTGCATTGTATCTTTTTAGAATATATGAATGGAATTGTGTTTCTTCAAAGTTTAAGACAGTGGATTTTGACAGTCATCACAGCCTTAAAGCATTATTGTGGTGTTACCAATTAACTGTGCATTCCAGTTCACTTTGGGGCTGTGTCACAAGCTGTTTCAGCTGTATCTCTTCTTTCCCTCTGACCTCCTTTGAGACCTTCTTCGAAGCATAGTATCATCTACTATTCTAATTGTTTGGGTTGGAAGGGACCTTTAAAGGCCATCTAGTCCAACCCCCTCTGCAATCAGCAGGGACATCTTCAACTACATCAGGTTCCTCAGAGTCCCGTCAACCTGAATGGGAATGTTTCATCTACCACCTCTCTGGGCAACCTGTTTCAGTGTCTCACCACCCTCATCATAAAGAATTTCTTCCGTATATCTAATCTGATTCTACCCTCTTTTAGCTTAAAACTGTTACCCTTCGTCCTATTGCTACACTCCCTGGTAAAGAGTCTCTC
This sequence comes from Burhinus bistriatus, assembly GCA_013397275.1. Taxonomy (NCBI): domain Eukaryota; kingdom Metazoa; phylum Chordata; class Aves; order Charadriiformes; family Burhinidae; genus Burhinus; species Burhinus bistriatus. The sequence continues at coordinate 122,322 of VYXH01011475.1, read as the reverse complement.
CCCATCTTTCCTGTGGGCCCCCTTTAAGTACTGGAAAGCCGCTATGAGGTCTCCCTGGAGCCTTCTCTTCTCCAGGCTGAACAGTCTTTCCTTATAGGAGAGTTGTTCCATCCCCCTGATTATTTTTATGGTCAATATTTGGAGATATCCTTCTCCAAATTCAATTTTTTGTCTGTCATTATTCTTGGAGTAAATTCCCTCATTCTGCCCCTCCAAACTAAGGATTTTAAACTGCAGGCTTCTCCAAATTACAATAATTTACTTTTTTTTGATCTGTTAGTTTAAATTTAGGGGGAACCTAAAGGAAGATTCTGCTATCTAGGGAACAACCAGCTCTAACAAGAGACTTGGGTAATGATATGTTCAAATCAAAAATACTTCAGAGAGGATATATCTGAAGGAAATGCATGTAGAAGGAGCACATCTGACTGCTGGCAACATGAATCTTATGTCACCCATTCAGTGCACTGAAATGTTAAGTTGTTGTAATACTTCTACCTTGGATTAAGGTTTTACTCAGCCTCAGGTCAGCACTGGCATTTGAAATAGTTTCAAAACCTTCGTCTTCATAGTCCTTTCGAAGCAGGCTAGACTATTTTGTTTTCTTCTCAGTGCTTTCAGATACTACATTTTTTCCCTCATCAGGTGAGACACAAGTACAGTCACTAACCAGATCATAGAAACACATATCCCATTTTGAATGTTGATACAATAATCTATGAAGACAGCAGTTTTTCATAGCTTTTGTCACATGAAGCCTAGGTCTTTGCAGATTTCTTACACTTCCAGTTATCTCTGTTCTAATTAATAATCCTTCCTTTAAAAAAAAAATCCATTCAGGGCTAAGTGGGCTAAGTGCTATTTATCTAAAAGCTTCTGGCAGCTGAAGTTTGGATTAATCATCTAGCCCAAATCAAATCACGTCAACTCAGATCAGCTTCCTTGTATAATCTGATTTTTCTGGGCAAGTCAGCTTTTCTCCCTTTATGTGACCTATGACAGCAATGTGTAGAAGGAAACTTGGCATCTCTGTGTGAGGCAGATCCTCAGATGGTGGAAATCCACACAGATTTCTTCTTTTTCCTAGAACTTCATCAATTTAAATCACCTGAAGATATGGCTTGAACTCTTTAATACATTTCATGGATCATAAATTTAGAAAGCAGTAAGTCCAAAAACTTATCTTCCTATTTTACTGCTTTCTTTTGTGGTAAAGTTTGTGTGTTTCTATTCAAAAATCTTACCTATCTTGCATAATTTTAAGAATGGCAACATAAATTCTCAAACTTGTTCTCCATATGTATACTTTTATATTTAATTACCCTGTTAGCTTCTATGCTGCTTTATAGCATTTATTTCACAAACTTTATGTATAAGAAAAAACATACAAGTCTCCATTTAAAAATGAAAATTCTGTAAGAGTCCTGTGGAAATTACAGTAAACAGCAAATGTTCCTACAGATAGATACTGACTTTACAGCGTGACTAAATTATATCCATCTCCTCTCTCTTTTTCTGTCATGCTTTTGAACTAGACTTCAGTAACTTTGGTTTAAATTCCCATTTCCAGAGTAATGCTTTTTAACAGTGACAACTGCTGATGATAATTTTATACTCTGAGCAAGTTAATGTATTAATTTTTTTCTTAAGCATGTTGCCAAGTATGGTACATCCAGTGGCAATTTATGTTCTGATTCTAGTTTGGCTTCTGTGGTATAAAAGCCTGTTCTTAACCTTAATAATTTCGTTATTCTGAACACAGAGTTGCTGATCCAATGTACATTCTAGCCTATAGACTCAAGGTCAGTGATATTGAAATATCATTAGAGTAAATTGCAGCCACGAAAAAAAAAAAAGAGTGCATGACAAAACACAGGTCTCATAAAAATATTCAAGCCTTACCAAAAATCCCAAATGCAGGACTGGAGGATGGGAGAATCATAGATTAGGGAGAATTTTGGCTTAGGCAGCTATTTATGTACTGGGGTTTTTCTTTTCCTCTTTTCCTCTTTTTTTTTTTTTTTTTTTTTTTTTTTAATTCTGAAAGACTGTTAATTCTAAATCAGTTTTAAAGTAAACATAGGTAGCTTCGCTGCTGGCATTAATTTCATGTCATATGTTATGGCCTTTCTTGCAGGAAGTTAAATTGGCTTTTTCATTATAAGTGAACATTTTTTTCTCTCTTTTTTAATGTATTCAGCATCTTCGACAAGGAGAGATAGTCCCGTCTGCAGATTACTACCTGTATGCTATGTCAAATTCACTGCTTTGTAACAAGATTCCTGTGAACATAACAGCTTAATCATAAAAGGGAGTTATTTAGGACTGAATCCATAAAGGAAATTAAAGTGTCAAGTCTGGCTCTTGCATCCAAAACATAAACCTCAAACTGAGATATCTACACCTCCCTATGACAGTCCTCTCCTGTGTTTCCTAAACTGAAGATCTTTAGGCAACGTGACTTGTGATGCAGAGGTTCCCCAGGAGTCTAAGATTTCCTCTGGAGTATTTCCAAAACCATCTTATTCTTGATAAAACTGATCTTTCGTATCTGTCAGATACCTAATCCCTCTCAGAATCACAAACTAAGATTTGCTATGCCTGTCATTAGTGCCAGGAGTGACAGGACTGAAATCTTATGCACGATGTGGATTTATTGATTTTTGACTGCTCAGGGACTTCCTACCACCTTCAGGTTTCTTCTAATCACCAGTAAATGAGCTATTCCTGTGTGTCAGGAGGTAAATAACTTTGAATTTCCTTTAATGAACTACTTTGGCTTTGTGCAGAATAATTAAAGTTTCTTTAAGTTATCAAGCAAACAGCATTAGCAGGACAATGTAGCCTAATGGTTGAGGTACCTAGCTTGGAAAGGAAGATTAAGGGATGCACTCTGTTCCAGTGCCCTCTAAATTATTTTTTCTAATGTATATTGGAAGAATTGCTATAAAATAGACTATTCAAAACTTTTGGTGTGATTAAGATGACCCTTTAGGACTAATATTCTGACTGGAAAGACACTATTGACTGAGATATTATCTATATATTCTTGAACACCAACAAATGATCCTGAACAAGATCTCCATGATCTCTTTAAAATATCAGTTATGAAAATAAGACTTAAAATTTCAAGAAGAACAGAGTGATGTCTGTTCGTTTTTGCAGAGACATGGACCTTTGAAGCTTATGTTACTTGACCTCAAAATTAAAGAATAGGTGGCAGTAATGCCACTTTCCTCTGTCCTCTACAATGTTAAAGTGCCTTTTAAACTCATGCATAACTTTTCTCTTTTTTTTATATGTACTTTAAGATCTCTCAGAGATCTCAGATAATAGAGCGTAACATCAAGTTCTTTAGATTATTCTACTGTGAGACAGGTGAGCTGGCAAAACTGGAAATTACACTAACATGAGACACTGAAATCCCAGTGTAAGCGTCTCAACTCTTCTGTTCTGGCTCACTTGTCCTCTGGGAAATTTTAGCTGGAGCTGTGGATCTACGAAAATAATGTTTCCACCTCAGAGAACAGACTGTACATACTCAGTTTAGCCATTAGTTTCCCTGGAAACTTAGCAAAGACACCAGAGCAAAGTGCTTTCGCTAGGAAGTACTGCTAGGAAGTACTGCTCAGGAGCTGAAATCCTGCTGTCTGCACAGTGCTTACCATCTGTAGGTTAGTACTAGGTTTCCTTTGAAATCTCCATCTGCCTTTACTGCTTTCAGTGACTTAAAACTATGCAATACTCTGTATTTTTAACATTAAGGTTTCCAACTGGAGATTATTGACTGAAGGAAAAAAAAAAAAAAGTGAAGGCATACGTGGGTAATATATACATAACTGATTTGTAAAAACAACCACGTCAGAGAACTGATAAGCTACATGGGGAAGAGCAACCACGACTTGAGTCAAACACTTCTGTTCTGCCATCGTTCCCAATTTGTCTACCTGTTTACCATATTCTTGAATATCCCTCTCTTTCTGTCTGAAGCAATTGATACTTATTTTCTCCTTTCCTGCAGGGTTTCTGGCTTTTCTTCTACTGTGTTGCTTTATACAATAGCTTATAGCATTACCTTCATACAACAAACTTTTGTCATCATTTCTGTTGTTCCTTTTCTGGGTGTTGATTTGCTAATCTATGGAGATTTAATGTTGATCCTATTGAGGTACAATCAATCAGTTATTGATATCAGGAAATTTCCTGGGTAACACTGAGATCATGGCAAGAAAAGTAGTAAAGCTGATCCAAAACGAAGTTACCAAGAGTACTCTTCTTCCAATTTTAACTTTAAAAATACCTACAGACTTATAAGGGAATCAGAACCACAGACATGTAGCCCATAGGTCCACAAGAAAACCCTGGAATGTTAGCTTAGACTTTTTATTGTACATCTGTGAAAAAGGAAATAGTTCCCACTGAAAACCTAGAGTGAAAGAATTGGCATTCAATAACAACAAGAATAATGAAAATAATAACTAAAAAACCCCAAGAAAAACAGATAACATTAATTACTTAACCTTCTCCAGGTTTTACCACAGCTATGGTTATTCCTATTTTATTTACAGGTGGAAGCAATTGGATCCCCTCTTATTAGTCTTTGTAATTATTTGCCTCTTCAAACCTGGTGGAGTATCTGATGAAGCAGCACATAATCTGTACAAATGCAAAGTGACCAGCATGAAGAGGTCTGGCTGGAACCTGAAGAGAAATGTAATCCCAGAAAAGGGCCCCAGTCTATACAAATTAACACAATTAAGGCTCATTGAACACTCCTCTGGACCCACTGTCAAAGCAGATAGACAACCATCCAGCAGCGTGTGAATGTGTAATCAGATAGAGTCTGGAATTCACTGAGACGTGTGGTTATGCTTTGGACACAATGTCAAAATCATTATTTTGCCTTAGACTCTTACATTTCTTATACCTCTGCCTCCAGCTCAATAATTTATCCATCACACATTAGAAGAACACAAGATAAACAGCAAAAAATAGCACTACAAACTAGCACAGCTCTACACAATGGGAATTTAAACACCAAAATAAAATAAACTGTATTTAAAAGCTGGTAGGAAATACAACTGTGATTCAGTTGGACAGATATTATTAACTTAATGGAATATTAATAAGATATTCCATTTATATCTCCTGTTCTGTCCCAAAGTCTCCTGAGATATTTTCCAATGAGATTTTAATGATAATATAAAATGCAGCTGCTTCTGGGATAAACATCCATCAGAAATTAGTAACAAATCCATCATTTAAAAGCTGCGTAAGAAGAATTTGCCAACTAATTCCGTTAACTGGAATATAGCAAGAATGCCAGGTATGTTTCTAAACCTTCCCCATGCAGTCATTCAAAATTCACACAATATGACAAAAGCACAAAACACAAGCTCATATCATAGAATCATAGAATCACAGAATCATTTAGGTTGGAGAAAACCCTTAAGATCAAGTCAAACCATTAACTTAATGATTAATAGACTACCATGTCCACCCATCTTTTAAATACCTCCAGGAACAGTGATTCCACCACTTCCCTGGGCAGCCCATTCCATTGCTTGACAACCCTTTTGGTGAAGAAATTTCTCATAATATCTAATCTAAACCTCCCCTGGCACAACTTGAGGCCATTTCCTCTTGTCCTATCGCTTGTTACTTGGGAGAAGAAATTGACTCCTACCTCTCTACAACCTCCTTTCAGGTAGTTGTAGACAGTGATAAGGTCTCCCCTAAGCCTTCTTTTCTCCAGGCTATTATCTATTTCATCTTGTCTTCTAATTGGTATTCTTTTTCTTATTCTAACTAAAACACAGAGCAAGAAGTCACATAGTCTATAGCCATATAGTATAATAGGGAGGTCTTCCCCTCTCAGTTGCTCACATTTTAGTTTTCTGATATGCTTTCTTTCACTAATCAACTAGTTTTCCTGAGGTCTATGAGGAAACATGGTAGAAAAGTACGAAGTGATAGGGCAGGAAAGAGGATTTTTTCAATATTTTTTTTGCATATTAAAAAGGATAACACATTTCTTTCTCTTTTGCATCCTTTCAAACAACCTTTTAGCCTACATTACTAACGAGCCTTGTTGCTTCTTATTTAGAAATGGCAGACAATGCTTAAATTTCTTAAAAGTTAAACTGACAGGCTCCAGGGGCTTCAAGATGGTCTGTTGAATGTAGGACATAAATTTAAGCTGGTTTTTGCTTTTTTAAAGCGTGCAGATATGAACATACTGGATGTAGTACATTACTTTAGATTCTTGCATTTAGCTGGTAAACACAATGTGTCTTCTAAGGATGTAAACCTCTTCTCATAACTTTCAGTAAAAATTTTTTCTATCATGTTAGTCTAAATCAGATAATCAGTTAAGTTTTGATTTGAAACACCAGGACTTTGTTTTCCTTTCCTTCTATCCCTTCCACTTTTTAAAAATCTTCAAAGAGTTTTAAAGTATGTAAAGGAAGCCTATGAAGCTTGGGGAAGAACAGCCTTACTGTTTTTTGCAACAGCAATAAATGTAATTTTTTAGCAGCTTTATTGTGATTTACTAAAATTGCCAAAGCCTTTTCCTTTTTCTCTTGGAATAACTAGAACAGCATACAAAACTTCTTTTAAAAGTATCAGATCATAGAATCATAGAATCACAGAGCTGTTTGTGTTGAAAGGGACCTTCAGAGATCATCAAGTTCATCCCTGCTGCTGTGGGCAGGGCCATCTTTTACTCAAAGCCCTGTCCAACCTGATTTTGAACATTTCCAGGGGTGGGGCATCAACAACGTCTCCAGGGGCAACCTGTTCCAGTGTCTCACTACCCTCATAGTAAAGAATTTCTTCCTTATATCTAATCTAAATCTAGCTTCTTTTAGTTTAAAACCATTACTCCTTGTCATATCACCACAGGCCATGGAAATAAAGTCTCTCTCCATCTTTCTTATAAGGCCCCTTTAAGTATTGATAGGCTGCAAAAACGTCTCCCCAGAACCTTGTCTTCTCCAGGCTGAACAACCTCCACTGTCTCAGCTTTTCTTCATAGGAAAGGTGTTCCAGACCTCTGTACGTTTTTGCGGCCCTCTTAGTGACCCACTCCAACAGGTCTTTCTTGTGCTGGGTGCCCCAGAGGTGGATGCAGGACTCCAGGTGGGGTCTCACCAGAGCACAGTAAAGGGGGGAGAAACACTTCCCTTGACTTAGTGGCCATATTTCTTTTGATGCAGCCCAGGATACTGTTGGGTTTCTGGGCTACAAATGTACATTGCCAGCTCATGTCTAATTTTTCATCTACCAATATCCCCAAGTCCTTCTTCATAGGGCCAGTCTCAATCCATTCATTACCCAGTCTGTCCTGATACTGGGGATTGCCCCAGCCCAGGTGTAGGATCTTGCACTTGGCCTTGTTGAACTTCATGAGGTTCACATGGGCCCACTTCTCCAGCCTGTCAAGGTCTCTCTGGAAGCTCCCTTTCCTCAAGCATATCAACTCAGTTTGGTGTCATCTACAAACTTGCTGAGAGTGCACTCAAGCCCACTATGTATGTCATTACTAACGATATTGAACAGTACTTGTCCCAGTACAGACCCCTGAGGGACACCACGTATTACTGATCTCCATTTGGACATTAGTGACATCACTTTGGACACTGATCTCTGTTTGGACAGATAAAATGATATACATTGATGTTACCATAAAAATCAATAAATATTAGATTCTGCTTGTGAAATGAAGCTCATTGTAGATGAGATGACAGTGGTAAAGGAGTAGCTCCATCTACACCGGTGACGAGATGCATGCATTTGAAATCAGTTGCAGGAGGAACAGGGCAGCAAAAAGAGCATGTACTTATTAATTATAAAAAGGATAAGAGCAAGGAAAGAAATTAGAGTAAAGAAACTTATTACATTCTTTTACATATCTGCAAATAGTGAGTGCCACAGTGCCTTGGAAGAAGAGACTGAAAAACATATGCAAAACTTTCAAATAATACAATTTCCCTCAGCCCTCCTACCACTGCATTTAGCAGTTTTAGTCCTGGAGAAGGCTATTAGACTGACAATCCTGGAGAATAAAGTCCTTGTTTAGTCTGTAAGGTTGGTAGAAAATAAAAAGTGATATCAACAAAAGCAGTTCACCTTGTTTAATGAAGGCCTTCCCAAAGAATTAAGAGCTAGTATCAACTTGATGGCATATCAGTTGGTTCTGCCAACAAGGAGTTCAAGATAATTCTGGTGTGATAGCTTTCTTTCTAAAACCTTCTGCATTAAAGTCTGTGGACTCTATGATTTATCTTATACCACAATTTTTTTCAGGTCTTTAGGTTACTGTTTTCTGTTTGACTATTTTTAATCAGGTTCTGCATATTTCTGAATGACATGTCATTTCACAGCAAAAACAAGATGTTAAAACAAACTATTAGGTATGTGTAAATTTTCTATCAGACTCAGTTTCTTCTCCTTCCCACTGCCTAAACTAAAAATATCTTGCAAATTAAAAATTTCTGATTAATAAATTCTATGCTCACAAAATTTTGCTCCCACACTGCTGCTAGACCAATGGTTGTCTGCCATTTATATAACTGCCTTGAAAGATGTACTGTCTTTTCATTACAAAACTAAAAGTTCCTTACTTTTTTAGTAGGAGACATACTTGATATCTAGAACAAAGCAAGAGAGAGCTGAGCGAAAGGGCTCACAGTGCAACAGACAACATTGCCTTTTTCCCCTTAAGGAAGGCAGGTGGGAGGGTTAGACCACTGTCATGTGGTTATTGTGGTAGAATGAAACATTTCTGTGGCATTTTTTCCCATTTTTTAATTGTGCCTTTGTGTGTTTTTAGGTATTGAACCAGTGTCAGTTTACTGAACCACATCCTTTGGTGTATGGTGCAGCCCTAAAATGCTGCTGGAAGTGTCATATTCTGTATGAGGTGTAAAACTGGGGTAGTGATGGCAGTGATTTACAAGATCTGTCTGGGCTCTAGTTTGTTAGGGTGAAATCCAGTTCATTATAATAATTTCATTCTATGCTATTAATGTGCGAGTAATAGGACACCTGTCCTTATATTGACATATTGTGACTGCTGAAGGCCACCAAAAAGCACACAGAAGACACTCAGTTTCCTAAACAAGTTGCATTTTGGTTCATTGCATTATGTGTAGATAAGTTCCTCTGTAATTCAGCATAATGTAATAAAACACGCACACATCTTTCCCAGATGAAAACTCAAAAAGCTTTATAAAAGTACAGCCAATTATATCAAAGCCAAATTTCACTGAGAAATTCTCACTTTCTTCCTGAAGTGACTATTCTATGTCAGATATCAAAGCATACAGTTGACTGTGCTTTATATAAAATAAAGTAAGAATGTAGGGCTTGTTGTTGTTGAGGTTTTTACATTTTCTAATGTACATCTGTCTTAAAAAATCATCAAAAAGACAGACCTTTCTGCTCCAGGTTTCCCAAAAAATTCCTTGATAGCATTTATGGAAAGTTGGTGCAAAAGAGTCAAGTTTCACAAAGTTATGAGTAGGTATCAGAAGATATCCTTATTTAAATTATTATTAATATTAATATTATTATCATGGTTAGTTCACTGAGATAGATCATGGGTGCTTCAGCTGTCCTGTTGTTCCACACAATTTAGAAACACATAAAAGAAGGCCAACATGGATCCAAAATGCTTACAGTTAAAGCATCAGAACAAATTTGCCGCAAATTTTGGAGCCAGCATTGTCCTTTCCACAATAAATATCTATCTGCATTTCAGCAGACAAATGACTGTAAGATTTCACTGAAGACAGGCCTTTATGAGGTCATGTTCTACTTTGCTATTTCATGCCTTGTTTTAACAAATATGTCTTTTTTCTATTTTAAAGGACATTGCTAGCTGTATAATCTGAAGAGTACCGTCCCCTTGCCTTTTATATAACACTGTACCTTAAAAATTTAAGTTTTATTTATAATGCATTTGCAGAATACTGAATAGCAAGAGATAATTAACTGAGAGCGTTCGTACTCTCAGAGCTGGATACAGAATTGTAAAAGTTAGGAATTACAATTAAATGTGATCCAGATGTTGGACTGTCTGATGTTACTCTTTAATTAAAACATTTATTACAAAGCTAGCAACGGGCTATGATGACATATCATCTTAAAGCATGTCTCTTTAGTGACCTTAGCCTTCCTGGTTATGTGCCAGATGATTTTAAAGGAGGACACACATGAATAATGTACACTGAAAACTGACTTTTTTTCATATCAGATGCCATTTCTCAGAGTTATCACTTGACTGCTGAGAATCAGTATAATAATAAAAATAATTGTGCAGTCCTGCAGAAAAATTAATTTTCATATTGTCATTTCCTACTTCTAGGGTTTATTATCATATTTAAAGTGAAAATAACCCCTTTTTAGGGGAGTAGAGTGGAAAAACATGGCATGTATGATGGGGTATAGGATATGTAAAAGGCCAGTTACAAAGAAAGGGCATATGTGTTGTTTGTCCAGGTGGTTTTGTCTTTGTATATATGATTACTCCGTGTCTCCCTGCTGGGGTTTTTTTTTGTGCCTTTGTATATGTGATTGATGACACAAAACTGGGAGGAGTGGCTGACACACCGGAAGGCTGTGCTGCCATTCAGCGTGACCTGGACAGGCTGGAGAGTTGGGCAGAGAGAAACCTAATGAAGCTCAACAAAGGCAAGTGTAGGGTCCTGCACCTGGGGAGGAATAACCCCATGCACCAGTACAGGTTAGGCACTGACCTGCTGGAAAGCAGCTCTGTGGAAAGGGACTTGGGAGTCCTGGGGACAACAGGATGACCATGAGCCAGCAATGTGCCCTTGTGGCCAAGAAGGCCGATGGCATCCTGGGGTGCATCAAGAAGAGTGTAACAAGCAGGTCAAGGGAGGCTATCCTCCCCCTCTTCTCTGCCCTGGTGAGGCTGCATCTGGAGTACTGTGTCCAGTTCTAGGCTCCCCGGTTNTGCTCTAGGTGACCCTGATCTGGCAGGGGGGTTGGACTAGATGATCTCCAGAGGTCCCTTCCAACCCCTGTGATTCTGTGATTCTGTGATTACTCTGGGTTTCCCTGCTAAGGATTGTCAAGGTTTAGGCTGGGCTGGCCAGTAAATGAATGACAGATGTTTTCTATCAACGCCCCTCCCTCCTCAGAAGGAGAAGGGAGAGAGAATAAGGGGAAGAGAGAGACTTAAGGGTTGGAAGAAAACAAAAATTAAACCAGCGTTAATGAAATATCAAAAATAAAAAGAAAATATAATCATATTAATGTGAAAATAATGAAATATATACAAACCCAATATCAAACTCCCAGGATGACGATCACGTCACTGGCAGGCACTGGGAAAATCCCAGACTGGACTCAGTGGCAGATGGGAACTGGATTCAGGAACACAGGGATTGGAGTCAAAGGCAAAAGAACGGGCACAGTCCTCCTCCGATGCCAGCCATTAAAGAATAGAGGACTGACCCCCTCGATCCCTCAGTTTTATACTGAGCATGTTACAAATGGGATTGAATACTCTGTTGGTCAGTTTTGGGTCACCTCTCCTGTCCCGTCCTCCCTCTACGCTTTTCTGCTTCCGACCCTCCAACGGGGCACATAAAGCTAGCTGACCTTGGTTGTTATAGCAGTAAGTACAAGCAAGAGCCTCTCTGTATACCATTCTTTGGCATCAACTATAAACATCAAGCATTATCAAACATACTGTTCATTTCAGAGAGCAGTCAGTTAGAAGACGCTTAACTGAAAAGTAAAATTACTGCAAAGAAAATTAGTTCTGTTCTATCTCAAACCAGGACAAGGATGCAAACAATAAAGGAAACAAAAGAAAATCTAAGCAAGGACTTGTAAAGAACATTAACAACTTTGCTACAGAAAAAAAGTTGACACGTGTTTCTCTGAATGGCTGAAGATCACACAATCAGAGATATCAGGAAAGGAAACATTATTTATTCTTTCCTCTGGCCCCTAAAAAATTTCTTCCTAAGTGCATTCCTGACCACTTTCAGAAATAAATTTTTAAATTTCCATGTAGTATTCTGTGCCCTTCCATGATTTCTCCTGGCAGACTGCAGTATCCCTGTCACTGTACTTCCCACAGATAATGCAGCATTCAGGTCTGAGTGGCATGCAATGAAACCTGGCTCTTAGCAGTTCTGTTTGGCTCAAATAACCCAGTTTGTACTGAATCTGTGGCACAGACTCACTGACTGTCCTAATTCCACTTTCAGTGAGATTCCTGCAGGAATCTGAAAAGATGACAGGAGTGAGCACCAGATAGTGAGAAGAGACAGTTATCAAAAGTAACTGGTGTTCATTGGACCCTTATTTTTTCAGTGAATAACTTAAGAAAACTTTAACCAAGAAATTTAATTTTTCAGAAGGATTGGTATTTATTGAATTAGACACTTACAAGCTTTTTAATTTGTGCTCCCAAAAATCATGAGCCATTTGAAAAACTTGGCTAGGATCATAGAATCATAGAATATTTCAAGTCGGAAGGGACCCAGAAGGATCACTGAGTCCAACATGCTGCTTCTCGCAGGACTACCTAAAACTAAACCATATGACTAACAGCATTGTCCAGACACTGAGATCTGTATGTCCTGCATCTCCAGCAAAGGGGTAATGTATAATACTTATTTTAGATGCATTCAGGAATTTCAGGTTAGGAAAGGTATAACTGTGGAAATAAGATATACTAATGTCCTGGTTTGAGGTGAAACAGGACCAATGTTTTTTTATTTAAGTCATCAATAGGAAGCATAACTATACATCCTAATGGAGCCTTGCATTCTGAGGCTGACCAAAATTATATTTTCTCGGACTGAATTCAGGAATCAAATGCTTATGGTAAACAAAACCACCAAAATCTTAACCAAGCAACACCTAAAATTGAAAGTTCCAGGAGTTGCAAGTACAGATTTATATTAGCCTCGAAAAGTCTCTAATATTCAATAATCTTTTGGAAATGCAGATTCATATATCATTTACTGTGATGTAAATTAGAAGTAAATTATTGAAACCTCAGTTAGACAAGCAGCCAGGTTGCATGACTGTGGTCCAAAGGGTACCAAGTTTGATTCCCACCACCAGCTTTATGGTCAATAGCCCAAGCCTGTCAGTGTTTAAGAGACATTTGCACAATGCCTTTAACAACATGCTTTAACTCTTGGTCAGCCCTGAATTGGTTAGGTAGTTGGAGTAGGTGATCATCGTAAGTCCCTTCCAACAGAAATATTCTATTCAATAACTTCATTCCCCCAGTCCCTGCCCTGGGGGGGGCTTGAGAGATGTGGGAAGAGAGATTGCTGTTGAAATCTGTGATGAAAATATTTCTCTTAACAAGGCTGTGTTGCTACACATAATATTATGTTAGACTGAGAATTCATATTGATTCCTATTGAATGCCATCTAGTGAACTGTTAACTGTACCTCTTATAGAACACAAATATTAATTGGATTAAATGCAGTTTGGCATATGAGGCTCGGTGAGATCAAGTCACCTATCATACAGTGAAAGGATCCAAACAACAGCTCAAGGGTGGTATTGGTCATGAAAAGAACCTTGAAGGCAAACAGCTTATTATATACCAAGGGTCTGCAATTTCACTGTTTCCACATGCTAAGTCTGGAAACTTTCTGTAATTCAATGGAGATGATGGGGTCAACTTTTAAAGCTGAGACACAAATCCTAGTATATCTTTGTGGGATTTCACGATCCATTCCTTTGAACACAGTGCTTCTTTAAATAAACAAACAAACCCAGAAAAAGATCTCACCTTCTGTTCAGAAAATACAAAACTAACAGAGCCTAATCTTTCCAGCATTTAGATATTTTAACGGTCTCAAGGGAAGTGTGTGTGTTCAGCTTTGCTGAAGGGAAGAAATGATACATGTTAAATGGATTTTCAAAGCTTCTTGCAGGGAGGGTCGGAGAGTGAATGGTAATGCTGGATTTCACAGCACTGAATTCACATCAATGGAAGTTGACAGATAAAACATGGGTAACTTTAATTTAAACCTATTAAATTGAGTCATAAAACAATGTTATCATTTGGGAAATTGATTCTGAAATGTGCACAGCTTTGCAGGAGGTTAAGGATGCTTGGATCTCAAAATTCAAATCATAAAAGTCTAAGCTATCTAGGTATCTGTGAAAACTCAGTCTGCATGTATCAAAAAGTGACAATTCACTTAATACTTAAACACTGACAGCACTTTTTGTGCCCAAGATGAGTCCTTTGCATTCCTACTTCATTCTCCCTTGAATATCTTCCCTGAGACATTACAGGCATGTCCAAGTATTACGGTTTCCCCCTTGCCAAAATGACATAGATCGTGCCTGGCAGTATCTCTGTCTTTCTTTTCATGCTTGCAATTAGCGACAGGCAAATTGATTCTTTCACTTTAACGAGAAAAATACTTCTATTTTCAAGCTATGAAGTTAGGCCAGGGAGTGATTTTCTCTCTATGCTGACTTATTTGAAATCTTTGCTTTTGCAGAAGTGCTGTGCGGTATGAAATGCACCTGATTCTACTTAAAACATTGTGTAAACTTAAAGTACAAAGTAAATGGGTTTTACTGAAAAAAATGCGAAAGATTATAGTTTTGTTTATAAAGTTGGAAACACATTTACATAAGAAACACATAAACCCAAACATTGTGTGCATACTGATAGGGTAGTCTACTTATAGCTATGATTTTAGATTTCTTTCTGATGTGTCTAGCAGGAAGTTAAAACTCCTGCTTGGTAGGGCTTTGCTACCAAACAAAAAAAGCAGGGTTTTTCAGGGTAATTTTCAATCACTGACTTTCCATCCCTGGGTTTTGTTTTATATTTTTACTTTTATCTTTTCTGCTGTTGAATGTAAACTAAATTTCAGAGCATGTCTCTCATTTTTCTATTAATACGAGGTACCTTTCTTATTGTGATCTTTTATTGTTGTTGTCGTGTAGTGTCTAACAGAGGAATAAATGAAAACTCCAGAACTTATCTGGCAGTGAATCTCTTATAGAAGTAGAGAGAGACCTTAAAGCACTTCTTGTACGACTTCATTTCATTCTTGGTAAAACATTGGAACAGGTTGCCCAGAGAGGTGGTAGATGCCGCATCCTTGGAAATGTTCAAGGTCAGGTTGGACAGGGCTCTGAGCAACCTGATCTAGTGGAAGATGTCCCTGCTCATTGCAGGGGGGCTGGACTAGATGACCTTTAAAGGTCCTTTCCAGCCCAAACTATTCTATGATTCTATGGTTCTATGATTCTGTGATTCTTCTTTCAAAACAAGAAGCTGACTTGTACTTTTACATTGTAATTCAGCATAAGCTTTTGTGCAAATAATTTGGTTTTGCACACCATACTTGATAAGATTTTTTGGTGTCATGCAACAGTTCGTCTTTTGGTTTATCAGAAACTTATATGTGACTATACATGCCACTTAACCACATGTTTTCCATCTGCAAAGTTTTATTCATCTAGAGAGTAGAACTGTGGCCATCTTATCCCAGCACAGACAAATATTCTCTATCAGTTATTTTGCATCTACTATAATACACTTGTGTACACCTGAACCTGGCACACTACAGAGAAACCTTCAGGCTGTTGTAACTGACGTTTATGAGCAGATGGGTGCTGGGATGGGACCAAATTTAAATTAGTACACTACAGGTGGTAACAGAACTAATTATACTTAGTGCTATTAGTGCAGAAATCTAGCGAGCACTGAAGGCAATTCAAATGGAAGTCCACGATTCCAACAATGTTATGTGTAGTTAACTCACAAATTGCTAAATGTAAAGATTAAAATGTAATGATTAAATGTTGAACTTGAAATATTTTGTGATCAGATTTTTCTTGAACACATATTTCAGTCCTTGAACTGTAGATAACTACCTAGTCATTTTTAGAGAAACATGTAAGTCTCACTCAAGACCATCCTGAACTGCATTTGTCCCATGTTTCCTTTTCCATGTTTGGGACACACTTGACCACGAGTGACTGCCAAAGGAGGATATGTAGAGAGTGGCACAAGTGCCTAAGACTAGCGGTCTGGTGCCATTTTAAATGTCTCTGTGGACAAAGAAATCTGCATGGAGCTGGCTGGCAATATGAGAGACGAGCTGTGGGAGAATCAAGATACCTGGATTTCTCCCTCCACATCATTGTGCAGTAGTGTTCACATGGAGTTTTTAGTGAGGAATGTCTCAGAGACAACAAGGGAATATGGGGAGCTGGCACTGGGAAGATGAAGCTGAAGGACAAATGGACAGAAATATATTGGGACTACCTGTTGGGATACATTGCTCTGAGGGAAGCAGACAGCACAACTTATCTGAGGGATTGCACTTGTGAACTTCCTGGGGATAAGACATCAAAACTGAACTCACATTGTTTTTCCCTCAATAAATCTTTTCTATGGGGTAGAGCTGAGAGAAATTTGCATTTTTGATTAGTTCAGTGTCATGTACTGTCACGTACATAGGAATGACCTTCAAGTATAATATTCTCTGTCCAGGTAGTTTCACTAAGCTAAAAAACACTGCAGGCAGAAAACTTAAGCAGTATAAATTTTGAGTACTCTGTCTTTTTTATCCAAGAACAATTTCATCGTGTCTGGTTTTGAAGTTTCTGCACTAAGGGCACATGCAGGAGAGCCCTCATGATGTTAGGAACTTTGATAAAGTTATTTTCCTCTACATGCGTTGTCCCTGCTCAAGTTTTAGATAAATTTCTTCCATATCTATTATTCAGATCCATGTCTTTAAGTAAAGTTAGTAGATATAGCTGCAAGAGACACAGAAAGAGGGGCCTCTGTGTCTGTGATGGCTCAGATTGTGCAGACAGGAAGTTGGATACTTGGTGGAAAACTTTGAGGTCCCTGTCCTAATCCGAGGTTAGGCTTTCTTTTGTGCTGTTTTTGTTTGGGTTTTTTTTGTTTTCTAAATAAATGAACTGTAGCCTGAAGCATTCTTTCTTAATGTATAATCCTTCCTGTGTGGAGGTCATGTCTTTTAATATACGCTTTGGGGGAGCAAGAGCACAAGAAAATGGATAAGCATAAAAATTGTTAATTTCGTTATGTGATAGTTTTAAGTTCCATGTTTCTGCAGTGTTAAGAGCTCCAATTGTGAAAGACTGACTTAAACAGGGATAATATAAAATTAGGAAAAAAGTAAACAAATATAAATATTTTACAAATTGAATTCCAGAGTAATTGTTTTTCTTCACTCCTCCATAACCCATTACATTTACAACCCATATCTTTAAAAGCATTTTAGACAGGAAATAAAATGTGCAGCAAACACCTCCTCATATCATTACTTAAAAACTCTTCCTGATAAACAACATTTGTATTGCCATATTTTAATATCAAAATAGCTTCATATGGAACACTGTCAGTGTCAGAACTTTTTTATCATGTAAATAGTTTAATTACATCCCATACAGAAAATTTTTTAGGTTTGTTATTTTAAATACACTCTTCCTTTGTGTTTGTCCTCTGTGTTGGTTTTTTTCCTATAAGGGCTTCACGGTATTTTAAATGCAAGCTTTTCATTGAAATCTTTGTAACGGCTTGTGATGAAGAGTGGGGCAATCTGTGCATTAGGTTGATGTGAGCTCTATTCCCTTCAGAGGCAGCTCTTACTATTTTAAAGTCAAAGTTACTATTTCAAGTTCAGTTTTTATGCTGACTTCAATCAACTTCAATGGGATTTTGGTCAAGTCCTAAAAGAAATCCTGGGCACAAGACTTTAGTAAATCATTATAACCCTACTAAAACTACAATTTTTACATTAGTTACCCTGCATGTGTTCCCTTACCCCTCCTTCCCCCCCCCAGCATCTAGCTTTTTCATACTGTAGATAGATGACTTGGCAGAGGAAAAATCTTGTTATGGACATGTTAATACTAATATTTGCTGTTTCTCAGAACCTCCATAAAACAAAGCTCAAAAGTACCCTATGTACTATCAAAGAAGGAACATGGGACTAAGAAACATTCCCTGGGTTATTAAACATGATCCTTTCCTATCATATTCAATTAACCATGTCTCTAAAGACCTTGTATTCAAAGTACAGGACAAGAGAAAAGAATTGGAACATCAGAAAGATGGAGAGCATAAATAAACAACCAGAGGATGCTCATCAGGATATTTGACTGTTATGTCAGCACACCATCAGTGCACTAAGAATCTTTTTATATTGTAGTTACCACGACAAAATGTTTCTCATGCTCCAGCCACAGAAGGTAAGAGTTGTTTTGCCTTATTCTGTGATGTGATTGGACTTACTATTACAACACTGTTAACTCTAATTTTTATATTCTTTTGAACTGTTAGGTATTGGCAGCTGATAAAATGTTATTGTTGCGGGTCTAGTTATCTGATCTGGGATACCATGTCACACACTATAAAGGTTGAAACCAACTTAGGCCAATGAGATCCTGAGTATATTAGGAAAAAAAACACTACCAAAAAATCCCATGCGCGTC
This sequence comes from Burhinus bistriatus, assembly GCA_013397275.1. Lineage (NCBI taxonomy): Eukaryota > Metazoa > Chordata > Aves > Charadriiformes > Burhinidae > Burhinus > Burhinus bistriatus. The sequence goes on along the minus strand of VYXH01011475.1, from coordinate 103,808 downwards.
ATTATAAAATCATGTGTCAAGCTGCCTCATTCAACTTTTAATAGGCAGAACAGAGTCTAGCAATTAGTGTCACTATCTGTTATTTTCTTTGTATATGATGTGTTTTTTCTTCAAATAGTCCCTGCTTTGCACTAATCTACTTCAGTAATACCTAAATCCCTTCCCACTGGGATAAAGTTCAATTCAATTCCTTGGAGTATTAAGAAATGTCATGAATGTGTCCTGCATCTTGTAAGAAGAGAAGAGCATACCAAGATGCTTTCATCATGAGTTCACTTAAAACTAGAGCTGTGCATGTAAATGAAACTGGTGCCCTTTATTAAAAAGGCATGAGATGGTCTGACAAGGGTCATACTCACCCAGCTTAAATTAGTTGTCTGAAGTGTAGTCTAATTTCTTTCTCTAAACTGTCTTTACTAACAATATGCATATCCAAATGCAAAGCTACTTTTTTTTTCTTCCTGACAAAATAAATAGAAACTTTGTCATTCTACTCAGTCCTCTGAATGTGATTCTTTGCTTGTTTATGGAATGCCTTTCTATGTGGAGAAAGGGTACAGCTCAGTTAAGCAGTCATCATATACAAAGGTGCAAGGTGCAGTGCACTTAATGAGACAGTTTGTATTTCTAAGATTTAAAAATACTTACATATAGCTCCTTACTATTTTGTCCCTCCTTGCTTTTTCTCCATCCTTCCAAAAGGATGTGTGTTCTAATCACTCACTGATAATGAGACCATATAAGGAACCCGAATGCGCACAACTCCATGGGACCTGATGAGATGCATCGGAGGGTCCTGAAGAAACTGGCACATGAAGTTTCTAAGCCACTATCCATCATATTTGAAAAGTCATAGCAGACTGGTGAAGTTCCCACTGACTGGAAAAGGGAAACATAACCCTCATTTTTAAAAAGGGAAAAAAGGAAGACCCCAGGAACTACAGGCAGGTCATTCTCACCTCTGTACCCAGCAAGATCATGGAGCAGATCCTCCTGGAAACTATGCTAAGGCACATGGGAAATAGAGGTGTGATTGGTGACAGCCAACATGGCTTCACTAAGGGCAAATCGTGCCTGACAAATTTGGTAGCAGCACTGATGGATAAGGGAAGAATGACTGGCATCATCTGTCTGGATTTGTGTAAAACATTTGATACTGTCCCGCACAACGTCCTTGTCTCTAGCAGGGAGAGACATGGATTTGATGAGTCAGCCACTCAATGGATAAAGAATTGGCTGGACAGCTCCACTCAAAGAGTTGTGGTCAACAGCTCAATGCCTAGGTGGAGACCAGTGATGAATGGTGTCCCTCAGGACTCCATATTGGGACCAGTATTATTTAACATCTTTGTCAGGGACATGGATGGTGGGATTGAGTGCACCTTCAGCAAGTTTACAGTGGACATCAAGCTGAGTGGTGTGGTTGATACTCTAGAAAGAAGGGATCTCATCCAGAGGGACCTTGACAAGCTAGAGAGGTGGGCCCATGCGAACATCATGAAGTTCAAAAAGACCAAAAGCAAGGTCCTGCACATGGATCAAGGCAATCCCAAACATGGATACAAACTGGGTGATGAGTGGATTGAGAGCAGCTCTGCAGAGAAGGACTTGGGGGTACTGGTGGATGAAAAATTGAATATGAGCTGTTGATGTGTGCTCACAGGCCAGAAAGCCAATCATATCCTGGGCTGCATAAGAAGAACTGTGGCCAGCAGGCCAAGTGAGGTGATTCTCCCCCTCTACTCCACTCTTGTGAGACTTGACCTGCAGTACTGTGTTCAGCTCTGGAGGCCACAGCTTAAGAAAGACATGGACCTGTTGGAGCAGGTCCAGAGGAGGGCCACAAAGACGATCAAGGGACTGGAGCACCTCCCATATGAGGACAGTCTGAGAGAGTTGGGGTCGTTCAGCTTAGAGAAGAGAAGGCTCAGAGAATACCTCATAGTAGCCTTCCAGTACTTAAAAGGGGGCCTAGAGGAAAGATGGGGAGGGACTCTTTATCAGAGAGTGTAGCAATAGGACAAGGGGTAACATTTTTTAAACTGAAAGAGGGTAGATTTAGATTAGATATTAGGAAGAGATTCTTTGCTGTGAGGGTGGTGGGAGAGCGGAACAGGTTGCCCAGAGAAGGTGTGGGTGTCCCCTTGATGGAAGTGTTTAAGACCAGGTTTGATGGGGTTTTGACTAACTTTATCTAGCAAAAGATATCCCTATGGCAGAGGCGTTGGAACTAGATGATCTTCAAAGTCCTTTCCAATCCACACCATTTTATGATACTATTATTCTATGAAAACTATGGATGAAAACCTTAATTATCAAGTTCTTAGGGAGACTAATTTCATGATCTTTCTTTTACCCTTGCAGGGCAGAGTTTCAAAGCTCAGGCTCATCCACTGTTTTTCATGGAAGTGCAATTGCAGTGCAGAAGATGTATCTTGCAAGAAACTGCGGCTGTGTTGGAACAGAGGTGATCTGCTATATAGCACCCTCTTTGAGGATCGAGGATGGTTGATGAGAGAGGATCCATTCAACAAAGTGGGGTGATGGGATCTTTGCCAACTGGCTGCCCAGCCTAGTAAGGGAGATTTAAACTAGGAACAACGGGGCAGCCAGATGATGACTGTACTTAAGTGAGGTAGCAGAGGCCGAGGTGGAAAGCAGAGGATGCAGGATGATTGGAATAAGAGATACCTCAGGAATGACAAAATAGGGCATAAGGAGATACTCCACAAGTGTACATACACATGGCTTCAGAAACAAACTGGAGGATCTAGAGCTCCACCTGTGGTCTCTGAGCGATGTTATTGTTCAAACAACTAAGATGTGGTGGGATGTCTTGCATAAAAGTTTCAATGGGTCAATATGAGCTCTTCAAGAAAGACAGGCAAGGAAGATGTGAATGGTGGCTATATGGAGCTCTTCTTTGGGACAGATGACAGTTTGGTTAAGAATTGGTAGGTCAGGATTAAAAGCCTCCTTTAAATAACTCAACGAAGGCTCTAGATCACTGAACCTTGTTCTCATGGGAGACTTTAACCTCCCTGACATCTGCTGGAAGGACACAAGCAGTCAAGAAGATTTCTGGGGTGACTTAGGGATAACTTTCTAACACAGGTACTGAATGGACCAGCCAGGAGGGATGCATAGCTGGATTTGCTATTAACTAAGAAGGAAAAACTGAGTGAGGATGAAGTAGTTTTGGCAGCTACCCATGTGGTAGCTTTGGCATTAAAAAGACCTATGAAGAGAGACTGAGGGAATGGGTCTGTTCAGCCTCGAGAAGGCAAGACTCTAGGGAGACCTAATATCAGACTTCCAGTACCAGTGGATAGTTTATTGAGAAGACACCATGGGAGGATGGGAGACAACAGACAAGACGAAACAAGAAACTTCCTCAGACTGGGGGAGGAGGTTGGACTAAATACCTTCTGAGGTTCTTCCAACCTGAATCATCCTATGATGCTGTAGTGAAGGACAAAGAGATTGCTATCAGGATAAAGACACAGATTTTGTTTTCAATGAGAATACATATCAGCGTTTCAACACATATGACTTCATTGCTGTATGTGTTCTGCAGCTGAATGCAAATGTTCTCAAGGCTATCCAAAGAGACTCATAAAATAGACACACTGTCTTCCCAGGTGCTGTATTTTCATTTAGATAAGTGAATTTTCAAGAACATGCATGGCTTAAGACATAGCCAACTGCCTCTATATTGACTTATTCAATTTCTGTCTGCTGGATGTGTCAAGTCCCTGATTAAGATGGTATGTAAGTCTATGAATGGGTAATTTTAACTTATGATGATTAAGCTCAAGAATTTAATCAGAACCTGATCTATGGCTATTTCATCTCAGTACATAGTGTAGACTGAATTGAATGGTAGTTAAAACTTTAGAGAGAGAAAGTGGAAATAACACAGCAAATCAGAAGGAACAATCAAAGACAAAGTGAGGATTTAATCTATTTCTGAACAAAAATAGGAATAAGTATTATCTCCTACATATATTGAAATTCTATCTATGTTAGGTGTTCATCTAGTTACAAAGAGGGCCATTTCATTTTTCATTTTAAAACTGTCAGATTGTGACAATGTGCTTATACTTGAAAGATACTTCACTATAGAGTGTTCTGCATACAATGGTTCAGACCTCAAATTCTTTTAGAAACTGAAACTACAGCAGACTGCACGTGAGCTTTCTTCCTAAATGCCTCATGGAGTCTGCCTATTTCAGAAAATCCTTTTCTCTGTGTCATAACATAATTAGCAAAGTATCTCATTATGAAATCTCTCATGGTTACAAATAAGAGGAGTAAATGGTGAGATATTTTGTATGTCTTTGCTGCAATCAAATAGCTCTTATTTCATGGTATCATTACTCAGATTTTTGGCCAAGGAACATGATGGGTTTGGCTTTTGAAAGCTATGATGTATGGTTATGATAAGGTGTATCCTCTCAGTATCCTCTCAGGATGGTCCTTTCTTTTTGACTTTCTATATCAATTGCCTTGACTTTCTGATATAGCTAGTGTACTGAAAGTTTCTGGCAGACATTTTGTTAGTATTCCATCAAGCTCAGGAAGGCCCATGCTGATTATCTAAACTCATATTCTATGTAGCACTGGTTTTTGCAAACAATTATTCTAGTGCTAAGAATATATATAGAAGTACTTGCAAATTTAAGCAAACTATGAATAGATATAGAACATACCAGTTTCAGAACCACATTAATAAATTAATCTGGTTTTGGACTGCACTTCCTCAGGACCGTCATCTGTTACATATCTAGAGAACTGTGCATATAGAAATATATAAAAAACATTTCCACATACTGGGAAATCACTAGCTGAGTAAAGAGTTTGAAGATAGTAAGTCTGATAGGGCTGCACTCAACTATGGCTCTGGAAGAGGGCAGTACCAGGCAGGCCTTGAAGTTACGCTCATTCCCTGTTGCATGCTGATTGTATGACCTGAACCATATGAGTGCTGTCCAGTCCCATGGGAATAACTGAAACATAAAATCATAGAATGGTTAGAGTTGGAAGGGACCTTAAAGATACTTCCAACTCCCCTGCCATGGTCAGGGATACCTTCCACTAGACGAGGCTGCGCAAAGCCCCATCCAACCTGGTCTTGAACACTTCCAGGGATGGGGCATCCACAACTTCCCTGGGCAACCAGTTCCAGTGTCTCACCACCCTCAGAGCAAGGAATTTCTTCCTAATATCTAACCTAAATCTACCCTCTTTCAGTTTAAAAATGTTACCCGTTCTCCTACCACTACTCTCCTTGATAAAAAGTCCCTCCCCATCTTTCCTGTAGGTCCCCTTTAGGTACTGGAATGCCACTATAAGGTCTCCTCTGAGCCTTGTCTCTCCAGGCTGGACAACCCCAACTCTCTCAGCCTGTCTTCATAGGACAGGTGCTCCAGTCCCTTTATCATCTTTGTGTCCTTCCTCTGAACTCACTCCAACAGGTCCACGTCCATCTTATGTGGGGGGCCTCAGACCTGGATGCAGTACTCCAGCTGGGGTCATGTTACCCTCTACCTTAATTACTATTATCGAAGGCTATAATCTGAAGAGGCTAGGGAAAATTAACATGGCAATTCAACTCCTGTTCTGGTCCCACTAGAAGTATCCAACCCATTTAATTTCCAAGCTACAAATGAGTGTTGCTATTATTATAATAAACTCCTTATCTTGCAAAGACTGGGGAATGTTTATGCAAGCTAAGTTACTCTTACTCTGCTGTCCAGGCTGCTCTAATCTGCTGCCATGAAAGTGGAAGCTGGGAACAGCAGGCATGGTTAGAAACAATCAAGGCATCGCAGTGTAAATACATGGCAAATAAGTCATTAAACACCTCCTCACACACATTTCTCTGTCTCTTCAAGCACAGAGTCAGCAACAGCTGTAACCCAATTAAACTCAATAGTTCACAGGTGTTCAGTGGAATGATTATAACACAAAAACACTTTTCTCTTTAAGCTTCTTTAACATTTTACTGCTATTTAAGTTTCATAGTTTAAAGAAAAAAAAAAATCTCGGGGATTAAAGCCTGAAGTTGTACAAAAGGAAAAAATGTTTCCAGGCACCATTAGGTGTTAATTAAAACATTTTGCAAACTGCCCCATACCTCCTATTGCCCTACCCTATAACTCTTAGAATTTAAGAAATCTCATATTGTGTTTTCAGCTTGAAGACTCACTATGCAAGTAGAGCAAGTATTTAACAAAAGAATGATGGAATTTTGTCAGACAGTATCACAGTAATTCAAGATTCCCCTGTCATATGATAGCTTTCTCCTTCTAATAGCCAGCCTGTGCCAGAGTGATTGCAGATGCTGGAGTCCCTTTCCTGCCACTCCACTCTTAAAACTATTCAAGCAAACCCAAACTGTTCTGAGGATGCTTCTTTACTTGTAGCTTTTGTTGCCTAGCTGGGTGTATGCATGCATTTCTTAGATAGCTACTTCCTTAATGAATTTTTAACTTCATATATTGAATGTATTCCCTCACACACATGTGGTGTCATCTGCTTGTTGATTACATATAGTTGTCAGGTTTGGAGCACGACAGTGTGGAGTCTGCAAATTATTGTGGGATGATTTTGAATAACATATTATCTGGGAGTCTTGGGGCTGGGAGGGGACAGAATTTTAACAGTGGGATCATATTATGGCTCAATTTCCTGCCCTGCAAATAGAAAGAAAGCTGGGAGAGACTGTCCTGTAAAGCACAATTGCTGGTAGTCATTGGGTTGCAAAAAACACTTGCCTGGCTATGAAGCAGTAGCTTGACTTTTCTACCTGTGTGCCTGGCCAACCATTGAGAACGTTACAACTCCATCCTCGTATGCCACCTTGGAAAGCTTTAAGGGGAGCACAGGAAAAAAAATGTGGGTTTCCTTTCCAGCTCTGACAAAGTTTCTGCCTGTGACCTTCAGAAAGCCTTTAAATGAGAAGAGATGAGAGAACTTTTCCACCTAGCCTATCTTAGGAGCCACGTACCCTTGGGAATTCATTATCCCACTTCAGTCAGTGGAGGGGGACAATCAATTACCTTGTCATGGATACAGAGGACAAAACCCTAAATATTCATATTTGGAGGGGTGCCTTTCACCTAATTTTAGACTTCAAAAATTTAGTTACCTAGAAAAATGGGAACTTCTTGGATGATTTGTTTCATCTAGCCTAGACAGCTATTTTCAAATGACTGTACTTCACAGATTGTAAGAGAGAGTCCATGGTTGTGTAGCTTATACTAGATACCTTTTTGACAGCTTAAGTTAGAATCCAGGCTTTTGAGACAATTTTTACGGTACAGAGTATCTTTCTACAGATGTTCTCATTTAACCTCAAGTCTTTGGAATCAGTACGGGATTCTCTCACTGGGAGAAATGATTCAGCCAAGATAAAAAGGTCAGTCTAGATGATCATATTAGTACCTTTGTCTCCTTTAGCTTTAAATTTTATGAAGATTTGGAAGTACCAGCCCTTTGTCTCAAAATAGCAGTTGAGTCACTGACTATAGTTATAAAAGACATCACAGTAAAGAGAATTTGTGGACTTTATCATGAAAGTTATTTTGCCTACATTAAGATTTTACATATTCCACAAGTATTACAAGAAATTCCTTAATAAACACAGATTTAAACTACCTCTGGAAAACAGTGAAGGCTTCAAATACATTGCAAATGAACGAGATCTGTGTTATCTGGGAGCAGAGAGTGCTCTTTTGTGTTACATTTGAGCTGCACCTTGCACAATAAGAATTACAGGTGGTACCAGAACACAAAGTAACTACAGATGATAGCATGTGAAGAGTATGAACTTTTCAGCCTTTTGTTTTTGAACATCAGCACTCATTTTAACTCAGGTATGTAAATCAAATGTGTTATCATGTTGACTCTTACTCTACTGTTTTATTTCATTGTCTCATATAGTACTGTGTGATTTATCTTCCTTAATACCAAAGAAGAAAGATTGTGCTTTTAAATTTCTTAAAATACACACTTTTCTACAAATATGTTAGACTTATTGTGAAGAGAATGGGGGGAGAGGAAGTAACAAATTAAGAAAACACTTTAGAATAAATTTTCAAGAGGTCTAGGTGCTAACGTGTTTCTTACCAGCATAGACAGTTGACAAGAAGCTTTCTTTTAAAGAAAACAGTGCTTTTTGTTGCTGATGTGCACTTAGATAATGATCCAGTACCATTTATAAATTCTATATTTATAAGAATCCAATAACACAAAACCTTTTAAAAAATGGATAAATTCACTTTAGACAGAGCTTTGCCAGCAGGTGATAGGAGGTGATCCTTCCCCTCTACTAAGCACTGATGAGATATACCTCGATTGCTGCGTCCAGTGCTGGGCTTCCCAGTACAAGAGAGACACGGACATACTGGATTGAGTTCAGTGAAGTTCCACAAAGGTGATTAAAAGATGGTTAGTCTCACCACACAGGAAAGTCTTCTGAAAAAAAAAAAAAAAAAAAAAAAAAAAAAAAAAAAAAGAAAAAAAAAAAAAAATGAAAAGGAGAATAAACTGAAAGATTGAAATATTGCTGTCAGGTTTGTTTCTAATAATGAGTAAATGTTCTACTGTCTATGCAGTATTTCCAAACATAACTCACTGTTTCATCAGTTATGTAACTACAACTTTATTCAGAATGAAAAAGACACATTTTTATACCTAATATGTTCAGTCCTTTGCAAGTTGATATAAGGAAGGAAAGCAACTCTGTTGAGTAGCTGAAGGCATGGCTAGCAGGCAGCACTGTTTAAATAATTGTAGCCTTGAGCCTCGTTTTGCATCAGCTAAGCAATTACCCTTCTCCAGGTTCACAGAATTCTAAACAGTTGTATGCAGAGATTTTTCACAAAAAGCAATTCATTTCTTAGAACACTGTGTGAATATTGTGCAGGAGAGATATTGCAGAAGTTACAGCTCTGCAAACTCGCTCCATAAAGACCAGTTGTTGGATCTATAGCTTTTGTTGCAATACTTAAAAATCTGTTTTTTCTCCAGGTAAAAATAAAACAACAACAAATTTGACCATGTAAGTGATGTAGAAATCTTCACTGATGATAGCAGTTTAGCAACTGCAAAAATGAGCATAACCATGGGAATCAATGATAAGTGTTGTTGATACAGAGGAGCACGGAAATTCCTAAGTATCAATTTTCAAAGGAGTTTGTCCTTACTTTCAGCTAAGTTTAAATCCTTACCTGGTGAACATAATTTAGTTAATGGACCAACATGGAAATCCTGCATTTGTAGGATTCCTCTCCGTAGCACTTTCCGTTGCTCCATTTCAAATTTTAAACTCCTAGTCATGCTGACATCTCACATAGAAGTGGCTGTATGCCTGTATACGTTTGGCCATTTGCTTCTTTCTTTTCTGTACCTTTTCCAGTTTTACTTTGCGGTTTTTGAAGTAAGGAGCGGTAGTATTTAAGATGTGACCACTCCTAAGAAGCTACACAGTAGCTTAATAACATTTTCTCTTTTCTATTTCTTTCCCAATAACCTAGCATTTTTTTGCTTTTTGGCTTACTACTGCTTATCAAGTAATATTTTCTCAGAATTATCTCAAATAACTCTAAGATACCTGTTTTGAGTGTTAATAAAACTCTGATTTGCATACTTTACGTTGTTTTATTCCTACAATGCTTTTAATTTATCAACATCTAATTTCATTTTTTATTTTCCAGTCACTCAAAACCATGACTTCCTCCTGCCATTCCTCCAGTCAACTTTCCTTTTTACTCCTTTGGTTAAGTAAGAATCATCAGTAACATTTGTCAGCTCACTATCTGTGTCCTTTTCTACGTTACCTGTGAACACATTGAAAGGCACAGGTTTTAGCATAGATCCTTCGGTATTATGTTGGCAACTTCCCTTCACTGTGAAAACTGTAATTATTTCCTACCATTTTTTCCTATTCATTAATCAGTAGTTAATCCATGGGAGGACTTTTCTTTTTATCCCATGACAACTTAGCTTCCTTTGAAGAGAAGTGTTTTCAAAAGCTCTTTGAAAATCCAAGTATACTATTTATATATGAGTTTAAGAAGTGTACTCTAAAAGGACATCTTTTAGGTACGGAAAAGTAACTCTCATGTCTAATTTTTTTTTGTGTGTGTGGCTGTGATTACTGCTTTATGCTTTGTTTGACATTTTGATAATATTTCTATGAAACCTCATGAATATTATAATTTTCAGGAATAAAATTTCATTAATATTCTATGCAATATAATGAAATAGTTCATGATGTATTTCGAGACAATTTCATGGGAACCATTTTTGTGATCTTAATCTTATATTTTATTAAACTTATGGTTGGAATATTTTCTTTAATCTTTATGTAATATTCCATCAAAATTTAAGAAGATATTGCCTGAGTATTTCATGAACTACTTCATAATTACTTTCACTATTTTTTTCTACCCTGTGAAAATCCTCTTCTGTGTTTGGAAATAAGCCTGTATAAGACACTTTATTTGAAGCATTCGTAAAACCGTAACTGATCACATTTCAGCATAACCACTATTTATTTTTAAGTGAAAATATACAAATATTTAATGTAAATTACTCTCTATTTCTAGTTCTATCTTTATCTTATTTATTTTCCCATTAGCTTTAATGCATACTGAAGCTAAGCAAACAATTCAACAAAATTTCAAAACGACCCATATTTTCATTTGTGCAGGCTCTCAGCACAGTTTGTCTTCTGTTAAGTTGTTGAAACACTGCAGTAAAAGGTTCCTCCTTGAACTTGACAACCTGAGTAGAATTTCTAAGCTTGCTTATCTGCTTACGTTGCTGGTCTGGGTTGTGTCCAGGGGTGAAGAGTAGTCACCTATGGATAGGTTTTCAGAAAGCAAACTGCATCTTCCCCTCGGCTGAGTTCTCAGTAGCTCTGCTGCCAGGCATTGCCTATCGATGTTGTTCTTCAGAGGTGAAAGAAGGTACCGATTATCGAGCAAATCAGAAAATAAAAATGTGAACATTTTTCTCCATCAGTTTTGAAATGTCACTTTTATAGCTTGTTTTCACCAGGAACTGGGCAGAATGGGGCTAAGATGTTTTACATAGTGTAAGCTAAATTTGCCATCTGGGGCTATGGCAGCTGGGACTTGCAGAAGAAAAGTAAAGCTTTGTAGGCATTTCTCATGGTGGCAGAGCAAATCCCTTATCAGTGGGACCTAAAAAACAATTATTTTAAATTTTTTTTTAGGAAGCTGCAGAGATGACTAAAAGTTACCTGGGCTGCCAGTAACCAAAATGATTCCTTATGGGATGCTCCCAGCTTGTCTATGCTGGAAAACCATCCAAGACACTTGTGCTTTATAATGGAACACCCACTATAAAGAACTGCTGTAGTTTTTATTGTACTTCATATTTCCGGTAGACAGGCGTGTGAAATACATATTGTCAGAAGCAGAGGGATTAGCAGTGTTCTCAGGTTCCTTCGTCATTTGTGCTCTACTGTATTTCTGTAGTTTCACATATGTTCAAGCTTACACTCTGAAATATTTCCCCTGAAGAGTTTACCTGCTGCTAAAAAGCTACACTTTGTACTGGATGAAATGTCTACATAAATGTCTTTAAAATACATATGTTGAATGATATGATAAAGTGCCATAAAATATACCCCACACAGTGATATGATGCAGTAGTCTGAAATGTACTTTATCACATGCAAATGTGAAATAGTCTGGATTACATCTCACACAGTTCTGTGATATGATGCTTTGAACAGCATCTCAAAAAGAAATTCTATGAAACCTGTTACCTCAAGCAAAACACTGATCAAATGACAAGGCAAATTTATTTGGATGGTGTCTAGTTGTTGCAGCACTTGGTAAATGTGTTTGCTGTTAAGTTTTTACGAATAGAATTTGCAGGGACAGTGGGGGACTGGGTAGTAGGATAGGAGACTGAAAGTTGGATGTATGTGCAATGGAATAGATTAGCAGGAAGAAGGACTCATGAGGGCTTACTGAGCTGCTTATTCTCAAAGCAGTAATATTTTTTGCAGCTGAAATACCCAGCGTGTTTATTTTGAGCATGTGGATCAGAACGGGATAAAAACTTTGGGCAGGCTACCCAGGGAAGTAACTTTGTTTGTATTAGCCCCAAAGACTGAAGCCACTACAACAGAACTAACGTTACCTGTGCCTCTACATTTAAAAAAAATACTTAAAATAAATTCTATTTAATGACCACATGAGAAAGCTTTTCTTTTAGAAGTTCCCTCCAGAGGCCTTCCAGGTTGGGTAGCAAACTGATGTCTTCAAGTTGGTGTCCTTAAATATATTCTGCTCCCTTGTGTTTCAGAGAGACCATAATGAGAGATACATCCTTCTCAGAATGAGAAGCATAGAAATCTCAGATCTTCATTGTCTTTGGCATTCTCTTCAGTGAAATGCAACTTGGAGCAGAATCATGACAGAATCCTGTCAAATTTTTTATTATAAGGGTAGTTGGCAGATCCACTGCCAGAAATGCAACTTTTTTCCTTTGGTCATTGACTTTCTTATAATCCACTTTCAGCTCCTTGACCTAGAAGTGTTCTGTTTTCCAGGCCTCACTCCTCAGCTGTTTCTTTAGTAATGGATTTATATATTGTTATATACCAATGGCTCTTTCTTAGAGTTTCCTATACTTTCACCTCTGCCCGAGAAGCAAGGACCTCTTCACATTTGTGGTCCAGTGCATGGAATAACATGACTGAACTGCAGGCAAGCCTTTAAACACAGTTTTAAGAACAATATAAGGCAGAGTAATGTACAGATTGGTTAGTGACACACAGGTATAGTCAGTCTGCAATGTCAGGTACAGGAAAATCAAATTAATGCAAAATAGAGATGCACCTACACAAAACCTTAACATGTTTAACTCAATGAGAAGTCTACTTAATGCAGTCAGGTAGAAATACAGCTAGCTGTGGTTGGAGCAATGGATTTAACCAAGAATATGGAGTCATATCAGTGTTTCAGATAGTGATAAATACCGTCAGCATGAATGAATGAGAGGGAATCAAACAGTGCTGCAGAAAAGAGAGCTTTGAAGTCTATGCCATTCACAGAATCACAGAATAGTTGAATTTAGATACCTTCAAGAAATCTGTCCCTAAATGAGTGTCCTGTATCCAACAGTGCCTGGTACCTATACCCTCAGTAAGAGTTGAAGGTACTGTCTTGAAGCCATAGAATAATTTGTCCTCAGGGAGAGTTCAAAGGAGGCTGGCCTAAGCGAGTATCAGGGAGACCAGTACTATTAGCAGACTACTGCATTTTTTGGTGTCCATATACTTTTACATGTAGTCCTTTGCATTGTATCCAGGTGTTACTGGTATCCACAGCGTGGTACTAAAAATTCTAAATATAACGTTGTATTTTAGCCTCTTTCAGTTCTACTGAGTTTCACATTTTTTGAGAGAGAAAAGAGAATATCATGTGTTTGTAGGTTTACTTGGTATAAAGTAGATTTTTAGCTGAAGTCAGTGGAGCTAAGTTCTGGTCCCATCAACTTTGAGAACCACTATTTCTGTATATCCACCTGTATGGATGAAGGTATTATGAAGAAATACAAATTCCATTTTTCTTCTTTGCCAGAACTCTAACAGAGTCTTATTTCTGAAGGCAACAAAGTTGTTTTCATTGACAACTTTTTGTATCACATCTACCAGCCTGAGAAAACACCTCAGGAACTCTGGCAGATCTTATATGACAGTAGAAGGTGATGTTTTAGCAATGTTTATCCCCTGATTGATTTACCTACTGACATGTAGAGAGAAATTCATCTGAATGAATGTAGGAATCTACTTCAAGGTAAGCTGAGTAGCTCTCATCCCCTCTGAGTATACTACTAGGATATACTGCATGTAATCGCCCAACCCACATATTGTGCCCAGATGTAGATTCCTATATTCAGGCATTTAAAACAGCAAGCTGAATCCCACTACTAAATTTTGTGCAACTCAGTTGCCTAACAGATGTTTAATTCCGATTAAGTTACCCTATGTCCATCCAGCTGGAGATGACAAATATGGCACTAGCATTTTAAAGGACTTTTCTCAGCAACTGATTTAAGTTCCTAAAGTTTAAAGAGAAATCTTAGAGTTAAATTCAGTTGCCCACTTAATGACTGGCAGGGCCACTGAAGACTTTGTATGGAATCTGAGATTTCCAAGTGGAGCTGACTGGTGTGAGCTGATATGATTCCTCTGTCTTTCTGGAGTGGCAGCTGGAGATTAGACAGCGTACTTGAGGGTATCTCAAATGCCACTAAGCACCTTCATTTAAACTACTGATCACTGAACTTATGTGACAAGCATGTTCAATTTTCAAAAATGGGTAGGCTCCCAAATCCTGATTTCTGAAAATTTCATCCTGATCCTGGGAAAACAAGGTATTGAGAGTATGTGTAGAGCAACAGGAAAAATACTGTCATGCACCTTTGTAGTATTTGTGTTCCCTCAAGGCAATATTAATAAGACAGAAGGTAACTGTATGAGCTGTGTTACTGCACAGCTGGCCTCAAAGCTGCTCCTGCTACACTGTACAGGTGAGACCAAAGATGCTTAATGACAGGCCAAGGTCATCCAGGAAGTTTGTTGCAGAGTAGGGAACGCCAGCAAGTTGCCACATATCCAGACCCTCTGTTTTTCTGCTATCCAACAGACATCAACAAAGCTTGGGAGCACCAACAGTCATGCACTACTCTGTAGAAATTTAACTTTATCTTTTCATTATTATCCTGTAGAGGAGAGAGGAGTTATCTGTTTGGCAGCAATCTGCATGCTGCTTGCATATGGTATTCCATTTGCTACCAATCAATACTAATATAATACTAATTTCTGTGGAAAAAATTATCATCTGTAAGAATATTCGTAAAAATATATCTGTGGATGTATTAAAAGTACAAACCACCCAGAATACATGCACCTAGCTAAACATTTTAATTGTTATTTCAATTTTTGAAGTAGTTACAGTTAAAATCTGCCTATAGCTGTTGCTTTTTGAATGAATCAATCATTTCTTGAAGTAAAATAGGTAAAATAAATGTTTTGGTCTTCCCCTGAAGTTATTCACAACAGACATGGGTGAAAATAAAAAAATCCACACCTCCTCAGATCTAGACAGTAGGAATTTATAAAACATGAATGTGTCATCCAGCACAAAGCTAAGAAAGAGGTGTGTTTAATCCTGGAACTGATTATTAACTCAGTATCTGTCTTTTTCGCTTGCCAGACTGAATAAAAAATAGCACCATCGCACCCTGTTCATGCAGTGACACCTAATACCACCATATTTTAGCACACGATGGTGTGATTTTTGACATGAAAGACTCCTAAGGCGTGTTTAAGGTGAAGCACCTTAGTTTTAAATTTCCATGTCAGAATGGCATGACAACAGTGACTGCTGAGCTCTGTTTCCAAGTAAAGGGGAGGGCAGCTTTCATTATCCAGTATCCTGGACTCTATTCTTTAATACAAGCAGCATGCTTTAATTTTGAAACAGGCTGGTAAGACAGACATATTCTGGCATTTTCAGAATGAATATTTATAGTCTTTCACCCAACTGTTCTCTGCAAGTCACTCCTGCAAAACAGAAATCTTTGCTTTGGAATAACAGTCACTTAGCACATAGACAGAAACGCCAGTTTTGTACTGAAGAATCGGATGTTATCATCTCATGCCTTGTGAGCCAATGCTGCTCATAGTCACAGGACAGTGGAAGAGCTTTTTATTAAAAAAAAAAAAAAAAAAAAAAGCAGCCACTGAGGGGTATTAAACTGTAGTGTTTCTTGCAGGGCAGTTTTTGCGAAACGTCAGTGCTCATAGGCACGTGAATGTGGGGTACCTTTGGCAGAGGGTTTCCTGGAGGCTCAGGAAAGTTGACTAACTTCATGGAAGTATCTACATTTGAAAAGGTTTGAATGGGTTTCAAAGGCAATTCATCTTGACTTTGTTTAAAACTCACCATAAAGGTCCTTCTTATTCCAAGTTGCTCCTCTGGCAGTTGCCTTAGGACTCTTTACACTGGGATGCTTGCAGAATCTCTTTATTTTTTTTATGTCATGGAAAGTTGATTTTACTCCTGCTACTTATAAAAACTTCCAGTCTGTCTCCGGTTTATAGGGCCAGGGAAGAGTGAGGAACCATTGACGTGCTGGTAGCTAAGTTAGAATAGAATCAGATTTCAAATCAGGAAAGGCAGCACTGCCTTTCTGTACCAGAGTACTTCCACAGAGACTGTGACTTGGGGATTATAAAGAAACACCAGCCGAGGTGAACTATGTGCTGTACCTTGGTGAAAAATCTTCCTGCGTCTCCCTAGGTGTCTGCCAATTAATCATGTAACTGATCTCATTCTCTGCAAACTTCCCCAGTTTAATGTTGAGTTTTATTCTGAATACTTCCAGTGAAAGCAATTTCACAAACTCCTCTGGCAGCTAATTTCACTGCCTAAGCAGAAATAAGATGATGAACTTTGAGAGAAAGCTTTCTTCAGCTTCTAGATGAAAATCTGTCTTCTAAACTGAAACCACTGCGTCACCTAAAAGGAGCTGATACAACCAGGGCTACAGAGAGAAATGTAATACAAAACAAGAACCCACCAATATGCATTTCTCTCAAGTAGGAACTTTTATCATGTATTATATTTTCTGCATGCATAAAATGTAAATATGAGAGTAAAGCACTAAAAGGTTCAAAGAATATATTGCCTTTGTACTGCTCTGTAAAAAGTAAATAGCTATTAAAAAAACCCAACAAACCAACAGATTAATGTCTCGAAAGAAAGCAAGGTGTTAAGACAATGTTACATACTTGCCATCTAGACACTTGCAGTGCAGTAGTTAATGAAGAGGAAACAGAAGCAAGGCTGGGTTTTGTTTTTTTTTTTCATAGCTATGGACCAGAAAAAAAAGTAAATGTAAATTAAATTGAATAAGCTCTTGGTTAATTTATTGGATTAATTTTAAAATACACCTCATAATGACTTTATCCTCTGAGAAGTTTCAGAAGCTTTTAATGCTTAAAAGGCCAGATGCTGTACTGTGTTGCGTATATTCAGGCATAGCAGGTCTTACCAGATGAAGAAATAACATCCTTAAAAGGTTTTTGTGCCTCAGAAATGCACGCACGGGTAATTTGCCTGACATTTTAAAAATTTAATTTAGGGTTCTTAAGAAAGAGACATAATCATCAAATAACAGCTCGCTTTCCATCCATAGAAATTCCTTAATGGTTCTAAATATGATGCGTACTCTGAAAAATTACTTGACTCACAACCATGAACTTTTAACACAATTAATTTAATTTGTAAATTGAACAATATGCATCATTAATGACTCACAATTTCCAATTTGCCGAATGGTTTCTGCCTCATGTCGCAGTCATTTCGGTCAAGCCATTTTCTGCAGCTTTATGTTGCCTTTAGGTTTTGTGCAACTTTCCCACCTTTAACTCCATAGTGTCCAGTTTGCACTTCACTGCTAACTACTGTCGGTGAAGAGACCAGTCTTATTCAATAGCTGTTCACACAGACTGAGTCCTGTGTTCTTCTCTCTCCTTCCAGGTGGTGTGGGGTTAAGGTCTTAACTGGCAAATTGTTTCTGTGCTGCAGCAACGGGCTACGCAAAGGCATTTTCAAACAAGATGATACCAACACAAAGTACACCCAAGGTTAACCGAAATTTTTGTATTCATACAATGTATACAGATTGGTGGCCTGCTCCACCTCTGAAATATCATTTTGAATAGCCTTCTGAGAACACAAAGAGTCTATGAAATAAAGGCATCAAATGACTGCAAGCTTCTGCAATTTCTAAGGCATTAGTCAAAATTGCCTAAAACTGTGAAGCATTTCAGTCAGGTAGGAAAGGCCAGTGGAGTTTGTGGTATGATCATGATGTAAAATGCTGCTGAACAAGCCCAGCAAATGTAATTGGTCTGTGCACGAGGGATGGTTGCTTCTGTGGTCCAAGAAGGTAACCAGTGATGCCCACGCTGTTATGTCTGGGCCATGATCACAGGCTACAGGACTCAGCTGTTCGTGAAAAGGGGAAAGCAGCCGCTGCACGATGCTTGAGTGAAAAAAAAAGGCTCTTTGGGGATTTTCCTTTCAAATGGTTGTGCCAAATCATGAGAATGATAAAACCATCCTTTGGAAAAATGAAACAGCGATAGGACAATAAATTCTGGGTACCTTTAAGAATGACATACACAAAGCTGTCCAACACTTTGAAGTTTTGAATGGGTGCTGATGCTCTTTGAAACATCCCACCGTATGGGATGTTTCAACAAGATGAGGCAGATGGTGTGACATGCCTGAGAGATTTTTGATAACTGAGATTCCTTATTTGTGAGGCAACTTGTCATTAAAACCATGTGCCCATTCTGAAGCCCAGGAGAAGATGAGCAGAAAAGGTTTCCCACATTGATGCAAGTGATACTGGATCAAATAATTCAGCTACTCAATATTTCAGGATGGTGGTCCAGCAGGATTAATTATTCCAGGATTTTTAAAAACTTCTTTTTTTTTTTTTTTTTTTTTTTTTTTTTTTTTTTCCCCCCAGATGACTCTGAACTAAATATAAGTAGTATATCAGTAGGGTAATACTTATTTTCATAGTCATATAGCCTTAATATGACTAGACACAGCCCAACAAAGGTAATTTTTGTCTCAACTGACATAAAATGTGAATTAAGTACTTTTCAGGATGTAGGTATATGGAGGTATTTGGTGACATCTGAGCTATGTGCTTAGCCATCGTAATACAGCCATTATAATATTTGTCCTTTGCATTTTACATAATGGGAAAAAGCATGAGGAGAGATTCAATAGACTGAGGTTTGAAGAGAGAATAGGACTTGCTGCAAACTATACAGAGCTGAAGCTAATTGTCTGTGTGACTTAAATCAACTCATTTTCTCATAAAGAGCCCACATATAAAAGTTGAATGTAGATGACTGTAACATGCATGTAAAGATTTGAGGGTTTGCATCGCTGAGGTGTGTTTGACCCAAAAGTAAGTGACAGCTAGTAATATCAACTGAAAATCTGGGAATGAAAAATAACTTTTATTTGGACATGATTTTTTTCACTAAAATTATTACAGATTTTTAAATTATAAAACAATAATTAAGATATTTAATGTAGTAAAAAAAATCAATTTCAGTAATATTTAAACATATATTTCAAATTTTAAAAAATGAAATAGCCATCAAGTTTTGAACTAAGCAAAAAAAGAAAAAAACACTGCAAATTCTTGCTGGTTTTTAAATCTTAAATGCTGTAACAGCTAATGACCATCACAGCTTTCTTTGCTTATGACAATCTAGCGTTGTTGTGTGCTGTTTACTTTTTCAAAGAAATGATTTACTCACACAGCAATCTACAATGAGAGACTCTGTAGAGAAATTAATTGGGGCATTGGTGCAGTAATAGCGTTATCAGTTGATCAGACAGGTATTTTTGAGTTGTAGTTAGGTTTAATTTGCTGATCAGATGAGGTATTTGTGTTTTAAAATATATTTATTTCAGCATTTGTATATAAATTGTATAAGGCAGGTACTTTGTGAAAAAATTGATTGAGGATATATCAACATTGAAATAAAATATGCTTGATGGAGTCTACACATAAATAATTATTCACAACAAACTACTAAATGTAAATCAGATGCAGACTGACTGGACTAACTAACCTAGAGCATTGCATATTATGTTAGGAAAAAAGAATTATGAAGTGAAAGGGTAGGAAATTAATCCACTTGCGATTTCAAATCTCTATCTGCAAATATCTCCCAGTTACATAGGAGGGAATGTCAACATTGTTTTGATATTAACTTGCCTTAAATAATTTTAACCACTGTAAAGTTCACCACTGTACTTATGTGCACTAATCATCTCCCCACAAAAACCAAAGACACAATAGGAGGTAGAGGGTGCATTTCACTCAACCTCTGTATGATTTTTTTGGTAGATAATACTTTCTTGTGCAAAGTGATAAAACTGTTGAGTACTCCATGTGAAATCCTTCATATTGGAAGTTTAACCAAAATGGATATACTGATTAAAGTTCATTGAAGCGTTTGCTGCAAGTTTTTGGACGGAAGTCCTGCTTATGCTGTTTTTTGTCAATGCATCACATATACAATTCCATCTGTGTAGAGGAATATAGTCACTGGTTTGCAAACAGATAGGAAGACAATATGTGATAGACGTAACAACCTTACTGTTTAATGGAACAAATCCCTATGTATTTGTCCTACTTCCCTTATGGTTGCATAATAATTTATAAACATTGAAACTAATTGCCTAGCTTCTGTCATGTGAAAACATGCCTACTTGTTATGTTTGGATCTTCACTCAAGGCAAGGTATTTCCTTGTCAGTCTCTGTCACTGCAGGTCTAAACACAGCTCTCTTGCTTTGGCTAAATTAATTTAAGATGGTTCTTGTTTGTAAAAAACCAGCAAATTTCATAACTATCGTACCCCAATGTGTCAAAATGATAATGTCACTAAATACTAATGAAAAGGTCAGAGGAAATAAATAATTACAATTGGTATTATATTTGGCATTAGAAGACAGAACATTGTAAGTGTTTTAAGTTACATGAAAAACAAATAATATATTTTCTTTGATTTCTTATTAAGAGAAGTCCACAATTTAGTTTTTCAGTTGTACAGTAATATGTCACCCATTCTCTGTCTTTTCTTTTTTCCGAATACATCAGGGTCTTATTGTGGAAAAAAATAATTGATCCCTTTCAAATTCTGCTAAGGCTCTGGAAAACGTGCTCAAAAGACCACAAGTGTAAAACTTTCAGAATTCTAAGGCAGTGATATGATTTCCCATAGCATATTCTATAGAGTGGTTAGGGTAAGAAAGATAATCAGTCTTACTATATTCAGTTGGACTTCACTATGTGTATACATATCTATATAGAGAGAGGGTTGTGTGTGTGTGCATCTCTATATATTACGTCAAATTTTGGGTAACTTCAGTATCTAACATAACTGCATGGATCGCAGATATTTGACTTTTTTTCTATACAGCTTTGAAATCCTTGTTTATGAATTCTATGCACACTGCACTGCTGAAAGCTCATTCAGTCCAGAATACTTCTGTTAAGTTTTGAATAGCTTATTCTACAGTAAGGCAAAGCAGATTGTGTTATCTATTCTCACTATTTATTGTCGTTTCAGCCCATTAAACATATACTCCTCTAGTCTCACAGGA
The DNA here is from genome assembly GCA_013397275.1 of Burhinus bistriatus. Lineage (NCBI taxonomy): Eukaryota > Metazoa > Chordata > Aves > Charadriiformes > Burhinidae > Burhinus > Burhinus bistriatus. The sequence continues at coordinate 82,540 of VYXH01011475.1, read as the reverse complement.
AACACGAATTCTGTTGAAAAATTTATTTTATTTTCAAATACAAGAATGTATATTGAACTTTTAATGTACATTCATGTTAATTAGAAAAGAGTTTAATAAACAGAAATAGCACAGCTCAGCCCTCTGTTTTAAAGACACAATAATATTGAGAATAGACAAATTTCTGAAAGACAGAGGTCTTGTTCTCCTTCTGTCATATATATAAATAAGAAATATATACTCAATTTATATGAGGTTTCTCTTAAATGATCAGCACAATTTGTATTTGAGCTTTGAGTTCTGTATCAATTCAGAAATAGTTAATACATCCGCACTTTCAAGACTGTGTACAAAGAGAGCCTTTGCCTTCTTATACATGTATGAAATTGAAATTGAATGTACTGTGCTAAAATTAAATCAGTGAGAGAAAAGAAAAAGCACGAAGTTGCACTGAAATCTGTTATGTTGGACTTGACTAACACTACAGCAAAGAATCATTCCCAGACCATTTTATCATCAGTTTTACCTGTTTTACATTACTTTTTAATGTTCTTTATCAAACGTGGTCTAAATTTCAGCTGAATAGATGCATTTACTGTAATTTCTACTTCATGTTGAGAGGTTCCATATTTCAGTACAGAAAGGTGAAAAATAGCTCTTACTTTCACTACCTGCAAAAAGAAGCCAACTAGTTTTGAGTGAAATTTGCAATCTAGACCTGGTTTAAATTCTGGGCGCACCAACTGGACACATGGAAGGAAAGAACATCACCTGTCTTTAGTCAGTAATCCACTGTTTCAGGCACTCAAACAAGAGGTAGGGTAGGTAATTTAATTTTCTTCTCTACCTGTGGACATTCAATCCCAGATCTCTCATTACTCACAAGTGTTTCCCAGTTAACTTGCAATCCTCCACTTGCTTTCATGGTGCTTACGTATTCATTGAAATTAGGACTCAAATCCTGGTATTCTAGATTAGTTTCTAATCCCTAATTTATGGAGTTATTTTCCCTTGTTCTCTCACATTGGTTTAATAAACAGTACTGCCTGGAAAGACTGCGAGTGCCTTATGGTAAATTATGCTTCGCTGTATGAACAGAGCACTCTCGGCAAGATGAGAATATTAAACCTTGATCTCCCACTCCCAGGTGAGTGCCTGAATGATGGGGCTATGCAGTAAAGGGTAGTTAGACAGTATTACTTCATTTTCCATCTTGGGACAAGTGCCTATGACAAGTCCTTCCTTCTTTTGCTAGAGAGCTACAAACATCCAAGCATGAAACAGCCTTCTACATTCTTATTGTGAAAATAATTAACCACTGGAAGAATGTACCTAGGGATATGACAGATTTTCTATCATGTGAAGTTTTGAACTAATGCCTGGATATTCTCTGAAGAGAGAGTATTGTTTTATTTGAACATATATATGTCCTATTTGAACAACTAGTTGTTGGTTCCATGCAAGAGTCAGTAGGTGAAATTTGAAGCCTCTTAAGCTGCAGGGCAGCTGAGATGATGATACTGGCCCCTTTTGTGCCTAAAATCTATGAATCTATGAGAAATGCTGCCTTGTGGTTTTTATGCGTGGTTATTTATTGTCCTCTCTTTTTGTTCCTTGCTTCATAATTGTGGAAAAACCCTACATTTTTATTCAGTGCAATATATGTTTAAGATCTGTGTCATATAACGTATTCTTGTAATTAACATTTCAATGTTTGTTAACACAATGGCACTTACAGTATCGGTAAATGTAAACTATTAATCTTGAGTTACACAAGCTTCTGTATATGATTAAAATATTCTCTAAAGCACTTTGGTACAACACCAGACAAGAGAATGAAAAGGTCAAAAAATATTTTACTGTTTGATTCATTGGTAGGCTGGTTCAATAAGCTAAAATTAGGAATTTTTCAATAGAGAGTGTTGGAGGGAAATCAGAATTCCATAAAGCTGCTTTGCTATCAATAAATTGATACATATTAATTAAATCATGTATATATGGTCAATGCAAATAGATTACCTTTTACATATAGATTTCTAGTGAATATTCAGCCTGAAGTAAGTATACACCACTTTACATGGTGGTCTCCTAAAGGTGAGGTAGGCATGGGACCTACAACTAGCCTATCTGCAGGTAGATAGAATAGCAGTGCCATGTGCTGCCCACTGAGCACTTTTCACAACACCAACAGTCACACAGGTGTTTTCTTTTTTAAAATGCTGTATCTACTCTTGAATACAGAAAGACCATGCAAAACAAATAATGACATAAGAAAATGAATTCAGAAAAAGATTGTCATGGAATCACAGAATAATTTAGCTTGTGAGGAACCTGTGAATGTGTCTGCTCCAACCCCTTGAAAGCAAGTCTAAATGCTGCACATGACCTTATCCAATTGAGCTTTGAATATCTCAAAGGATGAAGATTTGACAGCCTCTCATGGAGAAAAAACTTTTCCTCATATTTAATTGGAATTTCCTGGATTTCAATTTGTGTCTGTTGTCCCTTGTCTTCTCCTTGTGTTCATCCGAGAAGAGTCTGGTTCTGTCACATCTATATTCTCCCATCAGGTAGTTGAAGACAGCAATATGATCTCTTGCTAGACTTACGTTCTTAAGGCAAAACAAATCCAGTTCTCTCAACCTCTTGTACTATGTCCTCCAAAGCAAGGTGCAAAGTATATTTTTTTACAAGGCTACAGGATTTACATCTCCAAGTCACTGCAGCTACAAAGCTGGGACAGGATTGGCAAGAGAATTAGAATGGCTGTGGTTCTGGAAGAATCTCAGATACATTCACCCAACCCTGTGCCATAGAATGGGGGAGAAAATTCTCATTTCTGCCCCACCATGATGAATTGAGAGTTCTGACTGCACATTAATGAATTCTGGTCACTCTTCTGAAGCTACTAATATGGGCCTATTATAATCTTGGACACATCTATGCCAGTACGTGCCAAATATTGCTGATAATGGTTGTGTTATGTTATTGTCAAACTAGTGGCAATAGCTGGTCACTAAATCTTAACTGGTCATTTACTGCAGCTGAAACAAGCCAGGAATACTAAATTTTTCTTACCTCCCTGAAAAGAAGGGACTGGAGATCCAGAAATACTTCAAGAAGGACAGAGGGATTGAGGTGATATGTGAGAAGTTTAAGGTTTCAAAGAAGGATTTTAAAAAGGAAAAAAAAATTAAAGGCACCACAGGAAGCTCTACATAGGCGGTAGAAAGACACAGGAAGTCTTCTGTAGTGGGAAAGACTGCTGTAGTGGCAGTACCAGCCAAGATCAGTGAAAGTACAGTAGAAAAATTCCTTAGTGGGAAACAAAACTGCGACCTTGGACTATAGCATGCAGGTTGAAGGAAGTTTCTAGCACAAACACCTTTTAGATTGGGACCTCACACAACCTTACAGGAAGTATCTGACAGAAGAAACTTAACTAGATCTGTTACAATATATCCTGCCTACTACTAATGGGCAATAATTAATGCCTGTAAAGTGAGGGGAAGTAAAATAATGCACTGGACCATTTGTCTGTTCCTACATTGCTTCTCAATCCACTAGATAAAGGGATATCAGGATTCAGTGGGTGAAAACTGAAGCTCGCCAAATTCAAGCAAAAGCACTTATTTCAGCAATGACAGTAACTAACCACTGGAACAGTTTATCAAAGGATGTGGTTCTGTCACTTGAAGTCTTTACATCAAGAGTGGACATCTTTTTCAAACAGATGCTTTAATACCATACATGACTAGTGTGGAATCACTTGCTAAAATTACATGGTCTATTTGAGGTATGACTAGCTTATGGTTATGGCAATAGATGTTCTTAGTCTGAAACTCAAAAAGTGAAATCCTCTGGTTTAAGTTAAAGGGAATTTTTCTTTGACTTCTTTTAGGCCAGGATTTCACCAGATATCTGCAAAACTTTATTCCTAAAAATGGTGGGCTGATTTGTATCACACATAGACACTGATGATGAAATTAAAGGAAAACATGTCCTCACCAAAGCAAATGGCTTTGCTGTTGAATGCTTATTCAAAAGAGCTTTGAGATAAACAGTGATTGGTAACAGAGTTCAGAGAGAAAGTCACAGAGTAGGAAAGAGATTATCTGTAAAACATGCCAGAAGAAAGCCACATAAATCTGAATGAACCACAATGCAGAAAGGTACTTGTTCCATTAACAGATCTTACATAAGTATTAAATAAAAGCTTGCAGTTTTATGAATAAAAAAGCCTATTTGAATGCATGTCAAGCCAACACCATTTCATGTTTTCTGCAAATTCACATCATCTTTAAAATATTTACTGATATAAGGTGATGGTTTATTAAATTACAGGCAATTACAAAAACCCCAAACAGATGTTGGGTAGAACATGTATTATAAAGCTTAATTAGTTAATTTGCCTCAAATATGACTCCATCAAATTATGTGAGCCTAATGCCAGAACCCAATGCTTTTTTAATCATATGGAGGAAACACCATTTTTAGGACATAATATTCTTTTTTTTTCAGTGTGTGTAGATTTTTAGAATGAACATGTGAGTAGGAATTTAAAAATAATGCTTTACCACGTCACTATAAGTGCTGTTTCACTACAATTCTGGGAATCCTTGAGCTGGCCTGAAATCAGATTTATGTTCTGGTTCAGAAGAAACATTCCCTAAATATGGACCATTTCATAACAGGTCATGATAAGCATTTAATTGTTGTCAAAGTTTTGTTTACTGTGGTGCCACTGCATTCTGTTTTTCCAAAAAGTATAAAAGATTCATACCAGTATAATCTGAACTTCTGGTGCATTATATATAGTAAAAGTTGAGTATTACAGAGAAAAAATTGACTGGGGCTGTCATTACAGACAAATAATCAAGTCATATACACACTGAAAATCTGAAAAGACACAAAATACCAAAGAAATTAAAATTTGGCATCTTACACAATCAAATTGAAAGTGGTTTTGTTGTTTTGTTTTTTTTTTCTCATTTAATGGTGGCTTCGATGATATCCAACAGATAAAAACAAGGGTCATGACCAGTTTTCAACATTGAATCTAACATGTATTATTAGGCCGTTTGAATGAAAGTTGTAGTATGATTCCCACTCCCGTACAGTGTTAAAAATTAATGATCAGGTTCTTGGTGTCACAAGCACAAGTCTTTAAAAAATAATGTAGACTACCAGTGCCTTACTTTTCCCATGTTCCCAGCTATATGACAACTAGTATAGATAAAACAGTTAAACAGTTGCTTTGAGTCCCCTCTTGTTCTGTTACAAAACACATATCAGAAAGTGGATGACTGACAGGTTTAGACATAAAATAAACTGGTCTGTTGGCCAGTTTAATCTGTGAGCTGGACCAATGGTAAGGGTTACTTTCTCAAAGTACCAAATAACTTTCAGATATAGTTGAAAAAATATGGCCTTTAGTGAATTCATTATCTCTCTAGCCTTCTGCTTTCTTTCAGCTTTTAGCATATATATGCATTTCCCTAGGGTTAAGCTAATGCGTTTCTCAATTCCTAGATTGCTTTAACAACAAGAATCGAAGGCGATAACAAAATGAATTCCCAAACCCATTCTGAAGCACACGAGTTTTGAATTTTAAGTATTTTGTTGTTTCAAGGTAAGAGGTATAAACAGTATCTTCTGAATTAAATAGAAAAGCTTTGACTTGTGAAATGTCTCCATGTTCTCTTCTCAGCCACCAGTCAAATTAAATAATTTTGTACTTGTATCACAAAAAGCAAATCAATGACAATAGCTTTCAGAAAATTAATTAAGAGCAAAGAACTCTGAAAGGCCACTAGCTGTTTTAGATGGGGCATAATATTAGGGAGTTTTTAATTTTAAAATGTGAAAAAGACTTTAAAGAACACCAGTGAGAACATGTATTTATACTTCCTGCTGTCAAGTACTTTGGATTCCTGTCAAGTCTTTCTGTGACATCTTAGAAACACAGAAATTGGAAAGCAAATAGTAAATGGCTTACTCATTTGTGAGATTAATGACACTAAGGCTTGGTGTCTTGGTAACATATATGGTATTACAGTTTTTCAGATTTTGAACTCTCAAACATTTCCCAAGGAATGTATAAGTTTACAGACATGAAGTTTGATTTTCTTCTTAATCTGTCATAGACCCTGAAAAGGCTCCAGTATTTCACATGTGACAAAGTAAAAACCACTGATTTGCTCTAAAAAATACATTCTTTGAAATGACTGGTCTGCCTTGGGAGACTTCTGGAATTCCTCTGACTTTAAGTGGACAAAATTTAGAATCTACTATAATTTAGTCATCTAGGCTTCCTCTAATGTCAAGAAAGAGAGATCTTAAGATATTTGGAATGAAACTCTCTTCTTCAGGTTCCTAAATTGCACATTTCAAAGCCTAACAGATTAGCTTGCACTAAGACAGCAAAACATTTAGACGGCTAAAGCAGGTGATGCAAATCTCATTAAGTCCCTACACAAAACTGCTCAAGATCTACAAAATAAGAATGAATTTACACTACAGGTCAAAAGCTTTTCATACAAGTAAAAGCCTTGAACTGCTTTAAATTCAATGGTGTCACAAAGAAAAACAGAAATTGCTTGGGTCTTGCTTTATCTGTTTATCTGTAGGGTATGATTTGCTTTGAAAAAAAGCTCTCACTGCGTCTGGGAGCTGAAAAAGGCACTGAAATGTTTGATAGGTGCACAAAGGACATAGTATCTCAAAATGACTAGACGAGACCCCAGCTTGTACTTTGAACAAATCCATGCACTATTTCTGTGAGGCCAATGTAAATAAGCTTAACTATTTGTGCTTGTGATAGAATCTTGTATTCTTTAAAGACTTTCTCACTCAGGGTAAACAAGGCTTTGTTGAATAATACCACATGCTACAGCATGGTACTCAATTCTTACAGCTGGCGAGGCTTTGTGCTTATTGGAGACAGGCTGTCTTAAAGGGAGATCATGCAAAGACGAACTCATACACATCTACTCTACCAGCAAAAATGAGCTGGCTTTTAAGAGTAAAACCCCAATGTGTTACGGAGAAAAACATTTTCTTGATTAAGGTGGTGGAATAGCATATAAAACAGGATTCCATTCCCATAACACATATACTTTTTCCGTCAATTTCCAATGATTTTGAAGACACCACCAAGAAAAAAAAAAAAAAAAAAGAAAANGAAAACACCACAAAAAAAAAAAAAAAAAAAAAAAGAGAAAGAAAACATTACTGTGGAGATACATTCTGGGACACCTTGGTTAACTCTGGAAAAACATTAGAATTTTCAACCTTCCCTTACAGAAATCAAAATTCAGACCTGTAGCAGTTTACCTGCCATCATAAGAAAAAAACGTGCAGGACCAAAACAGATGTTTGCTCCATCCAGACTAGCACTTTTTTTTTTTTTTTATCAGAGACACCTATACTATGCAATTTCTATCCTAAACTTACCAAATTTTATGTTAAAATGAGTTATGGTGTTTGCCTTTTATATACCTCTGTAAAAGCTAGAGACTCCGTCTGTTGACAGAAGCATTCCTCTTTGTAGTCCAAATTAACTATAGCAAGTTTATGTTCTGCAAGTACCGCCTGATTGCCCATAGGGCTGTACATCCTCCTTAGCGATTTGGGCTCTGAGTCGGACCTGTAGGCTGGATTTCTTTAGAACAAAGCTCTAGTTCCTGATCTGAGGAACTTAGAAAGAAAACTCATGGGGCTTTTTGGCAAAGTTAGGTCTTTTGGAAGGTTAGATTTTTTTTTTTTTTTTTTGTATAAAGATCAGATACTGAAGAAAGATACTTAATATAATATGATTTATTGTCAGTACATGAGGTTGAACTTTTTTTCTATTTGCTTAGATTGATTCAATTGACACAATTAAACTTTGTACTAAAAACTTCAAAATGGGCAGGTATGCTAAGAGTGTTAGAACGATATTACTGAATGAAGCAGAGTTTGGCAACACATCTGGACTTCCACGTTATTTCCAAACAGCCATGTTACTGAGATCACATTAACAGGCTAGTAAAGACCTCAGTAACTTTTTTTTTGTCTTGTTTTTATAGACACTATATGTGCCAGTCTTCATTTATATGAAACTATACTTTGTTAATGAGAACAATCCTTGCCAGGAGACTTGCAGTTTCATTTTCTTTTTTTTTTATTCCAAGATGCAGCTTATCATGTCTCCCCTCTTGAAAACATTAAACACTTTCAGTTGATAGGATACAAAAAACTATTACTCTGCACAGAGTGTAACTCCCTCTCGCTTCCATTGAGTCTACCCTTTAACAAGGTAATAAATATCAGTCAGTCACCCAGAGAGAGGCCAGATACGGAAGTCAAGCTGAGTTTCACTACCCAAAGGGAGGAAAGGTGACTTGGAGGCAGAGCGGGCTAGACCCATGTGGGTCTGCTCAGGGCGGCCTGTTTGATGTCCCTGATTTGGGACTTGGGCTGTGCATTTCGCTTCAGGTTCACTTCTCAGCAGCACAGAAAACCAGAGTTGTTAGGGCAGCAACAGCAGCAGCAGCAGGCGAAATGGAGAGATCACGTGGGCAAAAACAAGAGTCATAGAAAGTCTAGATGAGAGAGGAAATGCCTGAACCTGTTAAAAAAAAAAAAGGGAATACATTTACGATAAAACATGTGTGAACCAACAGCTGACCAAGTGATACTTTTTGCTTTTATGGAAAGTCTGTGCTATTTTCATTTTAATAAATGCAATCTTGTCATCATAACTAATGATTAAAAAAAAAAAATTACAGCTCAGAACATGCTATTTTGTTTGAATAGCAGCTATGGAAGTTTATGGAATTTAGGGAAGAGAGCAACAATTGCAGAGAGATCTTGTGTCCCTTAATCTGTTCTTTATCACAGATTGAAATGTGAGGAGAGATGGAGAGATGCTCTAAAGGAATGAATTCTCCTTTCTAAATCAGTTAGGATTCACCACTGACTGAGCAAAAAAACCTACATAAACCAAGTTAATCTCAACCAGAAAAAGTATATTAGCTTGTACTATCTTGACAAGTCACTATGATAATACAGATGTTGGGAGTTTTTTTATGTAATTGGCAAACTAGAAAAGGCTGTTGGCTCAGTCAACATCACTTAGGTGATTTGAGTAACTGATTAGGCCACAGTAACTCAACCACTTGCAATTATTTCTCCTTATCCATACTGAAGGACCCGTGAGAGACTTGAAGAAGAGACAGTAGAGCAAAATGGAAGGAAAGGGAGGCTACAAATACAGTGAATCAGTCTTAATGACAATAAATATCTGAAAGATGATTGTTGGAAAGCTCATATAGTGTTTTTGTGGCTGTTCTGAAAGTAAGCCTTAAAGTACCACACAGTAACTGATGAGTTAAAAAAATATGTAATAACAATCTATGTAATGATTTCCCTCCAGCTCATGAGCTAATAGAAGCACATGTTTTGTGAGAAAAATTTCATGGAATTTTGTTGGGAGATTACCATAATGTGAGCACTCCAGTGGGTTAGATGCAAAGGCAGCTGTCAGGTTTGGCATTCAGCTTTAAGTGCCTGGATTTGCAGCCTTAGAGAATATCTTGTAGAATAGTTTTTCATCATGAAATATCTGAAGGGGGTTTTTTTTGTGGGTGTTATTGCATCACATGGCATCAGAATGGTTCCAGTTTGCATCACTGGACAGACTGGAGATCTCAGATCCATAGAACAAGCATCTGTCACTTCAGCTGCCCAAGTGACAGACAGCTGTAGGAGGTCATTTTCCATCACATGGCCAATGATTAGAAAAAGAAGAAAAATATAGTTTGATGGTGGGATTTACTGATGTTGGCTGACAAAAAAATGAAGACTAAGAAAAAGAAACCTGGAGTTTCTCCCAACACATCAGTTCCTATCACTGTCTGTGTTCATACTTTTTCCTGGTAATGACAACCTATCTCTCTTCTTCCATTCCCACACTTTTCAATACCTTTTTCAGGTTACGCCTATTCTTATTATCATTCTCCCCCTTTTTTTTTTTAAATCATTCTGCATGTCATTGTAACACCTGGTTATCCTTCTCACTGGTTTCTGGTTTTGCTTCACTTTTATTTTCTGTATACCTCTGTACAACCCTGTTCACCCTTCTGTTCCTCACTTCTTAGTAAGCCAGTCAATGCTTTTGCCCCCACCCCCTTCATGCTTCTTGAGTGTTTATGTTGCAAATAGACTACTAATTCTGAATTTCAGTGATTCTTATGATTAAGGTTAGGTGCAACAGAAGTAATCCTTGGGCTGACAGAGCCTCTCATCTTTGTAATAAGGTCATAGATACAATAAATTGTTGCTCATCCACATCTACATGATAGAAGATGTTATCCAGAGTAGAAAGAATGTTTTGTACGTATTACCAAACTCCCCAAAGCTTACTCCAAACATGTACAATCCTTAATTTTCAAATATGTTTATATATATATGTATATATTTACAAAATTGTAAAGATCTTTACCACTGCCTTTGACAACTGGACACCTTTCAAATTCCTGGTCCTATTTCAAAGACTGGAAGCACTAGTATTTCCATTTCATTGGACTGTAAACACTTTTTTCAAAAAAAATCTTCCACTCCTCTCCATCTTGTTATTGGAGAAGATTGAACTGTGTTATTTGAAACTTTCAAAATCACATGTACTGTAAAGCAGACATCCGACAGGGGATACAGTATCCTGAATAGTTTAAGCTTTAGAAAATTACAAGCCTATTTTGAAGTCTTACAAGTGAAAGTTTTAAGCTACATTGTTTAGTTGTTCTCAACAAGAAACCCCGTAAAAACCAGCTGTGTGGGGTTTTTTTCCCCTGAAATATCCACCTCTAAGGAAAGCAGACAATATATTGCAACTGATATACTATGTCCATAGCAGTTCAAGCAATCTCAACAGAACTGATTTCTGTTTGCTTCCTTGTTGATAAACCATTCAAATGTTTCAGTACCTGTGCATCTCTTCAGTTTTAAGGCAGACCAAACAACACATTTTGTTCCACACCAGAAATTTAAGTTATTGTTTTTAGTCAACTTTTTACATCCTATCCTTTGATAAATCTAGTGAAACCAGTCATCCCTTATACATCAAAGAAACTATTTATCTTCCACGCAACCATGAAAGCAGCCTCTAGAAACCCTATTTGAAGGTTGCACTGAGTCAGATCATGCTTTTTTTAAGGGAGAATATGATTTAGGTTCTGTTCACTGTACAGACAAAGGGGTTTTAGGAGGACTTGTCCTTCCTGAATACAGTGGCTAGGAATTTTCGTGTAAAATATTGAGTTGACAAACAGAGCAGAGACGATAAACTCTAGTTGGGACTCCATGCAGTTGTAATGACGCCTGGTAGATTAATGAAAAAGGAGAGCAAGTGGAGTATTTCCTCTGCGGAGCACACAGGCTACAGATTTGTCTTTTGGAAAACAGCAGTATTTTCCCTCATCTTCTCCCCAGGAGAGAGAGAAAAATATTTGCAGGCATGACTATGTTAACAAGAAGGTATGAATTGCCGACACTAGAAACAATAGCCCCTTTCCCTCAGGCCTCAGAAAAAGATCTGTTTTTCATCACAAGCTCAACTTAAGAGCAATACGTAAGTTTTTTGATCCAGAATCATGACTGCTTATTTCTGATTTCTGTACAAGAGCGGTAAGATTTCTTTCTTAGCACTGCAAATAACAATTGGATCAGCTTGAGCAAGTTCGTATGTATGGCTAAGGATTAAATCTTTAAAGAGGGACCTGGCAACTCCCATGAACCCGTCACCCACTGGCAGTTAGCAATAATCAGCAGAAATTAATTAATTAATTGGGTGTCCCTGGCAATATGTTGGTGGGGTGGGGCTGCAGGGAAGCCTTTACAAGGAGAGCTCCAGGGCTGCCCCATGCTGGACACAGCCAGTTCCAGCTGGTTCTGCAACAACCTTACTGGAGGACACAGATGAGCCCATCAGCCAAGCTGGTGGCACCAGTGGAAAAATGTATTTAAGAAAGAGCAGAAAACACTGGTCAGGCAGAGGTGGAGAGGGGAAAAAAACTGAGAAATAACCCTGCAGGCACTGAGGATGGGGGTGGTGCTCCAGGCGCTGGAGCTCAGATTCCCCTGCCACCTGTGAAGGAGACAGTGGTGGAGCAGGTAATATCCTGCAGCCCAATCAGATATGTATGACTTTTTGTTTCTTACTACTGAATCTATTTTAATTAGCAATAAATTAAATTAATTTTCCCCAAGTTGAGTTTGTTTTGCCTATAACAATAATTGGTAAATGATCTCCTGTCTTTATCTTGACCCACAGTCTTTCTTGTTCCTGTTTCTTATCTTATTTTCTTTCCCTGTCCCACTAGGGAGAAGGAGTGACTGAGCGGCTGGGTGGGAGTTTAGCTGGTGGCCAAGGCTAACCCATCACAGCTGTAGTCTGGTATACCAAACTTGGAAATGTCAACCTGTACTCTGAATGCATACAGCACTAGTTGCCAGCTAGGAATTCAAGGGAAGTCATATGTAGCATGGGAGCATGAAAATTAATTAGAAGGTTCTCCACCATTCTGCTTAGCCTTACTATGGTTGCATGACAAAAGCCTACTGAATTAACAATGTGATGTCAAGAGGCATGATACAATAAAAACTGGGTGAAAAAACACAACCCCTGGTCAGCTTGGTTCAGGGTGGATGTACTGATCTTTCTACTGTATTGTATTTATTCATCTTGGCTTTAGTAATATCTCTTTATTTCTGTTACAGTTGTATCTACAAGTCTAGTTATGAACCTGGGCTGTGTTACATACAAACAGAAAGACAAAAGGTGTTTTTTGTTCTCAAGAGTCTGTGAATCAAACCTAAAGGTAGATTTGATAATTATAGTGATTTTATTTCATCTATATTGTTTTGGACTCACTAGGTTTCACAACAGGCTATAGTTCTCAACTCTAAAGAAAATCAAATTCAGCTGAAAGTGTGCATGTTCAAATTTTATCCAAACTTGGTAAAAACATAATAACAAGAATCTTTAAATTGCCCATCAGTCTTCCAAAAGTGGATAACAATATTCTTTGAATGTTTTTGCTAGTTTTTGAACATTTCTCCAGACATGTTTTTCAAACTCTACTCCATCTGATCTTACTGTGATTCAGAAGTATGACACTCTCATAGTGTAGCAAGAAGCTGTGACCCACATTTTTCATTGTTTAATATAAGTGTACACGGCATAATTAAAAGCTATCATAAGTGAGGAGGTGCATATTGACTGTGCTACATTATTTTTCATCCTAAAATAGAATCTGAATAGTTGTTTGCTGCATAAAATACATTAAAATCCAAACCTTACTAAGATTTAAACAGAATTGTTAAATTTAACAGACATGATTGATGGGCCATTGCAATTGTTGAAACCTAACTGATTATGCATTTAGATAATCAATTGCATAAGGAGCGGCAGCAAATGATGATGAACCAATAAAATGTATATGCTTAAAAAGAAATGACTTGTAAAGACTAACTCTTACATGTCAGGCAATTTAATCATAAGGAGTGCAAACTGTGACCTCTGAGTACGATGTGGTAATCTGGTAACCAAGAAGGTAGCAGAAGCATAATGTATTGGTTTATCTTTGCTGGACCATCAAGAAATGATAAGATTGTGTAACTTGCTGTGTCTTGAAGTATAATGTGACTTAAGTTTTTTGTTGTTTCAGATTTCAGCAAAACTCCCTATTTTGTGTGTATTGTCTAAGAAAAGTGTAGAATTAATAAACCTACATGCCATGTTGTAACTCCATAAAACCTGGCAAGTTTTCTCTTAGCCACTCTCCTCCCACTTCCATTCTAGGAATTTAAGTAAAGTTAAAAAGTCTGTAAGACTAGTGGATCTCAAGACTGGGAAGATAAAAATAATTTTCCTCCCAATAATTATTAAAAGAAACAGAAGATAGATTGTTGCATTTCATTTTCTGAATGAACAGTTTGTCTTTGCAAAAAGCTTTCCAGTAATAATCAGAGATATTACTGAAACAAAAAGAAAAACCGCTTTCTTTCCAGCTCAACAGAGAAGCAATCAAATCCTTTTTTCATCATAAAAAAAATCTGCAGACTTCGGACACTACTGCTTGCAGTGCCTAAGCAGCATGACAGACTGAGGCTAAACTTGTGGGGTTGGCTTTCATGTCACATCCTACACATGCCTAACACATATGCTTCAATAACCATAAAGTCTGAAGTCAAGAGAGGCAAAAAGCAATTTGCCCTCACTCTCTCCTACCCAGGACTGTCAGACCTTGGCTTTCTGCATACTCCATGAGGAGAATCAGCCAGGATAACTGACCTGGTGGCTGCTGTATGTAAGCTACCGACTTATTTGCTACAGGAATTTTTTCACATAGGCAGGCGGGATGCAGTCCTCCTGGACCATAAATGGCTTGAAACATTTAGAAACCATTAGAATCTACAGTTGGTCTGATGACTGAGTTGCCTAACAGGTCTTTTTTTTGACAGATGCAGGAGCCAGGTTTTGGGTGAAGGTTGTGACTGTTGGTCTCAAACATCCAAGAAATTCTGAACATGATTTTGGAAGGAATGAAAAAGATGCTTTTTTTGGCACTGAATTTGCTGAAGTGACAGATTTGGAGATTTCTAAGTGAGAAAACTTTGTGACACTTGTATATGCCTATGTGTATATGTGTGTATATCTATATAAGAGGGAGAGAGAGCTTATAGTTCACAGATATAGACAAGGAAAGATTTATATTGCTTAGTCATTCTGCTCATTTCTGGTCAGTAGCTGCCAGACCTTCCTGCTAATGCTAACCAATACAATGCAGCAGATGGAGATAAAATTAATGACACTCATTGACCCTTATATTTTTTTGCCTTTAAATTTTTATGAGAGGATTTCATAGTCATAAAATTTAACACTGTTTTTCATTACAGATTTCTTCTGCCTGATTTGTCAGCTACAATAAATAACACTTTGGTGGATTAATATTGGTATGTTCGTGAACAGCAACCACATCAAGTCATGTCTGAGCCTAAATTATCTCTACTTTCACTAGAAAAAGGAAATCCAAGCACTACGAAAAGATTTGTTAAGAAAAGCAATCAAATAAAATGTATGACTAATGGTGTCAATTCCTTACAGTGAGCATCTTTGCTCTAATCATTTGGAAATTGAAAGTTGTTCAGATTCCTCTGAAATAAAACCATTTTTTCCCTCTGTTATATGTCAGCCTTGGGTTAGTTACTGCATTCAGCTAGAGTCTAATAGCAATGTAGCACTGTGCAGAATCAATGTCTTACTGTATATAGTGATTGCACAAGTTAATTGCTCTTTTTAAATGAAATATGTTTCTTTACAGTAAATACACTGGGAAGCAAAGATGATTAGACAGTTACTTTTATAAATATGACTGTGGTGTCTACTGATTACTTCATATCACCAGTGTACTTTTAATAAACAAAAACCCTTTGCTTTCTTTTATTTTTTTTTTTAAAAAAAGGAATATAAATAGTGAGAATGAGACTATAACTGAGTTTAAAGCAATATACATCACATATGAAACATCAGCTACGTTTTAGGGAGCCATTCCTACTAAGTTGTTTGGCAATACACCATATTCATTTGCTCCTGTGGGACACTCAACCAAATTTTAAAGAATTTATTTTCTTTTGCACCAAAACAGACCAAATGAAAAGTTTACCGGGTCATTTATTTTCTAGTCAGATAAGGAGGTGATAACTTAGCTGAGTGTTAAAGATTGTTTAAAATGTGTCAAATGTTTTGGCAGCAGAACTAACTCGTGACTGTCACATTGGAAACAAAAAGCTTAATCAACTTTTTGCAGAATGTAGAGCTTGAGGGTAACTGTATGTAGCTTTCATATAGCACATCTCATATATAGATCTTGAAGCACTCTAGGTGAAGATCTGTATGTTCATGTCTATGCTGTGAGAGCAGTCATGCTCTTTGAAGTCTTAGTCCAGGGCAAAGGGCTTGTAACAGTAGACACAAGTCCTCTCCTAACTTATATACCTATGGCGCCTGCTTAGGACTTAACTCCTTACAAAAGAGACAGACCATGTTTACAGAGTTTTGCGTATGGAAAATGAAGCAAAGCAAATGGAGTGACTTGCCCCAGGCTAGGTAAAAGATTGGAACAGAACAGAAGTGTCCCACCTCTAGACAATGTCGCTGTCTGCCTTACTGAGGTTATGTTTGATTTACAGCAACTGGACCTGTCTATTTTCATGTCTTTGTGTTGAGGGGTTTTTAAGAAGCACTGGCTGCTTTGCACTCTTCCAGTTATGAAAAGTGAATTAAACATTTACCTGGGTTACCGATTGCTTCATGTTAATTGTGGTTTTGTGGAGCAGCCAGGCTATACTGAACAAGGTGTTCCTAAGTGCTTGCATCATTTTCATCAGCATGTAATCACAATTAACATAGAAAAAGTTCATTCAAACCATAAAATCGATACTGATTATCCTGAAATTTGCAGGTGTGTAGATAGTTTAACTAAAAAAATCCACATGTCACTGGAAAACTATGTATTCATAACTAAATTCAACAGCCAGGATGTTTGTTTTATCTACGTTAAGCTATTTTTGAAAGTTAATTTAAATGTCTTTCAGAAGACCCAAGTTCCTTGAATAGTTATTGGAAAGAGATAAGCTTAAAGACACCTAAAATAACTTTCATGAATAGGTCTGCCTGACCTCAACCCATAAGGGGTATAAACATGAGCATATCAGAATAATATTTGCATGCAGAACTGGTTTGTCCACAGAAACGGATAACTGTGTCTATATGCATGAATCCTGTGAGTAGAACTGCTCTCTTTGCTAAGTTGTAAAGGACAGTGTATGCAAAATTACAGATGTTTTGAATCATTGATCATCTTGATTATAAGAGGTACCGAAGTTTAAAGCAAAATAGTAATTTTCACAATTAAGCTGGGTTTGTGATATGCAATCTAAAATGTCTTTCCCTTAATTCAGGTTGCCTTGTTGGCTTCACATATCCTTGCAAGGCATATTAAGTTTCAGAACACGTTATAAAGATAAATATTGGACCTTTCCACATATGGCATTATCAGTTAGTGGATAATTTATAGAAATTGTGTCTAAAACTTCCCAAACTTTAGAGTTACAGGAAAAATATTAGTCTTTCCTTGTCTCTGTCACCTGCATTTTTAGAGGCTGTAAATATAAGACAAACCTAAGTAATTACATATATCCATGTCTCTGCTGAAATGTGGCTGCAAGACTTACAGAGCTGCTGTGTTTCATCTTGAGCTGCCCATCAGATGAAATCACTGTTAACATAATAAACTAGTTATTGCTGGTATTTAAAAAAAAAAAATATATAATAAGGCAAGTGCAGTAGGAGTTCAACAGCTGAGGAGTAGCACTGAAAGAGCAGTAGTGGCCTGAAGCAAGAATCAAAGTAATTGCATCTCTCACAGGAAGTGGTGAGCAGCAGAGTTAGATGAGTTAGATGAAAGGAACGTAACCAGCTCACTTAGCTTATTCGTTTCGAGAGATGCTTTCTTCTACTTTAGAATAGAGATCTTCCAACCACAACCCCTCCTCCTCTAATCCCAAATAACACCACTTTTAGGAATCCAGGATTCACACAGTGGTTTAAATCACCCACACGGCAAGCAAATTGCAAATGTGTGATAGGCACCAAGTACAGCGTATCCATGTCCATACATTAGCTAAATTCCATAGAGCAGCACCAATGTTAGCATGTTGTGTGCATGAGGAGAGAGAGGAGGACTTCAGTGCCTCTGTACTACCATGGCTTTACTGCTTCTGAATAAATGCATTAGTGTAAAACTAATTAGTATATCAGAAATTCCATTCAGCTCTTCACAGTAGAGATGCAATGTGTTAATACACTTACTAATGTTCTGTCCCATCTCAGCTAAAGCATCTTAACTGAATGGGAGTGTTATGTGTAGTGGGAGTACAAGATTTGAATGGACGCTCACAGGAGTGGGGAAGGAAGTGAGACATGTCTGCAAAACACATCAATTAGCCACTACTGGAATACCATGCCCAGTTCTAACCTTTTAAAAAATTGGAGACATTTCTGAGAAGTTGTATAAAGCTGTCTGGTATTCTTCAGCATAGGCCTCATGGACAGAGATCACATGAGCTCAGTCTACTTTATCTGCTTCAGGAAAAGACACAAAGACAATTTACGAACATCTGTAAGTATCTATGCAGGGAAAGACCTCTTTTACTAAACATTTCCACAGTATAAAAATCATAGGCATAGCAAAATCCAGCAGCTGGAAATTAAAATCAGACTAACTCAGGCTAAGACTAGTTAACAGGAGCTGGGAGGAGTAGTGGAGGGTCTGTCTGAGGAGGCAGCTGGTGCCTCCGCACCTGGAAAAACCTGGTATCTACTTTATAAATAAAGCCAGTTCACATATGTTTGACAGGCTCATGCAGGCATTTCAGTACAGCCAGTGTCAATACTTGAAAAAAGGAGCGTTAATATCTAATGAAAAAAAAAAAAACCAAAAAACAAATCAACTTCTCACAACCAGAGGGCTCATTTGTACTAGCCTGGGTCGTCAGTGGGAATCACTTTCCCTTATCCCCTAAGTTCCTATCATACTGTCAGAGATACCTCAGTGGCTCAAACAGCGCTTATCTCTTCCTCCTGCATGTGATAAGATTCAGCTCACTAAGTTTTTTAAAGCTCTTTGTGCAGTCTAATTTTTCCTGCTATAGACTTTCCAGAGGCACAGTTTTCCAAAGGTCAGTAACAGCACAAGTCAATGCTTTCCTTACGGCATCCCTGCCTGCCTGATATTGTTTAAGGCAACTCTGGCCCGGGGGAAGTTGTGCCAAGAGAAGGGGCAGAAGGAATCTCCATTGAGAAGTTCTTCCAGCTGTGATAGAAAAATATCTACTGAATAGACTTGGGAAAAAAACAGTGAAACACCTTGTTGTGGACATGTCAGAAATTAGAAATTTCTGTGGCTTGATTGACAGAACTGGAGAAAACACAGAACCTAATAATTCCTGTAAAATAAAAGTCTAAAATTCTGATCTTATCTCCTGCCTTTTGTGCCCTTCAGGCTATCACCTTCCAGCTGGGAATACTGGAAAAGATGGGATTATCAGAGTAATAAGAAAGTAATGGCAGGAATGTGCAGTTTTTGGGTGGTGTACAGTCACTGAGGGAACAATACCCTGTGGCATAATTTAGACCACATCCAAAGCCTGCAATAATAATTTCCTGAGTTCCAGAGATTGGTCAAAACATAATTTTGAAAATGAATGATTTATAGTTGGCTCCTTGTCAGCCTTCCATCTCTCTGCCTGTAAGAAATGAAATAAAGAAAAGAAATAAATCCAGCCAAAAATCCGTGTCCCAGTTGGGTAGTACACCTACATATTAGAAGACTGTGATTGTTTCAGAGAAATGATGGACTAAGAATTTTGTTAAGGAATATGACATTAGGGAGTTATTGCAGCAAAATATTAATGACCAGGGTTTTTTCCAGTAAATATGTATTATAATGGGATTAAATACATATCAAAAATGTGTTACAGAGTTAAAACATTATATTTTTGCAGGGTTTTTTTCCAGTAAAGGTGGAATGAACTCTAGATGGAGAAGTTAATGCCTGTACTAAGTACTATATACATTACATTATTTAAATAACTATCTATTGTGTATATATGGAATTATTTAGCCGCACATATGTTAACATGTGACTTTTAAAAATACTATGAAGCTAATACCAAATAATAACATTAAAAAAAGCCCCAAGGAGCAGGACAGTTGGTATACAAGCAAAATGACGAGCTTAAGAATATTCTGTTCCTTAGCATAAAATGTTTAATTTGAAGGAGTAAGTATCATATAAGAGAATTATTCATCAGTGATATAAACTTTTATGAGCCTATGTACACTTTTGCCAGCAGGTGTACTTAGCTTCTTCCTAAAAGACAGAGTTGTAATTACCATGAAGGATATTATTTTACAGTAAATGTGTTTCTTACTAGTCTCTTGAACAGCCTTGTCCATTTGTTCATGGAGAGCTGGTGCAAATGAGAGCCCTTCAGGAAAGCAGGCTTTTGCTATAGAGTCCAGGCTCATCTGCATGAGAAGCAGAGACTTGTGTTGAAGACAGCCTGTCATGATTTCAGTTGGGATAGAGTTAACTTTTTACTAGCAGCTGGTATAGTGCTATGTTTTGGATTTGGGATGAGAAATGCTGTTGATAGCGCACTGGTGTTTTCAGTTGTCGCTAAGCAATCAAGGCCTTTTCTGCTCCTCACACCACCCCACCAGCGAGCAGGTTGGGAGTGCACAAGAAACTAGGAGGGGACACAGAGAGCACAGCTGACCCCAGCTGACGAAAGGGATATCCCATACCACATGACATCATGCTCAGTACATAAAGCTGGGGGAAGAAGAAGGAAGAGGGGGATGTTTGGAGTGATGGCATTTGTCTTCTCAAGTAACTGTTATGTGTGATGGAGCCCTGCTTTCCTGGAGATGGCTGAACACCTGCCTGCCGATGGCAAGCAGTGAATGAATTCCTTGCTTTGTTTTGCTTGTATGTGTGGCTTTTGCTCTACCTATTAAACTGCTTCTATCTCAGCCCATGAGTTTCCAATTCACTCCCCTACCCAAACTGGGGAGAGTGAGTGAGAGGCTGCGTGGTTCTGNTTCCTGCTATAGACTTTCCAGAGGCACAGTTTTCCAAAGGTCAGTAACAGCACAAGTCAATGCTTTCCTTACGGCATCCCTGCCTGCCTGATATTGTTTAAGGCAACTCTGGCCTGGGGGAAGTTGTGCCAAGAGAAGGGGCAGAAGGAATCTCCATTGAGAAGTTCTTCCAGCTGTGATAGAAAAATATCTACTGAATAGACTTGGGAAAAAAACAGTGAAACACCTTGTTGTGGACATGTCAGAAATTAGAAATTTCTGTGGCTTGATTGACAGAACTGGAGAAAACACAGAACCTAATAATTCCTGTAAAATAAAAGTCTAAAATTCTGATCTTATCTCCTGCCTTTTGTGCCCTTCAGGCTATCACCTTCCAGCTGGGAATACTGGAAAAGATGGGATTATCAGAGTAATAAGAAAGTAATGGCAGGAATGTGCAGTTTTTGGGTGGTGTACAGTCACTGAGGGAACAATACCCTGTGGCATAATTTAGACCACATCCAAAGCCTGCAATAATAATTTCCTGAGTTCCAGAGATTGGTCAAAACATAATTTTGAAAATGAATGATTTATAGTTGGCTCCTTGTCAGCCTTCCATCTCTCTGCCTGTAAGAAATGAAATAAAGAAAAGAAATAAATCCAGCCAAAAATCCGTGTCCCAGTTGGGTAGTACACCTACATATTAGAAGACTGTGATTGTTTCAGAGAAATGATGGACTAAGAATTTTGTTAAGGAATATGACATTAGGGAGTTATTGCAGCAAAATATTAATGACCAGGGTTTTTTCCAGTAAATATGTATTATAATGGGATTAAATACATATCAAAAATGTGTTACAGAGTTAAAACATTATATTTTTGCAGGGTTTTTTTCCAGTAAAGGTGGAATGAACTCTAGATGGAGAAGTTAATGCCTGTACTAAGTACTATATACATTACATTATTTAAATAACTATCTATTGTGTATATATGGAATTATTTAGCCGCACATATGTTAACATGTGACTTTTAAAAATACTATGAAGCTAATACCAAATAATAACATTAAAAAAAGCCCCAAGGAGCAGGACAGTTGGTATACAAGCAAAATGACGAGCTTAAGAATATTCTGTTCCTTAGCATAAAATGTTTAATTTGAAGGAGTAAGTATCATATAAGAGAATTATTCATCAGTGATATAAACTTTTATGAGCCTATGTACACTTTTGCCAGCAGGTGTACTTAGCTTCTTCCTAAAAGACAGAGTTGTAATTACCATGAAGGATATTATTTTACAGTAAATGTGTTTCTTACTAGTCTCTTGAACAGCCTTGTCCATTTGTTCATGGAGAGCTGGTGCAAATGAGAGCCCTTCAGGAAAGCAGGCTTTTGCTATAGAGTCCAGGCTCATCTGCATGAGAAGCAGAGACTTGTGTTGAAGACAGCCTGTCATGATTTCAGTTGGGATAGAGTTAACTTTTTACTAGCAGCTGGTATAGTGCTATGTTTTGGATTTGGGATGAGAAATGCTGTTGATAGCGCACTGGTGTTTTCAGTTGTCGCTAAGCAATCAAGGCCTTTTCTGCTCCTCACACCACCCCACCAGCGAGCAGGTTGGGAGTGCACAAGAAACTAGGAGGGGACACAGAGAGCACAGCTGACCCCAGCTGACGAAAGGGATATCCCATACCACATGACATCATGCTCAGTACATAAAGCTGGGGGAAGAAGAAGGAAGAGGGGGATGTTTGGAGTGATGGTCTTTGTCTTCTCAAGTAACTGTTATGTGTGATGGAGCCCTGCTTTCCTGGAGATGGCTGAACACCTGCCTGCCGATGGCAAGCAGTGAATGAATTCCTTGCTTTGTTTTGCTTGTATGTGTGGCTTTTGCTCTACCTATTAAACTGCTTCTATCTCAGCCCATGAGTTTCCAATTCACTCCCCTACCCAAACTGGGGAGAGTGAGTGAGAGGCTGCGTGGTTCTGGCTGCTGGCTGGGGTTAAACCACCACACAGACTCTTGTCCTTGGGACAACTGAAAGGTCATTCCCTCACTTCAGTACTTTCTTTCTCCCTAAGGATTTGTACAAAATGTAAGATTTCAGTATATTTTAAATCTTCTGAGGTTTATGTATTTGGAAGTATTCAGTTTTCATTGTATGACGTACATGTGTGTTTTCTTTTTAGCTAAGCAGAGATCACATCTCATCTTTTAAAAATTCCATCCACTTTCTTTGTATTTAATCTTTTAATATGTCTTTTCCTGTTTTAGGGGTTGTTTGTCTATTTGTTGTTTTCTGATTTATTCAGAAATGATCCTCCATAGAAAATACTTACTGATATATATAAAAATATATATATACATGCATGTGGATGTGTATTTCTTTTGAGTGAAAGTTGCTGGAAATTGTAGAATGACACAAAAATATAAGAAAAAAGTTCAAGAAAAACACATAACATGTCAGCATACAAAAATAAATGAACAAATGGAAAGCCATTAAGTTTTAAACTTATGCAACCACTTTCATGCTGCAATTGTAAAACCTTGACTACCAGCAGTAACATTCTAGTTACATGTTAAAATATCCCATTTCTGCTCTGCCTTTATAAGTATTGATCATAGATTAGCTTGAGTCTGAAATAAGCCGCTTAAATTGCAACTATGGATAGGTAAAATCTGTTTGCATGTGAAAGTCAAGATGATTCTGTTTCTAACATTGGGCCAAGTACAAGAAAGCAGCTTCTGGTCTAGGTGCTGCTGGGTGCACACTATCACTAGGAAAGGAGCAGCAAATTCAGCTGATTCACAGATGGTATGTGGGCACTTTCAAGGACGAGAGCTTTAATAACTGGGCAAGAATATGTAATAAGTGTGATGGCAGAATGCAAGTAAATGGCAGATACATGAGAAATACATGATAGAAGGCAAACAAATTGTAGGATAATGTGAGATGCAATTTATAGGAAATGGCTAAATACATTGGTATACAAAAAACCACAACTCACTCTGGATTCCAGCTACCGAACGGCTGGACTTCATTATGCTGTGTGATCAACAATACATCATTTTACACTTATTGCCAGAGTAGTAAAGGATTCTGAGTAATGAACCCAACACAAAGTGAAGCTCTATGTCTCAGCAAGACAGAGTAAATAAGCAGCTAGAAGAGAGGAAGTCAGAAACAGAGTTTGGAGCAGATAATTTTGATTAATGGAGAAATAGTTGCATGAGACAACAGGAGCAAATTCCTGGAATGGCATCTGTGGCCACTCAGGAAGCAAGATCCTAAGAAACAGAAGGCAATTCTGAGATATTTGTTTGTTACTCCTTGTTTATGATTGTAGTCGACTGCCATAAAGAGAAAGGTAAAGCAATGGAGTATAATACATACATAATTCAAACTGAACCCGATAACTGTGGAATTCAAACTGAACTAGATAACTGCGGCATTTCATGATGGAAGAAGATGCAAAGCAAAGTCACCGTGTTAGCACAACTGAAAAAAATGATATAGATATCACCTGTAAGGTGGACTCTGGGATGGGAAAAGTTAAATGGGTCCATATGACCGGAACACTTTCCACAGTCAGGCTTTTCTTACAGAATCTAGAATTTTATTATTTTTTAATTAGACTGTTTTAATTTATTAATGATTGTTATTAAATTTAAAATAATTTTCAGTTCTTAAATAATTCCTGTATTTTATCCTGAGGCAAAATCTCTTTAGCCTCTGGCATTTAAACTCAAAGACTGCTCACTCATCTGCAATAACTACACTGTCTGACTTGAAACAAAAGAATAAATATATGGCACCACATAGGGCAGATATCCAACAGTGTTATAATTTAATACGTTAGCCACTCACCTCAGGAAAATTGGATAATAGTTTGTGTCACTCATCAGTGAGGAAGTTTTACTTCATGCTGTCACTGGGGCATCTTTGTACTATCCAGTGACATCCAACTCAGATAGTCATGTCTGGGGACCAGTTCCTTGTGCTTCTGCTCATTGAGACAAGCTCTTTTACAGGGCAGTTCAAAGCAAAAATCTACTGTAAGTGCTTTGAATCATACACCTAAAAAAGCCTTTCTCTGCTCTTTGATTAGAGAGGAAGCCTTAAAGTGTGTAGCAAATCATTCGGTAGGAGCGAGCCTACTTAAATGGGGTGATTAATTTTCTTCACCACTCTTTTCCTTTTTTTTTTTTTTCTTTCTACAGTGTCATTGGCCTAGATAAACCCTTGGATTAAGACCCAAGAATTAGCAACATGAATAAAACACATCATTTACAGTTCATTTTTATTCTTCTCCTTTCTCTTCAGGAAAAATTGTGCGTGCATTGTGGAATGCTTTATTTCCTAAGGTTCAGTTTGAAGACATTTCTTTCCATTTCTTTTCTTCTTTATTTTTTTTTTTCTCTTAGAAAATATTTAGTCTGCTGTGTTGGTGAAAGCCATCCAAGGCGTTAACTTCATATAAAGCAAAATGTGATAATGACCTTGATGACACTTATTTTGCAAAGAAAGGTCTGTCTCCTGCCTCAACAAAGGTTATTGATGTGAGAGAAAACTTGTTTTCATTATAAGAACAAAGTTAAAGATCACAGATCTCCTTCTGTAGCTTTAGGTGTTCATTTTGGTTTTGTAGATCTAACCCACTCATGCCAAAATACTCCTTGATTTTTCATAGGAAATCCCTGAAGAACAGAAAAAGAAGCAAATTTTCTAATTACAAGATTTAAATGCTGAGGGAAGAGAAAGAACAATTACAGCTTTGAGCTGTTTAAAGTGTTTATGGCAAAACTGTTCTATATGCAGTGATCACGGAGCAGAGGTAATACATGCCCAGGGACTACCCAGGGCCTCCCACTAAGAGGTGCAGAGTGGTTTGCGATTGCATGGTTGAGGTCTGCTGCTCTGCAGAGGAGAGTGCCTAGGTGGAATTCAACTTGAAATTAATGATGCCAAATTTCAAATACCTGCATGCCAATGTCTGCAGGCACTGCAGCTATCTAAGCTCCTGTTTATATTCCGTGGACATCAAATCAATAGAGTCAGTAGGATCTTGAAATCTATTCAGCTTATCCTGAGCTAGTTACCTGAATTCAATCAGTTCAGTTACCCTCCAGATTCCACTCACTATATTGTCTAGATCTCATTTGACTTTTGCCCTAGACTGTTTCTGCTAAAACAGAGTTTTTAGTCATTTTTCCTGTTGAAATACATGGAATAATATGAGGGCTGTGCCACAAGCTGCCAAATTGAGGATACAAGACCTCTGCACTCAGCTTTGATTTCATAAGAAACTGGTTGGCTCATTGCAAACAAAATTCCAGTAATAAAATAAAATACATTGTGTGGACGGTCAGGGGACTTAGCAGTGCACCAGACATTTATGTTACTCGACTGTGAGAAGGCACACAATGACGTTTCAGGAAAACAAATGGAAAAATTGTTAGGCATATTTCTATGAATGTTAAATTATTTTGGTTTATATGTCTTCTGGCTTTATTATTCTGTATCTACAGTTTACTTTTTCC
Source organism: Burhinus bistriatus (assembly GCA_013397275.1). NCBI lineage: Eukaryota > Metazoa > Chordata > Aves > Charadriiformes > Burhinidae > Burhinus > Burhinus bistriatus. The sequence goes on along the minus strand of VYXH01011475.1, from coordinate 56,333 downwards.
CATACCATGTTCATTAATACATGATTTGTAGAAACATCTTTCATCTTTAAGGATAAAATCAAAAAGGTAAAAGAGTACATTTTCCTTTTCAAGATTTTTGCTATTGTTGCTTCATTTCTTACAAATATGGCCTTTTTGCAAGGTATCATGCCTTCCTAAACAATGAGAACTGAAGAAACTTTCTGTTCTTTTTCATCTTTCTTTGGCAGATACTCACGGAATCACGGAATCACAGAATTTTCAGAGTTGGAAGGGACCTCTAGAGATCATCTAGTCCAACTCCCCTGCTAAAGCAGGAATGCCTCGAGCACATCATTACTCGGGACTGCATCCAGGCGGGTCTTGAAAATCTCCAGAGAAGGGGACTCCACAACCTCCCTGGGCAGCCTGTTCCAGTGCTCGGTAACCCTCACCATAAAGAAGTTTTTCCTTATGTTTGAATGGAACTTCCTATGTTCCAACTTGTGCCCGTTGCCCCTCATCCTGTCACTGGGAAATACTGAAAAGAGTCTGCCTCCATCCTCCTCCAACCCACCCTTTAGATACTTAGAAGCAAGAATAAGGTCTCCCCTCAGCCTTTCTTCTCCAGGCTAAAGAGTCCNCTCTGCCCAGCACTCCAGCCTGTCCAGGTCACGCTGGATGGCAGCACGGCCCTCTGGAGTGTCAGCCACCCCTCCCAGTTTGGTGACATGCGGATCAAACTCTACAGCTAGGAGAGAGTTATAAAGCAGGTATGTTTATTCAGCGCTGGGTGCGTGGGGGATCGCTCCTCCAAAGTACAGGCACACCAACAGCACATTTTACCCAAAATTTATACAATAAAGATATACATATTCATAGGATTATACACACATATGCATTAGCATATGTGGGGTTATTACGAACAGTTCCGGGGTGGGCATGATTCTTATAATTCTTTCCGGGAATTCATTATCATAAGTCTCCTCCTCTTGCCACACGTGCACTTCCATCCGGTGGTCATAGGCCGGGGTCTTTTGGAGGAGAGCTGGTAGTCTTCTTCACCATGTACTTTTCACCTTTGTCCCAGAATGCTGGGTTGGCTGGGCTCCAAACTGCAAGACCAGTCTTAACCAGATGGTCGCTTCTTGCAGACAATAATATTCCTGCTAGCAGCTCCTGTTATCTATACAATTTGCTTGCAGCAAGGTCTGGTTGTTTACTCCCTTTGTCTGACATATCAGTCCTTGACAAATACCAATCTTTGGCAAATAGCAGTCTTTGGTAAGTGAGTTCCAAAAAAAAATGTTTAAAACAAACAGGATTATTAAGCGATTTAGAAATTGTAAAGCAGACAGTTAGTTCCCTATATCATTGGTATCATCAGCGAACTTGTTGAGGATACACTCTGTCCCCTCGTCCAGGTCATTGATGAATATGTTGAACAAGGTCAGGCTGAGTATTGACCCCTGGGGGACACCACTGGTTACAAGCCTCCAACTTGACACAGCTCCATTAAACACAACCCTCTGAGTTCTGTCACACAGCCAGCTCTCAATCCACCTCACTGTCTCCTCATCTAGCCCACACTTCCTCAGCTTCCTAATGAAGATGATATGGGAGACAGTGTCAAAAGCCTTGCTGAAGTCAAGGTAGATGACATCTACTGCTCTCCCCTCATCCAGCCAACCAGTTATAACATCACAGAAGGCTATCAGATTGGTCAAGCATGATTTACCTTTGGTAAATCCGTGTTGACCACTTCCAAAAACTTCCTGATGTAACTACTCTTTCATCTCATGCTCTCCATAAAAAGCAAAAGCATCTTTCTACGCTGTTGTTGTGTTTACTTATTTGGGAAACGTTTCCCACAGAACACTCTTTGGTAAAGGTTGCAGCCAGTGTCACTTGTCGCAGCTTTAGGATAAATGTATGTTTGCTCTGCACAATGTACAAACAGAAGGCAACTTCTCAGTAGGTCAGAGACCTAGGCTCAATATCCTTTTCTAGCAAGGTTTCCTGGGTATTATTGGGGAAGCTATTTCAGACCAGATCCTCAAAATGGCTCAAAATTACTCGGAATTTCTAGGGTGGGATTGAAATACCCGAGTTAGTTATTTGTGTTCCTTATTCTGTACCTCAGGAGAATTAGGTTGCTTTGCATAAGAGTGGGTTTAGCAATACCCACTACACTCAAGCTACAGGGGTGCCTAATTTAGGCTATAGGAAACACTGGGAGATGGGGTGGTTCAGTGACGTTGTGTCTTGCTGGACTCGGCATTTATCTATAACACTAAGTTTCAGGATCAGGTGGGAACTCATGTCTGTAAAATTTCCTGTCATATATAAGCTTCTAAGACACCCTTTTACACAAAACTGACTCATTTAGGGTATTTTTTAACGTACACATATATCATTTGGTATCATTTAGAGACTGAATTATGAATCCAGGAACAGGAGACATTTGTTCCAGCCTTTCTTCAGCTGTAGTTTCCAAATTTCCAGCTTCATCTCTGCATGAAAGCATTGTCATGAGAAGATTTGTGCTACTTTCCCTGCTTACTTTGATTTAACCAGAAAGAACTTTTATCTCTTGGGAAGTTTCACAAAAATATGATTTTAAAATATTCATAAATTATAATGCCATTTTGTAATGTAAAACTATTTCCAAGCTGTTCTACTGACGACTCTATTAGCTGAATGCTTCGTGAGCTTCAATGAATTTTATCCTCGCAAGATCTTTATGATGTAAAACACTCAAAACTAATTTTTCAGTTGGAATACTACAAGAGGCAGACTAATGTTTTACTTGACATCACAAACAAAGTGAGCTTGAAAATACCCAGTTCTTTTTAGTCCTTGAATATCACTGTCCACTTGTGGATCCTTCCCCTTTATGTGTTCCTGGAAACAATAATCTCAATACTAAGACAGGATCAAGAGATCAGAGAAGGGAAGAGAGGGACTAGTTTCAAGAAGGTCAGGCTAGGTTAAATGCTTGCTCTACACACTTTGATTGAGTTCCCTTAAATGTGCTATTGGAAGCAGTGTGGTAACATCGATGTAGCTTTTTATTTGCTTTCCAAGGACTCTCCATTAGTCATTTGTCAATTGGCTTTTTATCCATCTGAAGTCTTTTTCCCTTTTCTTTTCTTTTCTTCTTTTCTTTTCTTTTCTTTTTTCTTTTCTTTTCTTTTTTCTTTTCTTTTCTTTTCTTTTCTTTTCTTTTCTTTTCTTTTCTTTTCTTTTCTTTTCTTTTCTTTTCTTTTCTTTTCTTTTCTTTTCTTTTCTTTTCTTTNCCTTCCCTTTCCTTCCCTTCCCTTCCCTTCCCTTCCCTTCCCTTCCCTTTTTCTACTTCTTCTTTTTCATTTTCTTTTCCTTTTCTACTTTTGCAGAAGCACTTCTTGGCAAACAGAGAGACAAAGCTCCACCAGTAGAAAAAAAGCAATTTCCTGTGGGCAATGTCACTGCTAATATGAGATGTCCAAAAGCAGATTTTGGTTGCTTTAGGCTGCCTTCTTTTAATCCTAGAGAGTGCATCATGGGTACTGGGTAAACCGTATTCATGCACATACAGTTCGTGAAGATTTGAAGTTGGTTACAATATTGCACAATTCATGCTTTCCTGAATAAACTGCACAATAATAGCCTTATCCTCTGCACAAGGCTTTCAACAGATCTCCAGCTGAAAGAGCCACCTAATTCAGAGTCAATGAAACATAAAGAAGCATAAATATTGTGCAATGGCTCCAAAAAAGATCGTGCATGACTGCATACATCCTAATTGTCCTTTCTTTGTATGTAGATTTAGCAGTGCAAACACCAGTGCTGTACCATTGGCACTACCAATATGCATTTCTAAACCAACCTTTCGGAAACAATGTAGGAAAAAGACACTTGATCATTAGCACATGATTTAGACCCAGAAAGGACTGTTGGAAAGTTACCCAAGCATTCATCTGGCAACACAGCAGGCTCGTTATGTGTATTAAAGTCATTATTTCTGTAGGGGGAAAAAAAAACCCAAAACAACAAACAAAAAACAACCCCAAAACAAATAAGGTGTTGAAAAGCAGGAGGTAAAGAAAACACATGCTGCACATATGCAGTGTGTAAGAGACTGTGCTGCAGTGAGGGTTGCCATGGAGACTGCTGGATGGCAGTGAAAATTCAATGGGATCTGAAAGTGAGGTGCTGAGAGCATCCCATACGAACCCTCAGCTCCCACCGAAGTTGAGGCAAGTCGAGATCTGTCCCTGTTTATTGCCAAAGCAGTCTAGCACTGGGCAAGATGAGGCTTAGATAGGCAGCACTAGTTAGTGGCATAGGAGCTACCAGGAGCTATTACCTTCATAGGAGCTTGTTCCTCAAGAAGCTACCATCCCAGGAAGAAAAGAAGGATGTAATTATTGCTTAGCAAGAATGCTGCCTGTGCAACAGCTTTCCTGTTTCAGAGTAAGGCTAAATTACATAGCCTTTAAAAAAAAAAATCTTACCTCAGCTAGTCTGGCTGGTGAATCATGAGGCCTATGTCCTATTCTCACCTCTCATAAAACCTTCCCGTTCTGCAACAGGGAATATTAAGAGTAGCTGCTTCCCTTCTTATAACTACAGCTATGGCTGGAGTAAGGAGTGATAAAAAGGTGAGCCTTATTATTCTGTACAGCAAAGTACAGATGCGACAGCCCCATCCTCTATTTCCACACAAACATCCCAAATAACACAGTGGTGCTATCATACTGAGAAGCACTTGCAGGTTGTCACACTGGGTTTAAGCATCCAGCTCAAAATACATTACTGAAATCCTGGCCCTCCTGAAATGATATGGGAGGCCTTCACAGAGTACAGTAGGGCCATATTTCTTTCGTAAAATATAAATTATAATAGAAGAGATGCTGTTTGCATGATCATCAGTCCTCACTGAGACTTTCGGGAGGGATGCTGCTTAACCCCGTGCTTTCTTTTCTCATGCACATTCATATTGACCATGACACAATCGCCCATGCAGACTCCCACTGACCAAACAGTGCCAGATTGCAGGATTCAGATATATGTGAGGGTCTCTCCTAAAATCAAATCACTCTTCTCTTCCTTAGACATCAAATTAAAACTTATCTAATAAAAAGCTAAAATGGTTATGTCAATGCAAAAAGATCTTTTTTCTTTTTTACTTTTGATTTTTTAAAATAATTGTCTTTTTTATCTCCTTTTTTTTTTCCTTCTTTTCTTTTCAATACTCCTCTCATTTTTCCTATTCCTGAGTTTCCTAGCAAGAAAAAACTAACTGGCTTCCTCCATGCTAGACCATGGGAATTAAATTATGTGGTTTTAGTACAATAATCTAGAAGCTACCCTGGAGGTAAACAGGGAGTGAATCAGTTTGTCAGTATAGGTACCATAGTATGTTTCAGTGGTGACAAATTTATATTACCTTTACCTTGCTTGTTAAAGCAATTCTAAAAAAAACCAAATTGCAATGCAACTTAGTTCGCAAAGCAGTTGCATGGTCTACAGTCCTTGAGAAATTCCCTCTCTGTAAAAGTAGCTAAAGTTTCTTCCACATGCACAGCGCGTTGCTAAGATCTAGTTTGGAAACAGTATTGAAAGAATTACCCCTTATCAAATGAAAAATTATTTGGAACACATTTGACCCAAAATTACAATGTGTAGTTGATTAATGGGACACATCCATGACGGAGGAAAAAAATCTATAACTGAACCCTGAAACCTGAAAACTGCTAAAAAATTCTGAAAATGCCTAAGACCAATTTTCCCCTTAACAGTTGTGATGGATGGAGGAGGCCATTTATTACAACCAAGGAGTTTACGTTTTTTTTTCCTGTAAGAAAGTTAAATGATAGAGAAAACTTACATATAATTTATAAATCACTGAAATTGCTTCTTGTTATTCCTATGGAAAAGCAACTCCTTTCCGCATATTACTATGTTCTGCTTTCATTTGAGTCATTTGTTTATCAACATCTCTCCGAGTAATAGAATATTACTTGTTTCAAATCATCCTATCCTGCACACATAAATAAAAGATAGTAATCACCTGCTACCTGTAAATAGTTCTGCTTATCAAGCATTTGGGGTCTTTTAGTTTGTTCTTATTTTTAAAAATTCCCATTTGGAACATCCATATCAGTAACATACAGTACCTAACTCTTCTGAAGTTACATATGCAGATGCTTCTTGTGCCAAAATTAAGGTGGTGTATGCAATCTAAACTCTATCTTTTTGCTTCTCTGTGCCTCCATACAGCCTTTAATTATGTATGATTTTTTTTCTCACTGTAGGAATTCAACCTTATTCATTCAGAATTTTGGATAGTTATTAAGGAAAGATGAGCACGAGGCCTGGAGATGTCATACAAAAGCTGGACTGGGTTCTATAAATCTTCTTTTTGCATCCAGTTGTTTCCAGACGAAATGCAGAAGTTGATGTTGGTGTTCTCTATATTCATTATATTAAAGTATAATCCAGTAGTTTCATTACTTTCAGTAGTTTCCTTTTTTTCTGTTGGTGGAAATGAATCTATTGAACGAGCATAGCTAATGCAGTTGCTTTAGCAGTTCACAAACCCTAAAAATTATCAAGCTGTTGCTTCAGTGTTTACTCAGTATTCCATTTATTCTTAATGCGTTATGTATTCTGCTGCTTCAGAAAAGTTCATATTTTGATGACACAGTCGATTGAGTCTATTTTCACCACTGCTGAATAGAATCAAACATAATACAATTTCTGTATAAGGCAATTACCCTCGTTCATGTGGCTTAGATGGTCTTCCTTTTTGACCTCACACCACCTAATCATTACAAATTTTTTTGTCATACACAGATGCTGTGAAAATTGAGAGCTTTGAATGTTAAATCCTGTAAAACTAGCCAGACTCAGAATCATGACAGTGCCCTGTGAAGAAAGATGTATTTTTAAGTAAGGGAATAACTCAGGATTTAGAAAATTCACATATTTTCTACTCATCAGGTTGTCATTCCTATGTAAGACTTTGACAAATTTTACTGGTATCTGACTACTATATCATCACTGAGAGCTAAAAATGAATACACATGAAGTGTGGTTGCTTCTTCACCTTGATACTAATCAACTGCCCTGCCCACCTTGGATCTCAATCCATGCAGACATCACTGTTTAAATTGTTGGTTTCCACACCTTGCTTTGATTGCATCATTCTCTCCATGATGTGTGGCTTGATCCTTTGCATACACGAAGGAAGCTTTCTGTGCTAACCTTTAAAAAGTTATTTATTTTACCCTGTTCCTGTAAGACTTGTGATTTGAACAAGATATCAGCCCTCCACTTTGCACTGTTATTGATCATTTGCTTTTCCTATCAACATTTCTATTCTTTACATCCTCTGCTGAAAAAGCCACTCTAAACATTTGTGAAGGAATTCTATTATCAGTTTTAAATCCTCCCTTAAAACCTGCCTTGTCTCAGACTACCCATCCCTCCGGTTTTGTACTGGCTACAGGGAAATTTTTTTTTACACAGCTTCCTGAATTTCATTTTGAATTTGACATCTGTGTCTTTATACTGGGACAACTCACCAGCAACCCCTTGTTGATCTAAAGGCTACAAACATCATAGGTAGAGAATATGCTTTTTCTCCCTTGTACAGCTCCTTCCTACACACTGATCTTTGATTAGAGATCCTGAGGCTACATGAGCAATCAAAGCCTGTGCAATCCAATTAAGACTAGTATTAACAACATTGGTATAGTGATTCTCTAACAGAAATTCGCATTTGTTTTCGTAGAAGACCTGTTACCGTAGGTATTTAAATATCTGCTCCTTCAAGGAGTAGAATAGCTACCCCATGGAATAATACCATTGTTGATGAATAAACTAAGTCACTTGCTAGACACATTTTTATTCATTTCAATGATTTCTGAAACCAGAGCACCACTCCTCACAGCTCCACAACTGTTTAAATATAAAGCCTGAGTTTCAGTACGAGTTCTGGCACCTATCCTCTGGAGGTCCCGGCAATGTGAATGCCTTGCTGCAAAGGAGACTCTGTTCTTGAGTTTCAGTCTAGCAACCTCTACTTATATAGTTGCACTACTAAGAATTGTCATGGGAACCTGTGATGTGATCAGCAGGGTATGACAAAAAATGGCAAGTGGAAGAAGAAAAGAAGAAATGGACTAAAGCGAGTTGAGAACTGCTGTTGAAAAGCATTCTGGTAGTAATGGGAACTGTCATGGAATCCCTTGGTGAAGCTGGGGGACATATAACAGACAGGTTTGGGCTATTTGCTTGAAACAATAAATAAAGAAATAGATAGGTACATAAGTAAAAGCACTGGGGAAGCTTTCTAAAGATGCGTGGATCAAAAATCAGAAACAGAGTCACATTCAGATCTGTGGGACATGTTTGTCAAATAACAAAAGATTGCTGTTCCTTTCATGTGAGGGAAAATATATGTTTCCTTCCCTAAGTTAAGCAAATGCAAAACAGTTGTAGATTCCAGGAAGCTGAAGCCAAACCAGAGACCACCGTCAGCTGGTCACTCAGGATTCATGCAAATACCTCAGGCAAATACCTCATGCTACATGCCAGTTATTAGTGTCAGAGCATAAATGTGGCTACTCAGTTTCTTTAATTGTTCTATAGGAAAAGTACAGACTTTTACTTTACTTATTTCTTTTATTTTTCTTTTTGAGATAGAAAATTTTCCTTCTTTCTGGAGGAAAAATGAAGCAGGAACACACATAAAGCTCTTTGGAGGTTAAAAAGTGTCTGTTCAATACAGGCATGAGCCTGAGTTAGCACAACACAGTACTCTTTTATCTTGAGCTACTTCAGGGCACTTCCAACCTGCCTGCTTAAATTAAAAATGCAGCATACAGCAAATAAAATCACATTTCCCCTACACCTTTCATCAACTACATACTCTGCAGAGCTCAAATAGGACAAGAAGCAAGAGGAAAATACTGTTGAAGAAAGAGAATTCCCAAACTAATGGTATTGATACGGAAATTATTAGAGTAATTCTAGTAGGTCACCACAGAGCTTGTTATTTAAAGAAACTAAGGATGTGGCTGAAACACAATGCTGACCGTGTCTTCAGTAGACTATAGGTGCACCTGAGTTACCTTTAAATTAATATTGGTCACAAGTTAACTGTAGTACCAAGGAGATCTTGGAGCTACAAAGTCCCCTGAAAAACAAAGCAAGCTATCCCATTCTGTACTCTCACACCTTTATGGATATAAATATCTGAAATACATAACTCATAAATGTTTGTACTACACAGAAGTACTATGTGTGCTCTCAAGGCATAGATTACAAGTAGTGAAACTGCTTTGTCATAAGAAAATCAGACTGCAACATATTAATTAGATAGAGTGAGGAATGCATTCTCTTGGGTTTTTTTCAGAATAAAACCACATAATTCTTTCCCAATTAAACAGTTTCAGAGATAACATGAGGTATTTCACACCTTCCTTTTTTGAGGAAGAACTACACAGGAAATTTAATGTGAGCGTAGCCCAGCAGAGAGCAGGAAGGTAACAGCTTACATTTTTTGAGATTTTCTGTGTCCTGTGCTGAACAGCTGTTTTTCCTGATCCTTCCTGCTCTGTCACTCCCAGCATTTTCACCTCGGCATCATTCCTTTCCAGCTCTCCATGTCCTGCCTTTGTACCCTTCACATAATTTCCACTCCTTGTTCCCTTGGTCTTCCATTTCCATCTCCCCATTTTCTCCTGCCATCAGATAGAACATTGGCTGACATCAGACTGTTAACTTTACCTGCTTTATCATCCCAAACCTGTCTGGCCTCTGTCTGTAAACTCTCTTGGGAAGAGACACTCCTACTTTGCACTGCAAATCACAGGTCCACTCTGTTCCTTCAGCACGACGCTAATAAAGAGGATTCATAAGATTAATCTCAGTATGTATTACAAAAATGAATTAACACTGGTGTAATAAAAATTTAGAAATTGGAAAACTACTAATTACTAGTGCTGTTGGCTATACACCTTGAATAGTATTGGAATAAAAGTTTGATGACCAAGAAGTTCCAGTGTGTAATGCTGTCTTGTACTGCAGTGTTTCTGCCATTGGCAGCCTCCAAAGTACACTAAATCAGTATCTTTTATTGACTGTGTGAAGCTACACATTTATGCCCACTAGACATTTCTCCCTTGCTCATATTATCACTTGCCTCCTCACACTTGGCTTGTTGCTCCTGTGACCCTTTCCTACCCCCACAACACTATTGCAGGTTCCTTTTCCTGAGAGAGGCAGTGTATACATTTATTTTGCACCTAAACACATTTCTTCTTTGAAAATAACTGTATTTATTTATTTATTCCATCTTCCCTTTCCTCCCAGTCCTTTAGCCTAAATGCTAAGCATAGTAAAAGTTAGAACATCTGGTTCTGTGTCCTTTTGTACAGCATACTTGGGCTTTGCAACAGGATCCTCTTGTTATATTGGATCTATTGCTATACCAATTATAGAGAGCACAAGTCCTTTACAATCCTAGTAGAAAACTCCAGATGCAGTAAATCATGTTTTTCATTCAGAATATGCCTAGTTACATTCTCATTTTGTCAATCAAGGTGACAGCTCACGTATCAAAGTAGTCAGATGGACTTTGACCTAACTTCAGCTTTGGTGCATGAATTGAAATTCCTTTTCCACAAGAACCAGATAATTCTCTGCTGACTGTAGACAGTACATCCCTGAATAGGGAAAAGCATTTGTTTGCAATAAGAATATCAATTTTTTAGTTTCACTCCATCTTGGTAATTGTCTAGTTTGGCTGTTTATTTGTTAATGTATTTTTGAAAATGAAATTAATTACAAACAACATTTTTAATTTTTTTTCCTCCAGCTGCTAAGTTACAATCTGTATGTTTTAAAGGCAGTATGATAATGATGCCAATTAATTTTTTCAACTGTTATTATTTTTATAGTGAGTCAGCAATGTCCATTGCATTAAGCGGTAAGATACCCAGATCACAGCAAGTGCAAACACAACAATCAAAGGGATTTCTTTAGACAGCTTGATAGGAAGAGGGGAAGGTATAAATATAAAGGCAAAGGACCAGAACAACATTTCATGCAATTCTTTTTGCTGTGTTGGAGAGAGAGTTCAGCTAAAGCATAAGTTGTTTAGTTACTTAAGGATTCCTAAACTGATTTCATATATAAGATTTAAACTTTGTGCTTTTGGTCATTGGTACTTACTGCAAGTGCAAAATTTTTACCTGGACATTTTCTGTAGGTGGACACTAATTAGAGTGAAGTAAGGATTACTTCAGTTGTGCATTAAAGGCATGTAAAGCTGACTCTAAGCCCCTGTCTTTCCCTCCATGGCCTTCTTCCATGTACATCTCAAAGTGTAGAGCTGAGACCCAGTACTTTATCTTTTGAGTTGTTATCAACCAAAAAGATGGCTTGCCAAGTATGCCTCGCTGACAGGTATTTTCAGAAAGCTTTTTATTAAAGGATAATGGGACTAATTCGCTATTCAGTCACATAAAGGTACAGCCAGCCTGTGTCACTAGAGTTACTCCATATATAAACTGAAAAAACCCAGACGATAATTTGGTCCATTATCTTTAGGATTAATGCCTGAATGACATAGCTACAATAGATCTGTCAGCTTTTCCTGCTAATGTAATTGTGTTGCATTGTATTATGAATATTATTAATTAACACTCCATTTGCAGGTGATCTAATCAGTTAATATACACCTTTGAAAAATGTAATATTGCCCTACTGCAAATGGATATGTAAGCTGACTTGTGGAAATCTATTTCCATTCCTTTTCATTCCAGTATTTCTATTTCTAACTTCATTGCTTCAACATTTGGCAGGGAAAACTTAAGACTCTGTGAGGCATCCCGTGATCAGTATCCATAGGCTAAAAATGCTGGTTGAAACCACTGTGAAAACTGCAGGGTTTCCTCTGAAAGCACTAGCTCTCTGTTTGATCTCCCTCTCAAACAACAGCTCTGACAAGCAAAAAGAAAAAAAAACAAAACAAATCAACAGTTTCACTAAAATGCATTCATGTCAGCATAAGTGAGTTCTCATAAATTTTGATGGGACATGTATGTAGATGTAAATCAGGAAATTAAATGAATAGGAAGTGCTACATAATCCATTTAGGAGTTGTTCTTCATTTATGCAAGAATAATAAAGAATCTAAAATTCATGATTAATCACAAAAATTATGAGAGACCTTTCCTCCTCCTTTGGCAGTATTTCCACACTTCTTGCTTTGTGTTAAGCTATAATTTGTTGATTAAATTAACATTTTCTATAGGCATGTTCATAGAATGAGCAGCAAGGGTTATTATGGTCTTAAAGCAGTTTCCTTGGCATTTTACAAGGCAAGCACAAATCGCATTTCGTATTTCAGAGTTTCCACTTCCCTTGAGGGCCTTCAATGAGAAAAGTGCTAACTTAAGCAAAAGAAAATGAAATGCCTGTATGTGTTGAGTGTTACTGCAAGAGGAAAGTAACTATAGGTGGAAGGAATATTTTGAAAAAAACAGCATGGACACTTTCACCCTAGTTATGTGGCCTAGAACTCTCTCGTTTCTTTGATAAGTATAGAAACATTGCAATAGTATTTATTGATTTACCAACTTATCTTCCTGGATGCTGTACTCATTGTTTAGAAAGAAGGTTGAATCATTAAGGTTAAGGAAATTAATAAAATAACTACCTATCTAGAGTACGAATTTGTCAGCCCAGATATTCTAAAGCAGTTGGAACTAATCAACAGCACATCAGATTATCAGCTAAGTATTACAGTGTCATTCCTAAATCATTATCTGTATAAAAATTCATATAGAGAAAACAAATCTGTATAATCAGAATTGTTTGCTTACTAGAAAAATAGGGACAAAGAAGCACCAATGAAAAAGGATAATTGTATGTATGTGAAGGTTATGTAAATGCTGATGAAAAACTTTGCATTTTAGACACAGACATTTTAATAGTACTACTTAACCACATAGTTAAAACATATTTTGTACTTCCATCATGGGGAAGGCAAGGTCTGTATGAAGACACAATTGTAGGCATTTCGATTTTCCCAGTTATGAACAAGCACGACATGCTTATGCTACAGAATAAATTAAAATGTAAGGACCCTGAAGCTACGGATGACTTGAGATGGTTGGCTGACACGGTACAATACAGTATCACGAGGACATACTAATCAACATCCCAAAGCACTAAAAGCAAGCAGCGTCTGAGGTAACAAGCTCTGTTTCTCAGCATCCATTAAAATAATGCCGAGAGTACGCAGATGCAGCTGTATTTCTACATCAATCCATAAGCATTATTTTGGTTATCTCTGACTCATTTTGATGTAGATATAGATACAGGTGCTTGTCTTACTCAGTATCACATATTTGTTTGCTGTCAAAACCTAATTTATTATGCTGCTTGAGCGCGTCCATGCTCCATGTGGGGCACATCTGAAATCATCTTTAAGAGTTAGAGTTGCCATGCATGCAGACAGATGATTTGCAGCAGCAAAACCAGATTTGGAATAAGGCCCTAATGATTTATCCATAAGGCTAAGTAGGATCGCAAGTTTAAATCTACTGCAACAGCTTGCTTGTTTCCACTGTGGGATAAACAGCAGCACACAAGAAATACAAAGCAGTCCCAGACCAAGCTGCTCTCATCCCAGAACAGTCAGTCCTGGTTATTACTACACTTCTAGAGCATGATATCTTCCAGAATGCAAGTGGAATTTATCAGCACTTTGAGTATCTTCTTGAAAAAGAGAGGAAAATGTGTCTAGCAGGGCAAAGATTTGCCTTGCATAACCCAGTGATTTTTCAAGTCTATCATAAAAGCTAGGTTACACTGTTTGCACAATGTTGTCAGGTTGATGAGAGTCAGAATTATTCTGGAAAACAAAATGAAAATTAAAAATCAAAACTATGCTGAAAGAGAAGAGAAAGTAGAGTTTGTCCCAGGTAGGACAAATCTTACGTCAGTGGTCCACATAAATATTAAGAATACAATACCGGTTCCATACCCAGTTAGTTCTCCTGCAATAGCTTTCTCCTTTCAGACTCGTGGCTTGCTTCTTACTATCTTAGTTGCTATTAATTTCTTTTAGCTTCACTGGGCCAAATTCCAATTACCTGGAGAGGGAGAGTGAGATGGGAGGCTAAGAACATGTACAGAAAGAGAACTTAAATCTTGCTGGACCTAGCAACAGCTGCAGAAGCTTCATTCCTGTAAAATATTATTACTGATGCTTTCTCATTTTTAGATAAACAAAAGTGACATGCAATGAATAGGATTAGTTGTGGCAAATGGGTAATGGCTAAGAATGCCACATTACTATATGCCAGTGGATGTAACTGGGGAGCTTCAGCGTGCTCTTTTTTTTACATATAAAGGATATTTTCTTTATGTCAGTTTTGATCTTATCTAAGAGAACTAATTGTAAATTTAGAAAAAATTGCTTTGCTTGACATTCATTTCTTCATTACCAGAATAGATTTGGAGTACTTAAAAAAAAACTTTCATAGAGTGACTGCTTGAATGAGTGAAATAAAAAAAAAAATAGCAACAATAAAAAAAACCTTAAATACAATCAAGAGAAATTATAAATGTCTCACTAAAATTGATGACAAAAGTTCACTCCCCCTTATCAACACCCAAATCCTTAATCCCAAAAAGGAATAGGACATTAAAAAGCTTCCTTAGAATTAACACACTACTAAATTTTTCCTTCCAAGCCCACGCAACCAGAAAGGCCCAACTATTGCAGAATTATCAGTGCGTATTCACTAGGAATTAGAACTGACTTATAACCATGCATAGGAGAGAAACAACAAAAGCACCAGGTGAACTTTTCCATAATATTAACAACAAAGAATCTTTTGTGTAATAATATTTACCACTTTTCAACTTCAGTAGTCATTTCAAATAGTGTAATTTTGTGAATTGGGGACTAAAAGAACATGATAGCAGTCAGCAAAGGGTATTAGGAAAGGACAGCAAAATTTTAGGTCCTTCAGGGGAGCATAACTAAAAGTAAGGGAATGAAATTAAAACTAGAATAATTAGTGGCCTGATCCTCCAAACACCCACTAGCCGATACCATACTTCCTATTTTGAGAGTCCCTAATTAATTCCTATCTCTGTTTTTTGATAACACTAGTCAGATATTTATAGAGTGCCATCTCTTCCTCGCTCATTGCTGAGTGAAGCAATGTTAATGGACTAGTTTTAATTGCAAATGTGACTCAATACTACATGTTTACAGAAGTAACTTATCAGGCTATCTAACAGATTAATGGGACCTGACTTTGAAATGTGTCATTTTCTGTATTTAATCTTCCAAGCCAAATGTGAAAGCCCCAGAACTGGGGCTTTTTGAAAGGACTTGCAGTGAAAAAGCTTGGTGCAGTTGTTTCAAAAGGCCTTCAATTTGAATATTTTTCTATACATCCTCCAGGCCATTTGCAGACCACCAGGACCAATCATTCAATTTCCAGTGTGTTATTATATCTTTTTTCCTGAGTGCAACTTGGGAAACAGCTTGCTGATTACATGAATTTTTCAGGCAATGGCAACGGCAACAGGCTATTCTGTGCCACTGGCTTTCTCAGCTGCCCCACAAGGTGATAGATGTTCATGTGGAAATAAATCAGAGGAAATTACCCAAGGCTTCCTTCGGGTCCTTGGAAAAGCTGGCATCCACAAGCAGCACCAGGAAAATTAAGCTAGCCTGCCACCCAGTTCTAGCCTAGGTCTGAGGAACGTGCCTTGGACAGAGGTCTCCTAAGATCAGCTTGCAAAACAGGTCACTCTGGCAGAAATCTATTGCTGGATGACATCTTTCCAGGCTCTTCTCTGATAAAAAGACAGCAGTGAACACAGGTTTTGTGCAGTGTTTGATTTATGAATGTATGGTCAACTGTACTGGACATGTGCAATAGAAACATTTTTGTGGATAGTAGTGGAATCTTCTCACATCACAGAGATGTATGAGACCCACTTTGCCAGATGTAGGCAGAGCACAGTTCAGGCTGTAGCCAAATAAAGGAAATCTTATCATCTGCATTTTACTGTGGAAACACCAGATAGAGAACTCAAATGAGTTATAGAAATTGGAGATTAAATGTTAAAAAAGTCTCTGGCTTTTAATGAAACCTCAGGCCTTTGATTTAAGCCCTCCTCAAAACAGCATAATTTTTTATCTGAATGACTGCAACTAAAAAGAGAGTGAGATACGTATGCAGTTCTCAGCTGCAGAAAACTAGGGACTTCTCACTTTCTTTTAGGAAGTTTTAACTTTCTTTTTTTCAATTGTACTTCATCTTTCTTTTTCCTCTTCACATATATTAGCTCCTACCTAAATCCTTCACACTGCATTTAAAACCAAATAAAGCATTAATATGTTCATCTGTGTAAAATGTTCTCTTAACTATTACCTCGGGCAGTCATTTAGTTGAATCTGATAGGGGAATGCATTGACATTGTTAAGGTTAATGACCCAATGATTAACAATACACATTTTGCAGCTCAATGCTTCCAGCCACTGTTTCACACAGTAATATGAACAACGACATGTATATTATGCTACAATATCTGGAATGGAGTCTTTCTTTCTATATAATAGGTGACGTAAAAGAAATCACCCCATGCTCAAATTAGTAGTTCTAAAAGATGGACAAAGTTTTACAGTTATCAAAAACGTGAGGAACTTCCCTGAGCTCATAGATGATACTATATTAATCCTGATTAGCTCATAAAGGCAGTCAGTTTATAATTTGTGTCCCACTGCATTTAGCTAAATCATCCACAATTTAAAAAAGATACTTTTTCTGCTCATAATTGTGTCTTACTAAAGCTGTAGTGCTATATTGGATCATCCACAGCACATATCTAAGCTGAACTGATGATCCACGTGATTGCATTTCTATCCAGAGCACACAGTATGATTTTTATGCTGACCATGGGCAGACAGATGTATTTGGCATAAAGGTAGACCAGTAGGGAAGAGCAGCACTCAGTCTCACATAAGGTCATTTAGATCAAATTTGCCTTTTCAAAAATTTTGAAAAAAACTGAAATAGGAAAGTCAGTTGGTAATGTTTCAGTGTGTGCACCATGAGGCCACGGTCAGTTTGACTGGTACTATACATGTGCAAGATCCTCTGGAAGTAGAATCTGTCTTTGAGTACAATAGCTGCATCTGAAGAAGGGTTCTTTCTTCTTGAGTACCATATTCTGTGGACATTTTTGACCCTCAGTGTTATGTAGTTGACAAGAGTAATCTCACTTAGTTGCCTGCCTTTAAAATAATAGAATTTCCTCTCTTGGGTTTATCGCATTGTTTTGAGAGCACTGTTATCTAAAAATAGCATAACTGCAAGAAACATTATTATAATTTCATTTGAGTATTCCAAAATAATTTATAAACATTAAGTAATTCACTGAGCTTCACTTTTGTTATTACCACTGCATTAGCATTTTCAAGTATTTCACAGGACCCAAATATATGCTTGGATTTGCTTGTACTAAATAATTTTCAGGTTAATTTTAGGCATAACATAATGAACTGAGCAAATGAATAGGACAGAGGCAAGATTTGCTAAGGAAAGACAGGAACAAAATCACGTGGTTAGTCATATCTGTCATGAAGGTATCATAACAGCTTAGTGACTACATTTATTTTTATTATTATAAATTAAGAGGTGAGTTGAGACATAATCATCTTACTACATCAGTCATATTTGCTTTCCAAATTTATGCACTTGAGTGTTCTGATTTTCAGAAGGCCTGTTCAAGAACATGTTCTTTTTAATTAATGGAAGAGGTAAGTGTTCACAGTCTCTGAAACTTTTAATAGTTATTTAGGTGATTAGCGTGGATTGAAGGAACTACAGCCCAGATCCTCCTTCACATTTACTTGTTAGATCTCTGTAGCAAAATTAATTACACAGCAGATACAAATGGGTTAAATTATTAGTCCTGGAGAATGATTTTCAAGGAGAGAAGTCCATCTTGGGGGGGCACTCAATTTAAAAAGGTACTTCTCTCAACCATCTGCATGAGCTTGTGCCACATAATACTCACCTTTCCCTCATGTTGGCTCATGTACTACATGCTTTCAAAGGTCTAAGACTTTAGGAAGAAGATTCGTGAACTGACGCTTGGGCAATTACGATTCCCCTACATCCCCCTCAAGTACGGTGCTGCATATGCTGCACCTGGTAGACAAGCAGTATACTGAAGTATTCAAAAGCTGTTAACATCAAAATGCATTACAGTGCCATGAAAGGTCATTTGCTGAACATTAGATGCAGAAGGTATATGCTAATCCAGGCCAGTTCCTCATATCAAGAGGACAAAACTTCATGAAGAGAAATAGCTCTCTTTCATGAGAAAATCAGAATGAAAGGCTACAACTTGAAGGCATGGATCAAAGAAGATGAGGTAGGAGGCAAATTCTCTCTTCCATGCTTGGCAGAAGAGGCAGGTGCAGCCAAGATAATGGCATTAAAACCAAAGATATACAATACCAAAGACATATAGCTCTTAAGAAGAAATGCCTTTTGATTAATTCCCGTGATTTCTACTCCCTTCCTTCTATAGCAGTATGGAAACAGACAAGGCCACTTGAGTTATTCTTGACTCGTTTTGAAATGATATCTTAACAACTTTGTACTGGCTTTATACCCTCTCAATATTTGTCTCACTTTCTGCTCATGAATATGTAGCTTCTTTAATGTATATGCAGATTACCTTTGTTCTCAGGGCAGGAAAATTTGAGTGTATTTTTAAAAGTTGTGTTTTAATAGAAGGAAACTCTTGGGCCATCAGGTTCCTTCTAACATGGACAATCTCATCCTCAAGTGCTTTAACCAGATCTATTTTTTTCTTAAAGTAGTTAAATTTTATACTTCTGCTACTCTTGTTGGAATGTTCTTCCAGACTCTTTTCACCCCAAAAGCAGTCTTCTCTCATGTGTTGTTTTCTTGCATCAGCCTTGTCTTTCAGCCTAAATCATAGAATCATAGAATGGTTTGGGTTGGAAGGGACCTTAAAGATCGTCTAGTTCCACCCTCTCTGCCATAGGCAGGGAAACCTTCCACTAGACCTGGTTGCTCAAAGCCCCATCCAGCCTGGCCTTGAACACTTCCAGGGAGGAGGCATCTTCAACTCCCCTGGGCAACCTGTTGCAGTGTCTCACCACCCTCAGAGCAAGGAATTTCTTCCTAATATCTAATCTAAATCTGTGCTCTTTCAGTTTAAAACTGTTACCCCTTGTCCTATCACTATGGTCCCTGATAAAGAGTCCCTCCNGTGAAGTCATGTTGGCTGTCACCAATCACCTCCTTATTTTCCATGTACCTTACCATAGTTTCCAGGAGGATCTGCTCCATGATCTTGCTGGGCACAGAGGTGAGACTGACTGGGCTGTTGTTCTCCAGTCTTCCTTTTTTTCCTTTTTAAAAACGAGGGTTATGCTTCTCCTTTTCCTGTCAGCAGACTGCCACGACTTCTCAAATGGATGGTGGCTTAGCAATTTCATCCGCCAGTTCCCTCAGGACTGTGGATGTATCTCATCAGGTTTCATGGACTTGTGCATATTCAAGTTCCTCAGCTGGTCTCGAACCTGGTCTTCTCTTACAGTGGGCAGTTCCTCATTCTCTCAGTCCCTACATTTGCTTTTGGTGACTTGGGTGGTGTGGCTAGAGCACCTGCCGGTGAAGACTGAGGCAAAAAAGTCATTGAGCACGTCAGTCTTCTCCATGTCCCGGGCAACTAGGTCTCCTGATTTCTTCTAGAGAGGGCCCACATTTTCCCTAGTTTTCCTTTTATCAATTACGTACTTGTAGAAGCTTTTCTTGTTGCCCTTGATGTCAACTTTCACGGAATCACAGAATCACAGAATTTTCAGAGTTGGAAGGGACCTCTAGAGATCATCTAGTCCAACTCCCCTGCTAAAGCAGGAATGCCTAGAGAACATTACTCGGGACTGCATCCAGGCGGGTCTTGAAAATCTCCAGAGAAGGGGACTCCACAACCTCCCTGGGCAGCCTGTTCCAGTGCTCGGTCACCCTCACCATAAAGAAGTTTCTCCTTATGTTTGAATGGAACTTCCTATGTTCCAACTTGTGCCCGTTGGCCCTCATCCCGTCACTGGGAACCACCGAAAAGAGTCTGCCTCCATCCTTTCCTAACCTGAGCTTGGAGGAGGTGATCCTTGAATATTAACCAGCTTCCTTGGGTCCTTTCCTTCTAAGCAGATCCCTGAAGAGGCCAAAGTCTGCTCTCCTGAAGTCCAGGGTAGTGAGCTTACTGTGTGCCCTCCTCACTGCCCTAAGGATGTTGAACACCACTCCATGGTCATTGCAGCCAAGGCTGCCCTTGAACATGACATTCCCCACCAGTCTCTCATTGTTGGTGAGAATACGGTCCAGCATAGTGCCTCTCCTCATTGACTCCTCTACCACTTGGAGAAGGAGGTCATCATCAACACTTTCTAGGAATCTCCTGGATTGTTTATGCCCTGCTGTGTTTTCCTTCCAACAGATATCAGGGTGGTTGAAGTCTCCCATGAGGACCAGGGCTTGTGAATGTGGGGCTGCTCCTATCTGTTTATAGAGTTCCTCATCTGCTCAGCCTTTCTGGTCAGGTAGCCTGCAGCAGACCCCCACTGTAATGTCACCTGTCCCTGCCTTCCCTTTAACCCTGACCCATAAGCTCTCAGCCTCATCCATTCCCAGGTGGAGCTCCATGCACTCCAGCTAGTTATCGACATAGCGGGCAACACCCCCTCCTCATCTCCCTTGCTTGTCCTTCCCAAAGAGCTTATATCCTTCCAACACTCCAGTCATAGGAGCCATCCCACCATGTCTCCGTGATGTCTATAAGGTCACAGCCCTGCATGCCTGTGCATGTCTCTAACTCCTCCTGTTTATTCCCTGTGCTACGTGTGTTTGGATAAAGGCATTTAAGTTGGGCCCCCAATGATGTTGATTTACTGGCTGGAGTGGCTGGAATTCCTTTGTGTTGCACTCCAGGTGCTCTCCTGCTGACCTGTGATCCTTCTCCAGTCTCTGTGCATCTACTACTGTCATTGGCATCAAACTTGTAGGAGTGAGATGGATTGAGGTTCCCCTCCTCCAGCAACTTTAGTTTAAAGCCCTCTTCACCAACATGGCAAGACTTAGACCAAAGATACTCTTCCTCTTCTCTGACAGATGGACACCATCAGCCCCTAGTTTCTTCCTTTTCATAGGAATTTACTCTGCTGCTGTTTCTAGACATATCATCATTCATCAGCTTATTTTCATGGGGCTAAGCAAAGGCACCTATGCAATTTACTCTAGTAAACTGTCTTGTCATCCCTGCCAGAAGCTTGGTAGCCAGTCTCTGGATCTCTTGTAGTATGACTTCTTCAGGGTGCGGAGAAGGCAACATTCTAAATGAGGTCTTACTGGTCCTTTGAGCAACGATGCTAATACCTGCTTGTAGCAGCTATCTCCGTTTCCACAAGAATCATGCAGTTTGAAGGAGTGACTCATCTGACCTATTTTATCCATTTTCCTCAGGATGATACAAACACATTAGGGGTAGGATCCAGATGTCTATGTACAAGCTAGTCACTACAGTACAGTGCATCTGAATCCTAACCCTCACTTCTGGATGGCAAAAAGTTACACAAGACTAATTCTGTCCCAAAACTAAACTCCCCCATGGCAGTGGGGTTGGAACTAGATGACCTTTAAGGTCCCTTCTAATTCAAACCATTCTATGATTCTATGATTCTAAGTCCCAATGCTCAGAAATGTTCTCTGTCACTGTTTAATTTACTAGTATAGACACAGCCTCTGACTCACATGAAGTCAGTGATAATGTGCTGCCAGACACATTTTTTCAATTAATAGTCATACCTTAGAGAGCTTTATATATTACATTGTCGTTCAAGTGACCTTCTTGGACAGTGCATTAGCCAAATAACTTTTCACACAATAAAGTTTTAGGAAGATATTATTATTGTATAATGATATAAATATATAATTGCAATTAAATTTTATAAAAGAAGTTTGTAATCTCAAACGTTCGAGAAACACCAGACACTGTACATTACAGAGGAAATGTGAGTCCGGTAACTTTATTATGTGGAACTTCTGAATAAGTAAGTTTTTTGAACTTCCAAGATTTTTGAGTGTTTATAGAGTTACAGACACAGTCCTCACCATAACAGGTGAGATGAATATTCGTTCATACAGACTCACATTATTAGACAGGGAAGTATATATTATATCAAACATGAGAGCAGTGACCAATATTTGGACGGTAAAGGAAAGTACTTTCAGCAATAATGTCCCTCATACCTTTTGATGGGGCTGAACATGGAAACTTTTGTTTGTGAAAATTCAAGAAAGCCCGCCTATTACTTGGCAGGTTTTGTAGCAACCTCTGCAAGTCCCCTTTCCTCATTTTTACTATTTTTACTATTTTTATTTCTTTTGGAAGAACATAAATATCCAAGAATTCTTGATATTCACACCAAACCAGTGCCTCATAGAGGAATTACTGGTTTTGGATAATACAGTTTTGCTGCCTATTTGACTATGGACCCAATATTTATTTATATTTGCAGTCCCATTCTTGCAGGATCTGTTGAATTCACTGAACACTGCAATGATCTAAGGAGATAACAACTTACACTTTCTCTCAGGATCTTTTTTTTGTTTTTGTTTTGTATCACTATTAAGGTCTTTGCCTGACATCAGTCATAAGAATATTTCAAATATTTACTTTGAATAATGAAATATCTTGCAGGTGCTGTCTAATTTTATTGTCAGAACTATGAAGGTAATATTCACATTAATTCTGGGTAAAAATAAATATCTATATATGGCTCTGAAAATTCCTCACAAAACATGAGAGAAATTAAACTTAAAAAAAAAAAAAAAAAAAAAAGACTTCCTACAAATTTTGCTAAAAAAAATGACAGAACCACCTGGCATTTTTTTTCGGTTTCATATTTGTATTACTATCTGTAAATGAACTCTTTTCTTTAGTAAAGTTATACTCCAAAAAAACAAATTATAAACTAGAAGTTCTTCTCTAATGCAGGATTAAAACAACTAACAGAAAAGACACCACCACAATTCTATAACTTCAGAAGAAGTACAACTTTGCACTGCTAAGCACCTGCTTGTCTCAGGAGTGTTGCAGCTCTGATGTATGTAACCAAGTTCTCCCCTACAGTTTGAATGTTGGTTTGCAAAGAACTTTTGGCAATCTTGCTGTTAAAATTACTTTCAGATTATCCAGTTATTAACAAAGAGCATTTTAATTTTTAGCAGTCCAGAATTAAGAACAATAGTGGTATCGGTGATTTTTTGCTTGTGAACTTTCCTTCTTCATCCAACAGTATAAATGTAGAGTTGGAATACAGGCTAAATTTTACCTCTTTTTTTTTTTTTTTTAAATATTAAAGTTACTTTTTCATATCAAAAGTACATATTATTTTACTTACTGGGGAATTTTTGTAGTCCCTCATTTTGCAAAAACTAAATATTTAGCAAATGGAACTGTTTTTTATGATTCAGTACAACACAGGGCTAGGATATTGCTAAAATCTTTTCAGTGTTGGAGACTAGCTAACTTTGTCTAACAAGGACTTTGCAGAAGTATGTGAAAAGCAGGGATAGTTTATAGCAATACATTCATCAGACATGGCTGGTGGCAGCTATTTAAACAACTGCGTGGCAGCGAGTCAATCTTCCTTCCATCACATAAGATACATGATACACTTCACTGTGCTTATGGGAAGGGTTTCACTCTCTTAAAAAAACATGACTATCTTTAAAAACCATGTACTGTATATCTAAAAAATGCATTCTATGGTCATGCCGCTGCCCAACAGACGCAGCTGGCAATTCAAATTTAGGACAAAGAGTTTGAGTTTTCATTCTCTTTTTTTCCTTATCTCATGTGGTATCACATGCTTTCAAAGTACAAGGTACATTTGGCAGCTAATTTTGAATTTTTGTTAAAATCTCATTGTGGTGCAGAAAATGCAGTATGTAAACTGGAGATCATGGTTCTACAGTCTCCAGAGATTCATGCTGTTTAGTTAAAAGCTGTTGACCACATTTAAGTATCACTGAATAAGTATCACAGAAAATTTAACATCAGCTACCTGAAGCTTGTATTAAAATGATCTGCTTATTGCTGGTGCTCCATCTCTGCTAATGACCTAAAAGAATATGGCTTTCTAGATGTGAAATGATTTACTACTTTAAAGTTAATTATATGTTGTTACAAGTTAAAACAAGGAACCTTCTTGTTTGTTTCACACTGGCCATTAGAAGGTCAGAAGGAAGGTATATTTAATCCAGTCAAACTCCTGCTCCATTAGGCATTCAGGCACATATAGTACTCAACAAAGATGACTGCTTTGGAATCCGTATCAAAACTCCGTATGGAGAAGCCCTTCTGTACGACTAACTCATTGCACTGGACAGACCCAAAAGTCCTAGTTCAAGACTTGAGGACTGCAGTCATGGGTGCAGGAAAGATTGTAGTGAGAAACTGTAGGAACAGCTAAGATTAAGAGTTCATTGCTGGTATTACTAAAACAAACAAACAAACAAACAAACCAAAAAGAAAGCATCAACAGTTCAGAAAATAGTCACTACATGTGCAAATACCGCATTTCCAATTAAATTCTGGTTCCTGGCAATGTTGAGGGAGTACAGAGCATTTTCTTGAGATATAGTAGAACAAAGTTCACTTATATCGGTAGCAGCTGAAAGTTACAAGGTTCTGCTAATTGATTAGCTTAGCTGAGCGGGCCACTGAAACAGGTCCACAGCTGTCACTGATCCTAGCTGCTCAGCAATGGTTATGACAGAGGAAGTGAAACTCCTGCATTAAGATAGAGGAACTGAAACCACACAGTGAAGACCAATTTAACCAAAGATCTGTCCAGAACTGAAGTGCTTCACTGAGCTAGCAAAATTAAGGTTAACCACCATCCTAACTAGGACCCACTTACAGATGGATAATATGAAACAAATGTTAAACCCCTGCTCTAAGATGCCTTAGATGCTCCACTATTAAACCCTTTGCCTAAGAGCTGAGATCTTACACCAAAGATTTTGCTATCTGAATTGATCAGATAGATAAAGGATATTGAAGGTATGCAAGAGAGAGCTGACTTGCCCCATGATGATACACTGTAAGGTACAACGAGGAGAAATCTTCACCAACACTACCCATAGCTTATTTCATGGTCAATGATGAGTGCTCCTCATTTTGAAAGGACAGGGACTAGCACATTAGCCACACCAATTATTAAAACAAAAACTTCAAAGCAGTAGATAAGAACTCAATATTTGGGAGCACGGTCATGTCAGTACAGACAGTGGGGCTTTTACTCTTAATTATGTTTTTAAATGATCCTCTATCACAGGCAAAAAAGCTGAACACCAGCGAATATCTCTAAGAAGCAGAAATGCTAATCACAGTGAAATTAATTCTGTCTTCATCAGAGCAAGTAAAATGCCACTTTTACTTTAACAAGACTGCACAAACAAATTAATTCTAAACGAGGCAGCATCGTCCTGCCAGTTCTCTCACAGGGCTCAGTTCTACCTTCTGCTGCTTTTCTTATTCTGTTTGGAAATTTCCTTTCAGGAGGGAAGGGAAGATTTCACTGTGTGAAAACACCACACAGTAAAACACATACAAAAAGCATAGGAAAACCACATTGGCCTGAATACATCTTACTCAACTATAGAGAATTAACTCAGGCACCCAGGTTTGGTACCTATTTACCCTAGACTTTTGCTAGAAGAAGATGTTCAAAAGAAAACAATATGAGCATTTCTGAAGTGTGAATTAGATCTAGAGGTATATCCATGGAGTACAGAAGGGGCCTGGGTTTCCAAGGTACATAAATATTTCCTTGCAAAGGCCTGGAGTTAGATGGGTTGAAGTTAGGCCCTCCTGCCTAAAGCACAGCCCTAAAGTGTGGGGTAAGAGATAGAATGGGAATGTGCCATAGGTCAACATCAAGACCTGCAAGATGCTTTGCACCGTCGAAGTGGGAAGGCCAGTAAGTCATGATGATCCTTATTTTACTATTATTTTCCATGTTATCATTATAGCAGAGAGATCCTGAGACCACACTGGGATGTTGAGTCAGTGCTTATTAAGAAGCTTTTGTAGTCTAAACTGACAAGGTGGAAATCAGAGGCATTATCCCTATTTTAGAGGAATGAAAATGGGACAGGAGATGGAACAGTTAGCCTTAGGTGACCCAGAAAAAGAATTGGTGAGCAGGGAATACCTGACAGACCTCCTGAATCCCAGTCAGACCCCTCAAGTATATAAACTCCTATTTCTCAAATTGTTCAAAAATCCTCCCATGCACTACAAGCTGGAGGTGATTGGACAAGGTAAAGAAAAGGAGTGGAGGGCAAAGGAGGAGATTCCCTCCATTTCTGCCTCTTGCCTTCACACGGCTAAAGAAAGAGAAAAAGCTTTTCCCGTCTTTGATTTTCCAGTCATAGTCTATGACTTCCCTCCTTTTTTCCAAGACCGTCTTTGGTTTTTTACCTGCCTCTCACCTTCATCTTTTCCTGCTCCCTTTCTCTATATGGTTCATTCACAGTTGCGTAGCAACAGCATGTTCCTTAAAAAGGAGACTTGCTAGATATAAAAGATTGAATGAAAAAAGTGAATTGTATAAGGTTTTAACAAAACCATAAAACAACCATATTTTCTGACTGGTTCTTTCCAAAGAAGTAACTAGGGAGGTGTGTGGGCTGAGAGAAGGTAGGAGTCAAAAAGCATTAATATTTTTGACACTTGTTTCCAACTGTCCTTTTCTAGGCCCCTAGGTAGGGTCCTCTGTAGCCTCCTGTGTTTGGAAAGACCAAAGAAGAGTGTGTGATAAAAAAAGGAATGAGAGTTTAAGGCCCAAACAACCAATGAGAAACTTGTACCGAGGAAACAAAGGAAAGGAAATAAACCTGGAATTTCTGCTCACAGCTACACTTAATTCAGCAAAAGCCCTAACTGGACCACTTGCTCTGTAACTTTGAAGGATTCTTCCCCAAAGGTGAACTGATTTGTTCAAGGACATGTGTGAGCAAAAGCAAGTCTTAAAAGTTATTGATTCTTCTCAGCATATAAAATGGTCACTGGAGATCCCACTGTGATACTTTACTTACTATCGCAGTTTAGCTGCATTTATCCTAGGCAACACTGAGTCAAGTAGGATACTCCAATAAAGGCTAAGCTTAAGAAAGTCAAGCAACTTACTTACACACATAATACAGAAGCCAGATATTTGATAGCATGTTGTTGTAGCAGAGTAGAGGAAGATCAATATTCTACAGAAGGTTAATAGTGAGGATCAAAATAGTCTTCTCCAACTTTAAAAAAATATTGTTCTAAGACTGAAACGTAGTCCCATGGCATGTCATGTCACGTTGCTGCAAATAGCAGATGCCTATCATACAGAAGTTGACATAATTTCTTCAAATCCATAAGCAATTCCTTGCTTGCTACTCCTCAGCATGTGAAGTGCCTTCTCTTTCATTTAGAATCCTCACTTCCTTCACTCACTCAGTCTGGAGGAAAAAGAGAAGGTGCAGTAAGAGCACAAGAAAAGCCAGATTTCTCAGTCGGATGATACCTTTAAATAGATCTGACTCTTCTACTAGGTGATCATGTGACAACACCCTGGTGACCCACAAAAGCAGGACTCCGTTTCAGCCTCCACCCTCCAGCATCATAACCATAAACAGATATGAAACTTTAACAGCTATAGACACCCACAAGCAAGGTCTGCAAGGGGAAACTGTACCAGCAGCACACAGTGGATACTGTAAAAAGAAATTACGAGTGCTAGTAGTGGGTGACTCTCTGTTAAGGGGCACTGAGGTGCCCATCTGCCAACCTGACAGGGAGTCATGAGAGGTATGCTGCCTTCTGGGAGCTAAGGTCCGAGACGTTGCTGAAAGGGTGCCACCACTTGTCAAGAGCGTTGACTACTATGCACTGTTACTCTTTCACGTGGGTAAGAATGACATTGCAAGCCAGAACCTGGGCAGAATTAAGGAAGACTATAAAGCACTAGGGGTGCGAGTGAAAAATATCAGTGCCCAAATTATCTTTTCCTTCATTTCACCAGCCGGAGGAAAGGGGGCAGCCAGAAATAGATGTACACGGCATATCAACTTCTGGCTACATGGCTAGCACTATCGTGAGAGTTTTGGCTTTTATGACAACGGAACATTCTTTGATGACTAGCCTGCTAGGGAGGGATGGAATCCACCTGTGTAGAAGAGGCAAGGGAATCTTTGGCAGCAGGCTGGCCAAGTTGGTGAGGCAGGCTTTAAACCAAAGGACTTGGGGGGGCAGGGTCCAAAATGGCAATGCTCATGCACCTCAAAGGTGTGTATGGCTATGATGGATCCTCTTGCACCCCTCCAGGGAAACCTGCATGTGGGGAGTGAGTTGAGCGACTATGAGAAAGTGAATCTTGAAGGCATAAAAAGACCTTGGGCACCAAGCCAGACTGCCTTAGGACTGAACAAACTGTGGGAGCAATAGACAGAGGTATCTGCGGTTGGCGCTGGATTATCGGGTAGCAGAAGAACAGCTGCACACGGGATGTGTGTATTGCTTAGTGTTGAACAGTGGAAAAGTACTAGGAGGATCTGTACAGGGTACACGCTCTGGCATATATAGCTTCACTGTAGCAAATAAACTTGTCTCAGTCTCAGTCTCAGTATCACTGCCAAACTGAGTCCGTGTCTTAATACGCCACACCTGCATGCTCGATTACCTCTCTGAAATGCCTGTACTGCAATGCATGCAGCATGAGGAGTAAACAGGAAGAACTAGAGGTCTGTGTGTGGTCACAGGGCCATGATCTCATTGCAGTTACAAAGACATGGTGAGATAGCTCACATGACTGGAATGCTGTCATGGATGGCTATGTACATTTTAGAAAAGACAGGCCAGCAAGGTGAGGTGGTGGAGTTGCTTTTTATGTGAGAGAGCAACTGGAATGTATCGAGGCCTGTGTAGGGGTGAATGAAGAACAAGTGAAGAACTTATGGGTAAGAATTAAGGGGCAGGCTAATATGGGTGATGCTGTTGTGGGTGTTTACTACAAGCCACCTGATCAGGAAGAGGAATTTGATGAGGCCTTCTACAGACAGCTGAAAGTAGCCTCACAATCACAGGCCTTGGTTCTCATGGGGTCTTCAACCACCCTGATACTTGCGGGAAAGGCAACACAGCCAGGTATGCACAGTCCAAGAGGTGGTAAAGGAGCCAATGAGGAGAGGTGGGTTACTGGACCTTGTACTAACAAACAAAGAAGGACTGGTTGGGGATGTGAAGGCTGGGGGCAGCCTTGGCTGCAGTGACTATGAGATGGTGGAGTTCAAGATCCTGCATGGAAGAAGCAGGGCAATAAGTACGCTTACAACACTGGGCTTTTCAAAGACATACTTGGAGGAATCCCATGGGTTAGGGCTCTAGAAGGTAGGGGTGTCCAAGAAAGCTGGTTAATGTTCAAGCACCACTTCCTCCAAACTCAAGATTAGTGCATCCCTGTGAGTAAGAAATGAAGCAAAGGAGACAGGACACCTACATGGATGAACAAGGAGATTCTGGAAAATCTCAAATGGAAGAAGGAAGTTTACAGAATGTGGAAAAAGGGACTGGCCACTTGGGAGGAACATAGGCATGTTGTCAGGGTATGCAAAGATACAACAAGGAAGGCTAAGGCCTGCTTGGAATTAAACCTGGTAAGGGATGTCAAGGACAACAAAAAGGGCTTCTTCAAATACATCAGTAGCAAAAGGAAGACTAGGGAAAATGTGGGCCTGTTGCTAAATGAGGTGGGTGCCCTGGTGATGGAGGATACAGAGAAGGCAGAGTTATTGAATGCCTTCTTTGCTTCAGTCTTTACTGCTAAGGCTGGCCCTCAGGAATCCCAGATCCTGGAGGCAAGGGGGAAGGTCTGGAGAGAGGAAGATTTTCCCTTGGTTGAGGAGGATCAGATTAGAGATCACTTAGGTAAACTGGACACCAACAAGTCCATGGGCCCTGATGGGATACACTTGCGAGTGCTGAGGGAGCTGGCAGATGTTATTGTGAAGCCACTCTCCATCATCTTTGGAAGGTCATGGGGAACAGGAGAGGTGCCTGAGGACTGGAGGAGAGCCAATGTCACTCCAGTCTTCAAAAAGGGCAAGAAGGACAACCCAGGAAACTACAGGCCACTCAGCCTCACCTCTGTCCCTGAAAAGGTGATGGAACAGCTCATCCTGGATGTCATCTCTAAGCATGTAGAGGAAAAGAAGGTTATCGGGAGTGGTCAAAATGGATTCACCAAAGGAAAATCATGTTTGACCAATCTGATAGCCTTCTGTGATGGCATGACTGGCTGGGTAGATGAGGGGAGCAGTGGATACTGTCTACCCTGACTTCAGAAAGGCTTTTGACACTGTATCCCATAACATCCTCATAGGTAAGCTTAGGAAGTGTGTTAGATGAGTGGACAGTGAGTTGGATTGAAAACTGGCTGAATGGCAGAGCTCAGAGGGTGATCAACAGTGCAGAGTCTAGTTGGAGGCCTGTAACTAGTGGTGTTCTCCAGGGGTCAGTATTGGATCCAGCCTTGTTCAACATATTTATCAATGACCTGGATGAGGGGACAGAGCATACCTTCAGCAAGTTTGCTGATGACACAAAACTGGGAGCAGTGGCTGACACACCAGAAGGCTGTGCTGCCATTCAGTGTGACCTGGACAGGTTGGAGAGTTGGGTAGAGAGGAACCTAATGAAGTTCAACAAAGGCAAGTGTAAGGTCCTGCACCTAGGGAAGAATAACCCCATGCACTGGTACAGGTTGGGGGTTGACTTGCTGGAAAGCAGCTCTGCAGAGAAGGACCTCGGAGTCCTGGTGGACAAGTTGACCATGAGGCAGCAGTGTGCCCTTGTAGCCAAGAAGGCCAATGGTATCCTGGGGTGCATTATTATCCTCCCCATTTACTCTGCCCTGGTGAGGCCACATCTGCAGTACTGTGTCCAGTTCTGGGCTCCCCAGTTCAAGAAAGACAAGGAACTACTAGAGAGATCAGGGGACTGGAGCATCTCTCTTATGAGGAAAGGCTGAAAGACCTGGTTCTATTTAGCCTGGAGAAGAGAAGACTGAGAGCAGATCTCATCAATGCTTATAAATGTCTAAAGAACGGGTGTGAAGAGGATGGGGCCAGACTCCTTTCAGTGGTGCCCAGCGACAGGACAAGGGGCAACGGGCACAAGTTGGAACACAGGAAATTTCATCTCAACATGAGGAAAAACTTCTTTACGGTGAGGGTGACCGAGCACTGGAACAGGCTGCCCAGCGAAGTTGTGGAATCCCCTTCTCTGGAGATATTCAAAACCCTCCTGGATGCAGTCCTGTCCAACTTGCTGTAGGTGAAACTGCTTTAGAAAGGGGGTTGGACTAGATGATCTCTAGGGGTCCCTACCATTTTGTAATTCTGTGATAACACAGTCAGTATCCATGGCCTTGATCTACTCAGCCTCAATCATTGCTCAGGTTCTCAGCATACAGAGGAGAACCTTTGTGCATAATGACAGAAGTAATGAAATGAACATTGTGTCAGAAAAAGGTTCAAAAGCAGCTCTTTGATGACATGAGTAACAGCAGCAGCAACTATGAAACAGTAGCTGTGCTTAGATTTAAATTTTGTCCCTACACAGCTACAGATGCATGATAAGATACAAAGGAGTGTCTGTCCTGGCCATAAAAGCTAGAACAGAAATAGCTAGACACCGAGAGAGACTGGAAATCTTGGTCAATCTGATTTTTACATCTTGATATTATCTTGATCTATTAATTTAACTTCTCTGATGAATCCTTTCCTGTAAAGCAGAAATAGCCCAGTTCTATTTCAGGGAAGTTGTGTGATGAACGTTTATAAAAGTCTATGAGGATAAAAGCCAGATTCAAGTAATAAGTATTAAATGAATGGGTTGAATTAAGATAAGGTCTAGAGAGACCAATATTGCATCCTTCTCTTCCACTATTGGGAAATTTGCCTGCATCTTGGTTTTAATTTGCAATGACCAGCAGTCAGACATTAGACTTGAGCTACAGACTAGTGATTTTTCCCTTTGAAGTTTTCTAAAAGAAAAAAGATTTGATTCCTTTATATCTTTTATGAAAAAAAATGAGCTAATGGAACATTTAAAGAACAGAAACATTTTTAATTGCATGCCAGAAGGTTCAAAGACAATGGGACTTGGAGTCAGAATGGGCTGAAATGGGTGACACATGAGAAAAAGACCTGTGTGGGAAGGGATGAAGAGCTCAAAAGCCAGAGGTCCATAGCAAATCTTTCAATAATCATGATCCTGGATCATTAGGAAGGAATTCAGAAGAGGAGATTAGAATTTTGAGGGAGCTTTAGGACTAATGAATTCATGGACAGGCTGATAAATAAGACTAGTACAAGGTAGCTGACCAGAAGCTATTAGGAAAAAGGATCAGTTGCCTGTAACATAATGGGGTCAAGTAAAGTGAAAAGGTTTTTAAGTGCAGGAGACTGAATGTACCTAATGGTGCCTGCTCCTGAAAACAGAGTAACGGTCCCATCCAGTGCTTGCCTAGGGAAACATCTGGTAATCCCAACTGTACAGACATGGAAGAAAAGAATCATAGCTGAAAACTAACCACTGAATACACATGAGCTCATATGCTGCATTAGGTCCAGCCATTTTGCTGAGCTGATATACAAAAAGAAAACTGTAAAAAAGATTGGTAAGGAAGTTGTGATCCCCTCATAGCCATAGGAAACAGATATTTGATGAAGACAAGAACAGAAATGTGTCGAGACAGGAGACTTGCACAAGTCAAGTGTTGCAAGTTTAAGTAGACTGAGACTGCAATAGCTGGAGTTTTCTTTTGGATGTGTATGGAAATTGTTTTCAGAGTTTCATAAGAAACTAAGACACACAGCATCAAAAGAACTCCAAATTAAAACATCTGAACATATCAGAAAGTTTCTGAAGACATTTAGAGCTAAGATAAGACAGTACAGGCAATAAAATCTCAATTAAAGATGCTCATAGGCAGGCTAAACTACATCTCTATGTGACTGATGCTGGTGATATGGTGCAGAAAATGCAGATACTTTACTGCATCTCCTACCTAAACATCCTCACCTCCTTCACCCCCTGTCTAAAAATCCCCTCCTAGACTGATTTTTATCAATTGAATCCAGATACAAACAGTATTTATAAAGTACACACTCTTCTCTGAAATGCAGTTGGGTCATTAGATATCCACATCCACTTTTACATCTGATGAGCATTGCCCTTGTTTGCCAACTTCAAGTACCTACTCTATTAAATAAAGTCCTTCAAATATTGTTTTGTGGGTAAATATGATGCTGGTGCAGGGGAAATTACAACACTAACAAATTAATCTCTCTAGCTAAGATGAACATTGATTAAACTATCTATGCTACCCTGTCAAGAACTGCATACAGGACTACAGTTTTCTTTTAAGAACAAGAGGAACTAATCTGTCTTGATCTATATCTTCTAGCAGTAGTGAAATATTTCGTTTGTTCACTTTGCCCTGTCTTTTCATCTAATCTAAGGCTGTCGGTAAACGCTGTCTAGGTTTGTGAATACAGAATACTGCGTGAACTCACATTAAAAACACTAAATTCATATCAGCTGATTATTGAATAACTGTAAGACAGGAAAACTAATTTCAGCGTGGCATTCACCTCCTGGGACAAAATTCATCCATTCTCAGTATCTATGATGGGTGAGATGAATTACTTTCTGGAGGTGACTAGTGCTCTTCATTGACTGCAGAGAAAGTCTACAAAACTAACTTAGAATGTATACTGAAACTGTGGTTGGCTTAAGTACATCCTTAATGATTCCCTGTTCAATCTGTGATTTCACAATGATTACTTCTTCATCCCATCACCAACTCTGTGAGCCATCTAATCTTTTAACATTATGAATATTTTTGCATTCATTATTTGCTATATCCAGTATGATACGCAAAAAAAATCTAACAGAACTCAAATCTGTAAGTACAGCATTCAACATTAAGATAGCTCATGAATAAATAGCAATAAAGTGCATTTTTTATAAATTCAGTGACATTTGTATTTCCTATATGTCCTGATGTGTAAGAAAGCATCTTTTCTGTAATGGATCATCTTATAACATTTACTCCAGTGTTTGATTTAATGAATCGTGTTTATTCTCAGAGATGAGCTCTCCAGAGGAGCTCTGGAGAATCT
Source organism: Burhinus bistriatus (assembly GCA_013397275.1). Lineage (NCBI taxonomy): Eukaryota > Metazoa > Chordata > Aves > Charadriiformes > Burhinidae > Burhinus > Burhinus bistriatus. Next base: position 22,008 of record VYXH01011475.1, on the reverse strand, counting down.
TTTGTGGCAGCTTAACACGTAAGAGCCCTCAGCTCTCTGTGCATCCATCTATTGGAGTTTATCACATCCTTAACATAGTCTAAAAGAACACATCCCAATGCATGTGCTGCTGCATTTAATTGTTCAGTAGCTGAAATTACAATCACAGTGAAAATGAATTTGCACTGATGTGGTGGTCTGTGAAGTGGAGCAGACTGTCAGATAACCACTCGTCTATACAAAAAAAAATGTATTTGGCACAGGTAAACACATAGGGCAACAGAGGTAGTATGACCTACTTCTTCCCTTTATTTCAAAAGGTTCATTGAGAGCCACGAGGATGTGGGGAAACAACTGGAACAGCTACCACAGACCAGAGAAGTTAGACTGGGTGATAAACTTCAGGGCATACACATGACAACAGGACTAATTGTAGCTAAAACCCATCCCTAGTACTGCAGAGGATTTTAGTTAAGAGAATGAGCTGATGTTATAACAAATTAGCATAGCCAGGAGAATTACAAAATATAATGCACAGAAGCATTAGTGATGCACATGATGTGTGCACTTGGGGCTTAGTTAGTGACTGGCTGTAGGCCTGAATGTGAAAATAAACCTGTGAACTACCCACTGGGCAAGCTACTAAAGCTGTGGATCCCAGTGCTGGGAGAGGTAGGTTGGAGGGGGCCAGTTCCTAATCTCTTGCAGGCTGCAGAATTGTCTAGTTACGTCTTCAATGAGTCTAGCCAATTTTTGTCTATCCAGCCATCAGCAAAGTCATTGCAGCATGTGTGAGAGCATTTGCGCTCTCTCTCAGTGTTGACAGCAGCAAGGAGATTTCTTTCAAGCTCATCTGGTATTCTGGACAGTGACTGGGGCAAGTAATCAGATCTAGACAATACCATGCCATTGCAATTGGATTGCTACTGCTAGGTCGGATGAGGCTAGTAGGTGAACACCTGCACACATTAAAGTGTACACATGCTCCCAGGTGATACGGAATAGGAAAGAATTCATCTCTATTTGATGGCCATGCAAATCACAAGGTCAAGGGAGGAGTAGAGACTAAATTATGACTCAGAGAATGAAAAATAAAAGATGCCCTCTGCTCAGGGCTTTTCATGGAAGTACCATTCTAATCTGTGAGAATCCTCATGTGAAGGGAAATCAATCTACTCTGACACCTGATTCCTTTGGAATAATCATTAGAATAACAAGTGGAGAGGCTAGAATGGAACGGAACCAAAGAGTCATTTCTGTTTCAAGCAACTGCCAAAATACCTATTTACCACTGAGACCAGAACAACTCTGAAGCAGCTGTTGTGCTCTTCTGGGTAAATAATATGTGTTAAAAAATGTATAAACATTTATACATGTTTACCTTTGAGACATCAGCTTCTCTGAAGCAGACATTTCCCTTGCTGCATACATAATACATGCTTTGTTTGAAAAACTGCCTAAATTCATAAAGGGAGAAAAACCTGTAGGGCACTGTATAGTACAGTGCTGTTATCTCTTGTAAATACAGGGGTACTGGAGCCTTAGCATATAATACAGCCTTATATTCTGTGTTCAAAGTCTTCTCCAAGATGCTCAAAGCATTCCTATAAGCTTCGCAAATACTATTATCTACCCACTTCTAAGAAAGGCCAGGATTTTGAGAACTCTTCACTGAACTGCAGGCCTTCTTTTGCCTAAGTCCAGCTGTGAGCCACAGCAAGGAAAGTGAAAACCTCCTCAACCAGCAGTGCTCCATAAGGGTTTCATCTCTTTATCCATCATCATTAGCATTATGCATCTAGTCTCAGCTAATGGTTGAGGCTTCCTCCACAGTCCACGAAGAGTGAGTGATATGCTGTGTGCAGATCTAATATAGTAATAATTCATCATACATATTATCACAAGTGACTAGCTGATCTACCAGTGGAAAATTATGGTCAGCCAAAGTATGTGTCCAGACACATGTTCAACCCTCGTTGCTGACCACTGAGCACTACTCCAGTCAATCAAGCTATAAAAGGGCATCTGATCCTCCAGACAGAAACTTGCTCCTTGAGTACAGAAACTTGCATGGTATTACCTATTTCAGTCAGATGAGACGTCTTGACTCAGAAGTATCTTCGTGTCTCATTACAATCCACAAGTGTAAACAACTGCTATATAAAACTTACATGGAGAGATATAATTCCTCTGCATCATCTTACCCACTCTCCAAACTCTGATTAGTAAATAACCATAAAATTAGTCACGTTTGCTAAAGGAGTCTATGAATTGCCTTGGTGGAAGTTAACAGTGGTTCATGCAAAGCAACATTGCCTCTGATGAATTAGACAAAGGTAAACAACTTGATGATATGGTATGTGGGATGCCATCCCTGGAAAGAAAATCTATCTGTCTGTCTGTCTATCTATCTATCTATCTACTTACCTACCTACATTTTTACTGCTATCTGTTGGCAATCATTTTATATTCCTAAAATTAATATTTAGAGATAAACCTTTTACTATTTAATCAAAATAAATTCATTTATTGTCCACACTAAAAACCTCCCAGTCATCACTTGGTATTTCTTATTCAAATCTGCAATAATAGCATATTATAAATACTGGGTCCACGGTAGCAAGGCAGTTAAAAACTGTGGCATAGAGAAAAAAGTGACAAGTGCTTTTTTAACAGAAACCTCCTTACTGAGGAAGAACTAACCCCACATCTATTATTCCTAGTATTTCAAGCTCAAGGCACAAAGGCTAGGTGACAGTTTACAAGATGAGCCTCTTACAATTATCCTGCATCTTGTTTTCTTTTCTAATCCACTTTCACAATTTCAAAATTTGATCAAGCATTATTCCCCATCTAGCATTACTCTCATTGCCAACTTGCCATTACGCTCTGTAGAAAAACCTGAGTCTCCAGTTCATAATTAATGGAGCTTTAATTATTAATTGATATTAATTGATATATTATTGATAAAATCATTATGAGAGCTCATGGCCTTTGTACCATTAATAGGGGGGTATCCTATGGTACATTTTTACACATCTTTATCTGGGAGATCTTTTTATTTTCTAATTCGTATTGGATTAGTTAAGAGATACTCTTAATAAATCAGTATTATTCCAACTGCATGCTAACACTACAATAAAACTAAATTATCTATGTACCCATCAGTGCAAGGGTATGCAGGCAATAAATAAAAGAACTTCTTATATCCTAACGATGGTGACATCAAATTCATTTGGCACTTTTTATGTGGATAGATATTAACTTACTTTACACAAAAAACGTTTTACCACTTTTCACAGACTTTTGATGATTTCATAGAATCATAGAATCATTTAGGTTGGAAAAAACCTTTAAGATCATCTAGTCCAACCACTGACCCTACTCTACCAGGTCTGCCACTAAACCATGTCTCTAAACACCACATCTACATGACTTTTAAACACATCTAGGCATGGTGACTCAACCACCTCCCTGGGCAGCCTGTTCCAATGCTTGATAACTCTTTCAGTGAAAAATTTTTTCCTAATGTCCAGCCTAAACCTCCCCTGGTGCAACTTGAACCCGTTTCCTCTTGTCCTATCGCTAGTTACTTGGGAGAAGAGATCAGCTCCCATCTCACTACAACCTCCTTTCAAGTAGTTGTAGAGAGCAATAAGGTCTCCCCTCAACCTTGTCTTCTCCAGACTAAACAATCCCAATTCTTTCAGGGTTGTCCAGACCCCCCACCAGCTTTATTGCCCTTCTCTGGACACGCTCCAGCACCTCAATGTCCCTCCTATACTGTGGCACCCAAATCTAAATACAGGACTCAAACTGCGGCCTCACCAGCGCTGAGTACAGGGGCACGATCACTTCCCTACTCCTGCTGGCCACACTATTCTTGATACAGGCCAAGATGCCCTTGGCCTTCTTGGCTACCTGGGCGCACTGCTGGCTCATGTTTAGCCAGCTGTCCACCAGGACCCCCAGATCCTTTTCTGCCAGGCAGCTTTCCAGCCGCTCCTCCCCAAGCCTGTAGCGTTGCCTGGGGTTGTTGCGACCCAAGTGCAGGACCCGGCACTTGGCCTTGTTGAACCTCATGCAGTTGGCTTCAGCCCATTGATCCAGTCTGTCCAGATCTCTCTGCAGAGCCTTTCTACCCTATACATTTCTGTGTGCATGGAAATCTACTTCAGCATGAGAGTAATTCTATTAAATAAAACCTGATTTTCAGAACAGCAGAACATGGACAACTCCCACTGGAAATCAGTTGAAACTACTGATTCCCATCACCTCCACAAATCATTGAGTGAGTACTCATTTGCTTGTTCATAAGTTCAGGTTCTGCAGAAGTGTTTTCACCTCGGAGAGAGAGCTCTGAAGAGCTGAGCCCTGCAGTGAAATTGTTGGGTATAGCCCTGTTCTCTATTATAGAAAGGCTATTCTAGATGATCTAATCATCTCCTCTGGTCTTAGTCACTGTGCTTCTGCAACAGCCTTTAACAGTAGGTAGTGATATGACAAAATTTTATATGGCAGGCAGTCAAGAATACCAAGAATCCATGAAAATTGAGGGATATAGTTGTGTCTGACCACATATGACAGTTCAGAAAGCAGTACACCAGAGCAGTTACAGTACATGCTCACAGACTTGTTAATTTGCTGCAAAATACATCATACAAAGTGAAACCAGGAGTTTTCAGGTAAGGAATCAGTGGGCAACAGCTCTGGTTACCAGTTGCTTTGCCTATGTATTTCTAAATAGTGTGTTCTAAATATGCATTTCTTTACAGCTCAAGATGCATATATTTCCCTGTGCAGTAATATGACATGGAAAAAAACAACAGGCCGATACATTGGGTGCTGATGACAGTGATGTTCAGAAGACAGAAAAGTTGGAATATGATACATCAACCGGAAACAAGAAGGTGAAAACATTAAAGAATGTTTAAAGAAAACTTAAAAGAAAAGAAAGAAAACTTTATTATTGTTCCAAAAACTAAATCTATTTCCAGAGAATGTTGGTAATAGCCTAGTTCTGAAATCTTCAAGGGAAAGATTAATTTTAGTCATCAAAAAAGAACAGAGATTATACAGAAAGTGAAGAACATAAAATTAAAAATGAAGTAAATGTCAAATTCAGAATTTAGCTTTAACTCTATACAAAGCAGCCAAAGGAAAAAAAAAAAAAAAAAGAAAAGAACAAATTTACTTTTGAAGATGTGGTCAATTCACTTTTCAGGGAGTTAAATAAACAAATGATTCCAATATTGAAATGGGTTCAGCACATGTTACAATGTGCATTTTATGGCTAAGATACTAGTTTATTTTTGAAGTTGGTATAAAAATTTCATATTATGCCAAAGTTTTGGACCATTTTGGTCTCTGAAGAAATGAAAATTCTAGGATCTTTTTGCAGCTGATGTAGTTTTTGTTAGTTTTGTTTGTGTTCAACAATTTTGTTGGCCTTTCCTTTGCAGTACCTGAATTTTATTTTCAGCGTTAGAGGAGACCAAGAAGAATGCATGGGCAGCAGGCATATCCGGACTCTGGTCAGAGGAGTAATGGGAAACTTCAACACTGCTGAGATGCTGGCTAAAAAAATTCATTGTTTTCAATGGTCAAACATGTCAGCTGCATATGATGGGAGATGAAGGAAATGATTCACTCCAGAATTATGGAAAGGAAGATTTTCCTCACTATAAAAACTGACAACTAATCTTCTCATTCTATTCCAGGCTTTTCCTCAGTGTTCTTTGCTGATAAACCTTACTTAAATCTCTCACGTTCAGGAGCTGAAATAAGACTGACTTTTCGTGGTGGCTCATCTCGATAGTGCACAGGAGCCATAGAGATGCATTTAAATTCAAACTTGGCACTGTGTTTGAAAGACAGAATATTAACAGGATATCCAGGCTAAAGGGAATGCAAATAACCATTCCCATCAAGTATTCTCTTATTATAGTCACATCTAGTACTTCCCTAGAGCCAAAGCCAAGCTCATGAGAGCAGGGGTAGGAGAAGAGAAGGTACAGTAGGAGGAGCTGAAAATTAGCCAGGTACAATGCTAAACTGATTGGAGAAGCTGGGGAATACATAAAGTCATGTTTTCCTGAAGCAGCTACGTGTGGACACTCCATACATTTTAGAAAGCTGACTTTCACCTCCAAAATAAACTTGCATCTTAAGGGAGTAATTCTATCCCTAGAGCCAAAATCCCTTCACTCATACTGATGTAGCATGATTACACTGACCTATATCGTGGACTAAGTAATTGTTGAGTTTACAGAGAATGTCTGCTAAATGTGATGAGAAATAGCCACAAACAATGAATGAGTTATCATACAGTCGTTGCAAGAAGTGGGTATGCTCTCTGAATGAAATCTATAGACATCTTCCGTAAGTAGTACATAATGTTTTAATCTGCTTACATGTTACATTTCTATTAGAGACAAGAAGATTGGATATACATCATTTAGCTGGAGGCAATACGGAGTCTTTCATAAGAAGCAAATATTAGTTCTTCTGCCAGTCTTATTCTGTGGGTCTTTAGCACTGGAACTGCATTCTTGTATTAATTTAGGAGATAATTGAAAGTGTGTTTAATAAGATTCATTACCCTTAAGCAGTACATTAGTTGTTATCACTAATAAATAATCTAAAAAGAAAAAAGAACTCAAAGAATTTATCCAGTTTTATATTCAACCTCTTTCCTTAAATGAAAATTTTATTAGTATAATTGAAGATAGCAGAAAGTATGTGATACAAGACAGCTCTAAATATACAGATTTGGACATTTTACAAGTTTGGTTTGACTTATAAGTTTTGGGTTTGCTTTTAAGTATCTAAAGGATGGGTTGGAGGAGGATGGAGGCAGACTCTTTTCAGTGACAGGATGAGGGGCACCGGACACAAGTTGGAACACAGGAAGTTCCATTCAAACATAAGAAAAAGCTTCTTTACGGTGAGGGTGACCGAGCACTGGAACAGGCTGCCCAGGGAGGTTGTGGAGTCCCCTTCTCTGGAGATTTTCAAGACCCGCCTGGATGCAGTCCCGAGTAATGATGTGCTCTAGGCATTCCTGCTTTAGCAGGGGAGTTGGACTAGATGATCTCTAGAGGTCCCTTCCAACTCTAAAAACTCCGTGATTCCATGATTCTGTGATTCCGTGACTTTAAAAATGCCCATTTGAACATTGCAAGTGCAAATTGCAGCCCTTATAATTTAAAATCTGAGCCACACTGATGGAACTGAGATGTTCTGCAGTGCAGGCTGAAAGTGTTTGAGCTTTTGGGAGCAGCCACATTATGGCTGGAGTCATGATATTGCTTCTTCCCCACCCTTTTGGAGAGTAGGAGTGAAAAAGATGTCTGTACTGTACCAGGTGCTATTTTCATACCTATTATTTTAGGTACAAAATAATCTCAGCATCTGACGATGAGACATCCTCTGGCTTCCAAAAACATCAAAAGCATCCATCTATGGCAAACCTAAAAGAGGCAACAAATCTCTGTAGCATATGCCACTAAGACTTTCTTTTTTGTAAAAGTTTAATTTTCCTTTTGGAAAAAGAAAATTGAGCTGTTCTCTTCCTCCAGATAACCCTTGGATCCTCTCCTCACCAGAAAGATAAGCATTCTCAATTTCATTATGTTGTATATAGGATTCAAATTATTCCCCAATTGCCTTACTTCTTTCCAAGTCAAAGTTCTTCCTCCATCACTTCTGTGCTAATCTCCCCTCTCAGTATCTCTTCATAGCCTTTTGTTTTCTAATTAGTTTCTTCTTTACACAATATAGCAACATCAATCTCTTTTTTTCCCTTTTCAGAATTTTATGTTCCTCAGCAATCTGTCCCCTGAGGGCTGTTCAGCAAGAATCATAAGCTCAGCATAAGGTCAGTTTTCATGCAAGAGGCAGAAAAACTTTTGCCCTGTGTGATTCACCCAGCAAGTTAAACACAGAATCAGTATTCTGCATGGACTAGCAGATGAGAGACCCTTTTGACAAATCACTGCAGAAGCTGCAGAGGTGACAGCAAAGCATAATAAAGTAAATAAGTGGGGGGTGGAAGGATAATTAAAAGATATTTGACAGAAACATTGCAATGTCCAATGGCTCCATTTATTCATAAGAATTTTGTGTAATGGAGACTTATACTTGGGTGTTCCATCTAATCCACGCATGCCTTCACCATAAAATACTGACTTTATATGAAGGTGTTTTGTTTTTTTCCTTTAAAAATAATTTTAAATTATTTCCTAAAAAAGTGGAACAAATTCACCAGAAAGGAAAGAGGTTATTCTTTCCACTTCTGCTGATGAATGCACTTGAAGATGGAAGGATTCAAATGACACACGATGGGAGGACACACACCTAGAACACCTCTAGTTTTGGTGTGTGTCTTCCTGAGAGAAAGGAATTCACACCTGATGCTGTTCCCTCCTGTAGTCGTCTTTTTGAAGAGTGACCCACATCTGCACAGCTTCCACAGGATGTCTAAAGCGTTTACTTGCAGTGAGTTCAAGCTGTGGTGCCTAGATATATTTCACTGAAGATAAACACAAAAATACTCTCACATCATAGATTAGAATCATAAATTTGGGCTATTAGTATTATACAGTTTTACAGGGTATCATGAGGATAACTGCATTAAAAATCATTGTGTGCTCCAATGCTGCAACAGCAGAGGCCTAATAAGTTCTGAAGAATATAAAGCTCCAAAGTTGTGGATCCTGCCAGGAGAACCCAAGTTTTTGAGGACAAGGTTTAACTGCACTTTGGAAACGTAAGAACTGTGAAATAAACTGCCTGTTATAGACCGAGCAAATGCATACATATTTATAAAAGGAATTGCGAGCCCCCTGAAAGTTTATCAATTACAGTGTCCCCATTTATATCGGCAACCAATAAAGGTGGCAGCCTGTATTTAACAAGCAGGAATGTGAAAACCAGGCTTCATGAGTGATAACACTGTGCAGCTGTTTATGTCTTACTGTTGGCACTGGTTTCTGATACAGGCACCTGAGGTGAAAAATAAGATGCGGTTTCAAAAATATGAATAAATTCTGGTTGTGAATTGTTCCATTTAGTCGCACAGAGGAAATAGCCAAGTGAGGATGATGGTTTTTGAAACTCCCTCTCACTGGCTTTGTTGTGACAAATAAATATATTCATATATTTTTTTGTGATTGGAACAATTTCTGCAATTGTTCCATTTTCCACTTCTAATTAAACAACACTCTAATTAAATTACAATTGGATTGCTTCAGGTAAAATAAAAGAAAAAATGTTGAGCTCCAAAATATAATTAATTTAAGTGAGAATTTTTTATCTTTTCACAGAGTTACAGGACATTGTTCAGAGGAATTATTCATCTAGTCTTCCGGATACAAATCTTTACGCTAACAAGGTCAAGAAAAAAGAATCTTTCGCCTTCCATATTAGGAAAATAACTCACATTCATTCCTCTGTAACACCACCTATGAGACACTGAGTGTTAAGAGCATAACGAAAGTATTTATGCAAATAGCAAAACACAGAAACTTAATTACAGCAAAATAGATGAGCTTTAGGAAGCTAGAGAATTTTTTTCTTCAGCAATTCTGGCATTTGCAGTTTTAAATAGTAGCTATCCAGTTTCACTTAGTTTACCATTACTTCAGAGAGGGAAAAACTGCAAGACCTGGTACTGTGAGTACCCCAAACTGATACCAGCAGGAACATAATGCATTCAGACCAGGAGGATGGTCAGCTTGTTGAAAATTCAAAAGCAGTAGCACTTTAGCCGCTGGCTTTATAAAGGTAGACAGAAATAGCAAAAGTGTTCATTAGGTGTAAAAAATCAAGCTAAGCAAAGAGTAATCCTTAGAGACCAGTACCATTAGCAGACTATGGTGTTTTTGGTGTCCATACACTTTTACATGTAGTCCTTTGCACTGTATCCAGGTGTTACTGGTACCCACAGCATAGTTCTAAAAATTCTAAATATAAGGCTGTATTTTAGACTCATAGAATTCTATGGTACTGGTCTCCCTGGTACAGGATTAGGCCAGCCTCCTTTGAACTCTCCCTGAGGACAAATTATTCTATAGCTTCAAGATAGTGCCTTCAGCTCTTACTGAGGTATAGGTACCAGGCACTGTTAGATACAGGACACTCATTTAGGAACAGATTTCTCAAAAGTATCTAAATTCAACTATTCTGTGATTCTGTAAATGGCATAGAATTCAAAGCTCTCTTTTCTACAGCGCTGTTCGATTCTCTCTCACTCAACTCTGTCCTGTGCCATGTTAGCCCAATTTACCCTTCTTTATGGTTTGAAGTACCAGTCTCAGCTACATTTTGGGTATTGGAGGTAGGGAGCTGCAAATAGAGTCCAGTGGAGGATAAAGCTGGCTCTATGTTCAGCTAAAATATGCAGTTGCCCAAGAACTGTGGGCTTGTAGGGTCTGTCTGTACAATGAAGACCAGGAGCCAAGGTCCATTCTTTGGCCTTCAGGGAAAGTAGCACAGGATGGATGGATGTATATAGCTACATTTTCTTCTTAAATATGGTAGCTTCCAGTATAACAGCTGCTAGGGCCAGGTTCTTATACATGCAATGAGAGGGCACTTGCTAGCAAAACACTAGTTGGCAAATGTCAAAATTTTCCTGGAGCATGATAACTAAACATGCTTCAAACCAGTTCCCAAAAAGAGAGAAAAAAGGATCTTCCCCACCACCAAGCGTAGCTAGGTCTTTTTTCAGGACTGGGATTTGCAGGTGCTGGTGGAGTACAAGTGAAAAATGAGGAGATATGCATCTTCTTAACAAACAAGCAAAGGGTTTAGCAAATCAATCTCTCTGTATGTCAAACATTTATAACAGAACTTTCTTCTTTGGAAGAAATCTCTAGCCTCTTCTTGCTCCCAAAGAGGCAAAACGAACAGTTACAAAATTTACAAAGGAAATACACATCAATTCCCTGGAGCAGTGCAAAGTTATGCCTACACATTCTAAAAGCTAAGGGAAACAGTATAAAATAAAATTTCTTATATAAAAAAAGAAGAGAAATGAGTTATCTTCAGAGAGCAGGTATATTTTCTATCAGTCTTTTCGAGGAAATTCCCATAAACAAGTGCAGAACCAAACACGTGAATACATGAGTCTGAATATAATACTTAAACAAAATATAGAGGCAAAGATGAAACACTGTATTTAAATCACCAAAATTTTACTGTATGATCATGCAGAGCAAGATTTTGTATCATCCACAGCTTCAGAACTGTTTATTTTCATGCATAAAATTTTGAAAGTAACATATCTCTAATTTCAATGATTGACATTTTGTGTGCTGTTCTAAAATCAAATGCACACTGTTCTATTTACTTCAGAAGATGACAGGTTTTTTGAACAGTTATTTTATATCTCATCATTAAAAGAAAAAGCCTAAGTAATTTCATTTATAAAGGAATTAATGACTGGTACACCCCACTGATAATATTAACTGACACACCCATGAAGTAAATAGAAAAAAAAATTTTTCCACTATATTAAAATGTGTCCCATCTCTTTAAATCAAGAGTTTGAAACATTTTCAAATGACTCAAAGCTGTCTCCACTGATATATCTCCTCATTCAGTCCATAGAATTAAATCTGAATTGAATTCTGAACTCAGATTAGGTTGGATCAGTTCTCCTGATGCTTTTATGTGCAGCTCCTTGAGACTGGGAGAGGGACGGGGGTGAGGATATCTCTCTTTGCTTTTACCTCATGTCACCATTATAAGTTACCTATTTTCTCTTTACTGCAGTAAGAAATACGAATGTAGCACTTCATTCCTTTGAAGAAATACCTTTGCAGTCAACACAAGTAGGAGCACTGACAAAGAGCACCAGAAGATTTCTAAGATTTTTAAGGCAAAAGAAATGATCTTCTTGTTCTAGGAGTGGTTTTCCCTGTTTTGTACACTGGATCATTATGGTTGCCAAGTTTAAAACTTAGGATTTTGCTCTAGAGGTTTCTTCTGGTTTGGCTTCTGAGGTTTAAGATTAGTAAGTGCTCCAGCTAAAGTCATTCTTAACATACTTTCCATGAATAGTTCTACTGGAAAGAATCTAGATGAAAGTTGTCAATATGTCACAATTTTTGTATACACATCTTCTTATGATTCTTAACTTTTTTTTTTTTTTTTTTTTTTAAGTTTGCTCCACTCTACCTCCTCTTTGCTGAGGAGGTAGCATGACTTCTGATATGACGGTTAAAAAACAAATCAACATTTTCAGCAAACACTAGGCATGCATCAGAGCTGTTAATATAAGGCCCACAGTATTTTATGAAGACCTCAGGAATTTCACGTCTTGCAAATACTGGCTTTAGGTTTTGGATGATATGTGCAGCTGATATCTGTGAAAGTACATCCAGGTCGGTATATATGGAGAAGTAACCCGCTACAATAATGTATGTGTGTCCTTTCCCCCCGAAAAAAAAGAAAAAAAAAAGCTGTTGCTGCCTGCTACCAAGGTCTGTCAGGTAGCTTTGTAGAGATTAATGATATTAGCAACTGTTTCCCGGGGGAGGTTATTTGGATATTCTTGCTTGCTTATTTTCCCTCCCATGCTATATTCTTCACAGCTGTTACTTAGGTTTGAACCATCCTAATCAAATCGTACAAACTGCTGTACTCATGCTATGTCCTTGTTTGTACTCTTGCCTCTCTTCAGGATTTTGGAGAGCAGCTATTCTGAAGTCTCAGAGGATTAAAAATACTTTCACTCCATAATCCCAATGTCAGATATCTGAAAGTTAGCTTGTGTTTACTACTGTGGCAATCGGTCTGTTGGAATTTCGTCCCCTTGACTCTTTCCTCTTTGGCAGCAATGAATAAATTTGATTTATATTGAATAAATAATGAATTTCAAAAAATGATTTTTATTTCTATTGATTGGCAGAGTATCATTATTTTCAGATCAATATTAACATCTACTTGGGTATCTTCCTCAAAAGTCTGTTCTTTTACATGACTTCTGCTTAACAAAGACTTTCCACAAGAATATTTGCTGCTATCAAAGATTAAAAGAAAGCACCATTTCTGAATAGTTTCTGAATCTAAAAGGAAAGGTGATTTGTTGAATATGAATCCAATAATGGCAGAGATGCTACAATCTGTTTTGGTGTTATGAAACTAGCCAAGTACATAGAGTTGGCCTTTTGCAAGTCCACGTGGCTTTCTGAACAGCCTGGAATGTACTATTTTTTTATTTCTCTCTAACTTTTTGATATGAATACAACAGGGTGTGTTTTTTTGTCTCCAGACAGGTCTTCTTTGATGGGGACGTATACATACATACATATATATATATATATATATTTGTATACACCAAACAACAATGCATCCCTTGTCATTACCTCTGGATGATACGCACAATAGAGTATTTTGTGCCAAAGAGGTAGATGTATCAATACTTCTTTAATTATGTTAAATGGCTTTGTTACTTGCCTTCCAAAATCTGGTGGTTCTGATCACTGCAACATTGCTGCATTCACAAACCTTGCTGGGCTTTTTCTGAAACTGCAGAAATGTGACGGTTCACCAGAACTTCCTATTTCTTAATACTAAACAGCATATATTTTATCTGCTCCTTTTCACAGGTAGTAGCCTCATTCAGAGCAAGGCCATCTTGTTGAAAGTATCTCAAAATTCATCACGCTCGGTTTTATTTCTGTCATAAACCAACACATCTTCTGCATGGTAAAGGATGCCAAGCAACCCTGGCACCATCTGAGATTTCTTTTTCAGAAATTTTCTGTTGCCAGAGTGATGCTGACTGGGAGCCAGCTGACATAGTACCCTCCAAATATAATGATGAATACAGTTAATGCTTAGATTCTTTCATGCAAAAGCCAGGGAGGAGAAAGGCCAAGACAACTTTCAAAGTATATAACTTTGAGAATATTTGGTTTATGGTAAACAAGCTAATATAGGAAGCTTGGGTTTTTTCTCCACATACGTATGCTAATTTTCTGCTGAGCTTTGGGACTTTGATGGCATATCAGACCTTAAGTACTTCTATCTGTCGAATACCTCTCATATCTTCCATTCTCTTTTACTCTTTTCACCTTCTCTAGCAAAAAAATACAGAGGTCAGAGACTGCTGTTAGAATTGCTGATGTCACAAGTCTGATTTTATATTCTCTTGGCAACTCTTCTATTCCCAGAAAGACATGTGGCTACATCTCTTCAGTAATTTGTCATTTTGCTACTGATGCATCCTTGACCTTGTTTTGCTGGCCACCTAGTGGGAAAGCATCAGTCTTTGCATTATATTTTTCCAAGAACTGTATTTTTCTCCAGTTCATCTGGATACTGACCACAAACATTCTATGTTGCATCCCATGCAACAACTCCTGTATATATTTTCATCTGCCTTTACAAATATCCATTATTAGATTGTCTATAAATTATTATTGAAATTTTAATGACCATTTTTGGTCAATAATTTCAGCATTTTAGGTTCATGCTGTTTTTTTCTGTTGTAATAGAAATAAGGATTCCCTGCTATCTAAAGTTAAAATTCCTCAGATCATTTTTATTATTCAGGGAAACTGGCATGTTGCTGTACAATGCTCTGCCTTCTGGTGTGAACTATATCTTCTTTCTTCCACTAAACACAGTTGTCAGCTGTAGTTTCTGCTTTACCACATCTTCCACAGATTTTCCATCTCCCTGCCCTACTGAAATTTTTTGGTCTTTCAATTCTTAATGTAGTAAATTCAATAAAACTCTTTCCTTATTTGTGTCTTCATTCTTTATTCAATCAATATTGTCTGAGATTATCTCCCTTTCTGCTACCGAAAAAAGGAGTCATATCGCTATTTTTTTATGCTTTTGTGCTGGAGTTCTACCAGAGGGAGATCTAGTTGTAACTGAAATTATGCTAATAGATCAGTGCCTCCGATACCAGCAGTTACCCTCCTCTTTACTAGGTCTCCTTTTACCGTTTCATATTTGCAATGTTCAGTGAAACTGACCTGGGTAATAAAAGCAGCTTCGTCTTGGACCTGGTACCTCCTTCTACATTTGACCCTTTCATATATATTATCATTTGTGCCTACGAAATGAGCATCAAAAGCTTATCTTTGATGCAATTTGTTTCTGTGTCTGGCAGTTTCAGAGCATACAGCTTATCACTGTAAGAACAATTCTGACAAACAAGAGAATCTTCTATTTTTGGGCTGTTCCCTCTTAAAATAGAAACCTTCCTCTGTCTTCTGTCTCAATCCAGCAAGGCCAGATGTCTGAAATACCAAAATCAAATTGCTCCAAGAGCCATTTCCCATCTCTGTTCCAGTACTGAAATGACCCTTTGGTTAACAAAATTTTCTTGGAACTTTCTCCTCAAGTTTTGCCTTGCTTTATATTCCCATGTTTCTGGTTGCTCTTAGAGTCTACTATTTATTTTGTTTCTCAGATAGTATAAGACAGAAGACACAGTCATTGACTTGCCCTTTATGAGCTCTCTACCTTTTATATCTTCCCCATATGATATATTCTAGCTTTTCAGTAACATATTTTCCTTTTCTTTTTTTTTCTCCAAAATTTCTTGTCCTCCTTAATTTTTTTCATAGTAGGAAAATATCACTAACTTTCAAAAAAAATTATCTTGAAAGTGAAAGTCACCATCTCTTTCCAGTACTACTTATATATTAAATTAATTGACTGTAAAGATATTAGGCCATTAGGTAAAGCAAAGAACCCCCTGGAATCCTACAGAAGCACATACCTCACTTCACTAACCACACAGGCAACCTGTGCTGCTGATTTCAGATGACTGGTTTTCTTCCTGTGTCCTCTGCTAGAAACTAACATTTAATCACATCCATACCTACCTTAGGTTCCTAAAGTAATTACCCTGGATAAGACCCTCTGTTTGTTTATTTATACATTTACGGTCTGCAAAGGGTACAGTTTCAGAAAGTATCTGATTGATTCCTTTACCTCTGGTGGTGGGTTCACTCAGTGACAGCTCAAGAGACTGGTTTGACTTCAAGGAGAAACACAAACACTTTGGATGTTTTTTGGCTGGAGAATAAAAATACTAAAAGCAAACCTTAGGCCATGGTCTAACTAGAATCCTATGTTGATCTCCTAGTTCATTTTATATTTTAGATTATTTATATAATTAATTTTGGATATCTTTTTATTTCAAACTTAAAAAGCATAGAGTTCAGTCATAAATATCAAATAGATATTATTAATCTGTGGTAATGTTTACTTTAACATAATCTAAAGACAGATGTTTTCTTTTTTTCTCATATGCATACACAGATGTCTTTACACACTATGTGACATGTCAGTAAAAAGAAAGAAACGTCCCAGCTATACTGCCTTTTGCTTGCAATGGTATATTGTTCCACATTATATTTTACCAATGTGAGGCTTCATGGTTTTTATTGCATGCTTGTAGATGCAAGAAAGTTTTTTGCTTTTTTTCTCTGTTGGTCAGTCTTTCCCCTTTCCCTTTCCCCTTCCTGCTTTAGACAGTGATTTTTCTAGTTCTTAATGTTGAGCACCGAAGTTCTTAAGTATGATGATGTGGAAATTCACCCTTTTTTCTACAAAATACCTTTGAGTATTCTTGGCCCTTTGCACAACATAGCAATTTCTCCATTGGCAAATATACCCACAAAGGCCATCCGCATGGGGAGTTGTTACTTTCTCTTTTTCTTTTTTTTAATTCTGTCTTTTCCCCCTCAGTTTTCCACATAATCATTCTATATGTGTACAGCTCAAATGCTTTGTATGCACAACATAGTGTGTTGGGCTCACAGTCAGGTACTACACCAGTAATATTTGGATTGAATCCCCATTTTGCTGCCTGTAATTTAGGGGTTTGCTAACAGAATCTCATTTCAAGACTTTAATTAGAAATGGCCCAGAAAAATAAAGTACTCCAGGGCTACTCGCGAGATAGCTTGTTTTGCTGCCGATAATGCCATAATTCACCTCCTCCTTTGATGTTTGTAAAATGTTAACTTGTCACGCTTGTTAAATTTTTTTTAATTTTTAATGTACTATAAAATTATATCTTCCTCAATATTTTATGCTTTTATTTATATTTTAAAGGAGCAAATAATGCTTGTAAAGCATTACAGGAAGCAGATTTCTATTTACCTGGTGGGGAAGTGTGCTGCACATGCAGTAACAACCATAAAGTGTTTCAGAGAAAAGAGACATAAAGTTTGTGAAGCTCAAAGATATTTTTGGTAGCATCCATGACCTGATTCATCAGCTCTTTCAGCTCTTGGTGCTGACATCTCAGCCTGTGCAAAAGCAGCATAAAAACTCATCATCCCTTGTTAACAGCAAATCAGTGAAAAAAGTATGTCATTTATTTTACCTTCCTCCCAGCCCTCATCTACGTGTCTAACACTCAGAAAGAGCAACTGGAAGTGGGTGCCTAAATACCATCACAAAACTAAGTCCCAGACACTGTTGCAATGACTATGACATAAAATTGCACAGAATGGAATAGACAGGTCTGACCTAGAGTTACCAAGCTCATTGATTTTTTTTTTTCCTGAAATCAGTTTAGGTGATATGTGGCTGTGAGTAGATACTCCTAATGTACTATACTTTTACAGTGCATTATGCTACCAGCTCCTGATTCTCTTTCGGACTTCAGGTTGTGACTGTAATAATTTTACTTGTGAGACAATCAGTGTTGACTTTAGATAATTATGCCTTCCTTTGAAAAGCCATAATAAAAAGTAATAATTTGTATTCTATCTCTTTAGTTTATGAAGTTCCAAGTGCAATAATGTAAAGGCTATGAACTGATACTTAGACATTTTCCCCATCTATCTTTTTTGTCACCAACACATGGCTGAAAATGAATTGTTTCCACAATTTTTTAATTATGAGGAAAAAAAATTCTTGTTTGCAATGCATTTTTTCATTTTTTAAAAAATCAAAATGAAATTTGAAATGAAAATTTTAAAGGAAATATTAAAATTTGATTAATACAACAATTTAGACACCCCATTTATAACTCACAATTTTCTAAGTTATTGGATTTCAAAACCAATAAAGTTCATACCAACACAAGATTTTTCCAAAACTGATTTCAAATTGTCTGTAAAAAGTTCTTGGGTAAATACTTCTATTCTCCTTATTGACTTTGATGAAAGGGTCTTCAAAACCAAAAGGAAGGCTCAAAAATCAGGACAAGGGATTACTTTTATTATCTCATTTACCCCGGAGATTGGATATATATGTGTCTATTTGCAAAACTGCAATGATAAACTAATGCAATGTTGGCTTCTCACACAACATCGTCCCAGTAAACACTTGCTTACCACAGTTTGAAACCCTAAGCAACACATGGTTTAGTCCTAAGTCCCCTTCTAGTGGTGTCCCATAATTTAGATGAATTACTTCCATCCATCTTTACCTGGAATTAAAGGATCTGTCCTACAGTATTGTAGAAAATTATTTAAAACAAAAAAGCATTCATTTAGGATAAAATGGCATCACAAAATGCAAGACTAAATATTGAACCCATTTACTTATTCACTATAAATCACTATAAATCAGGCTTTAGCTGTAACTGTATTTGTCTTTGATAAATATCATGCAAAGAGAAAGGAAAAGTTTATGCTTAAATGCAGTTGTATGGCTGCAGGAACTGGCAAAACTGATGAGCTAAATCCTGCAAGTTACGCGAGGACACTGAATTTGCCACTTTAAGAGCTCGCTAACTTTAGTAACAGAGCTGTTGCCGTTAGCAACGGGCCAGTCATTTATAGAGGGAGTGATATTTATCACTCAGTGTTCTTCTGAATTTTTAGTGCTTTGCTCAGAGTTTAAAAAAAAAAAAAGAAGATACTGCTGTGTTTATTTTGTGTTACCTCTGGTCTTGCGCTGGTTGGGAACTAATTTACTGTCTAGTGCAAAGTGCAGTTTGCACAGAGCCACACACCTGTATTTGCTATTGAATGTATTTATTTTGCTAGTGTTTTATTTCAGAGGTGGGGGGTGAGTTTCCTTTGATTCTATACTGTCTTGTACAGGCTCTTATACTCTATTCTCCCCGTAAAGTCTCAGGAAGTCATTTCTTAATCCCTCATATACAGATATGGAAAATTTTAGGTGACTAATATTATAAATTTTTATCTGACTTTTGACTTATTTTGACAATACATACTCTTCTTCCTGTTTCTTTTGATATTACTGCTTGTACTATGATGTTTGGTTTAGTTCCCTCAGCATAGCTTTCTTCTATCCTAGTAGATAAAAGAATACTAGAATCGGACTAGTATATACTCTATTTTTTCTTTCTTCTGTTTTCAGTATTTGAAGGTTTCTGGCTATGGCTCCCTCTTTTTCTTCCTGGACACTGACTTTCTGTATTTGCTAAATCAATTGAAATAATATTCTACCTCTCCTGCTTTTGTATCCTTCCCCTATATCATCAAAGTCATCTTGATCATTGGGCCTGTACTCTGGGTGTTATTAACCCCTTATCATCTCCACATATAATTTTGTATGGTTCTCAACCAGTTTATTAGCAGCTCCTATCTTGATTATCGCAATGCTTTCCCCCTCCTGTTACTTGACATCATATATCTGTCCACTGAGACAAATGTAGACAAGAACAGCTAGATCATGACATAGACTCTAAGATATAACCAGAATTTTCTTTGTTTACTTTAGTAAAACGCAGCTTTTCTGTAAGACTTGGTTCACAAGACCACAAACTGTAAAAAACATGGAAAGAAGTTAAACAACAGTGTTGGCACAGAAATTAATAAACTGACCATGACTGCATTCACTTTGAAACAAAAAACCCTTCTCTAGTCATTGAAGCTATGAGTTTCCTGTAAAGTCCCACAGCAGAAGTGTTTGATTTAAAAATGTAAATATTTCAAAAGAAAGCTTCATGTACTTATTAACATTATGTAATAACATTATACGTGAGTGGATACAGAGACACAGGAAGTTTGTTTCAGGACATTCATTACACAATGATTTCTCTCCAGTAATGTCTGTAGGATAATCTCATGCCTGAGGACTAAACCACATATGAGTCTCTTGTACATTGTTCCCTTGTCATTTGCTTGTCTGTCTTACAACTCAGTGCTGTAAAATAAGTCAACTGCATAGCTACTGATAAAAGAATACTTAAATACATAACTCTTTGCATAACTGGGATGTGCAGTTCCTTGGTCCATGGACCAGAATAAATGGATAATAGTATTAGCACTGAAATCTTTAGGGAAGTATAAATGACAGTGGGCAGTGTTAATGCAGAGAGAACAATTAAGACCTGAATACCCATAAATTCTGTTTTATTTGAAATGTTGTAATTATAAAACATCACTCTCGGCTACTTTGTGGGGGTGTTTTAGAATATGGTATACAGCTCAAACCGAAAGAGAGCTCCAGTCAGTGAGGCACAGCACAAAAGCAGACTAAAAATTACTCCAGTTTTTTTAAGTAGATCATAGAGACAGAGAACAGGAAAGACACATAGGAGAAATAAGTACCATGGAAGCTTAACAGAGGAGAAGTCTAATTGTCATAGCTGTACAAATGAAACAATGAGCTCAACACAGTAACTGAGAAGAAGCTGCATATTAGACTAACAAGGTGGATGTCTGTAACGCATCAAAGAACTTGTGAAGGTATTAATAAGATTTACAGGGTACTGGATAGAAAAGATATACATGGCATTGAGTAGGAAGGACACACAAACTGGAAAATACCCATATATGTTACTAAAATATAAAAATCCGTGAACTATATAAATGTAGATACTATAGCCAGGAATTTGTGTGCTTGCTGATTATATAGGTAGACTAATTAATGACTTAAAAACTGCATGACAGAAGATTAAAACCATTAGAAGATGCATAAGGGCGGGATTAAAACATTAAAACACAGAGTCATGGCTTTGATAACTTAGCTTCAAGCTGGTAGACAATTTTTCCTATTCTTTTCTTTTTGACCAGTGATGCAGAATGGCTACATCTCTAACCCAAAATTAAACAACCTTGGGACTGTTCTTTGGTTATTCAGAGCAACAGTCATGGTACGGTTCATGTCTGTGCTAGTGAACTCTTCAGACTCCAAAACAAATTGGTTACATCCCAACTGCCTGTTGAAAGTGATCTCTGGCCCCTTCTAATGACTAAACTCTACTGGAAATCATTTGGAAGAATACTCACTGGCCAGAACCCAAAAAACAACAATATGAACAGTCCAGTTTTGTGAGTAAATGAGTAGGTGAGCAAATAAATACTGCAGTGTTAAGTAGAGAGCTGGGATACTTAAAGAACTAGTAGTCCTTAAAGTATCAGTAAGCTAAAGAGACACCAGGAGCGCAGGGACCTTCTTTAACTTACAGCCTGAGGTCCATGAGAGGCTTGAAAGTAGATCAACTGACCTGTGGCAGAATCCAAGCAGCCTTTCCTCCTTGGGATCCTCCAGAGCCAGCTTCCAATACAATGTCTTGGTGCCAGGACAATAGTTGCCGCTGTTTTACAAAGTGTAAAAGACATCTCTATCACTTCACATGATCAGCTACAAAGGACTAAAATGCTTCTTGGAGAGATAGCGATCAGAGGAAGCCTGGTGAAGTCAGAGCCATCTGGTTCCCTCAGTCTGAGAAACAACCAGAAAAGAGAGGAACTGAGAGTGGGTTGAGTGACCAGCTCTGCTAGCAGCAGTGTCCCTTGGTTGCTATTATTCCTGGAAACTTTTTGCATAGGCAGGGATGTGGATAGACCTACCATGATTTTGATCAGACAGTCTGAGCATGTACAGTTAATCTGATGCTTCCTGAATGCATGAATCTTCTGAATATGTGAAGATTGACACTGGCATGCCTGATCATTTTGATAACAGTCTACGTTCCTTCCCAGTCACTGGGAGAAGGCTCAGGGACTGCTTGGATAAGAAGACTGGGACAAAATACATTATTTGTAGAACATGCTCTTCAAAAAAATGAACCCTTTTCAAACTGTTACTTCTTAAAATGCTGAATCACGGAATCATGGAATC
>VYXH01011474.1:78505-97969 GCA_013397275.1 Burhinus bistriatus | reverse complement strand
TGCTGCGTGCATTAGTGTAGATAACAAAAAGTTGAGAACAACTTTTCTGTGCTAGTTCTTTATGGTTTCACACCAAATAGGAGCTTTTAACTCAGCTTCTGAATTAGTAGCAAAAAAAAAAAATCTATATTTCATCATATGGTTCAGAAGCCACAGAAGCAGAAGGCCTCTACCATTCAGATATTACAGAGTATAGTAGGAATTACTGACAAAACTGTGGTTCACAGTGTCTGTAAAGCAGGTAGGGCACCTGAATATGTAGGAAACAATAATGGAGGAAAGTTGCACTAAGCAGAAAGTAGCAGTTAAGAGTAGTCCCTTGAAGTAAGTATGTTTATGGTGGTGTAAACCAGGTCTGGCTGAGGGGAAAAAACATGCTCAAAGAAACTTGACTTATGATACATTATCGTAAGATCAGCTTCAGCCCCAATGGACTTAAGCTTCTCACACTGATTTTGATTAAACTCTTGTCACATGTAATATTGATTTCAACTGAATTATTTCTGTTCACACAATGTGAAGGAGGTGGTCTGTCCCTATGAGCGTAGAAGGTCTGCGCGTCCTTCAGAAAATATATAGAAAGTAGTCTGCCCTTCCAGCATCGATTATTGTTTCAATACATGCAGGAACAGGAAAGCATTATGCATGTGCATTTCCCAATGGCTAGTTTCAGCACTAAAGGGAGAAGTAACATTTGCATTCCTTAAAGAACTGATTGAGATTCTAAAAACAGATTGGAAACTTAATGGTAAGAAAGGCACAGCTTGAAAGTCTTTACTTTTTGGCATGAAAGTGTGGACCAGATTGACACAATCTGTGACGTAGTTTCTAATGAAGCATTTGTAATGAGACATTTAAAGCAACTCAAGAGGCCTCTCTATCCTGTTGGGAAAGGAACACAAGGAGCACATATTTGAAATTCATTCAGCAATGAATACATAAGCTGATCTTGACATGAATTTAGAGTAGGATTCAATTGTAGATAGGTGCTTGGGGAAGAAGTTGCTTGTAGCAAAAAAAAAAAAAAAGAAAAGAGAAGAGAAGAGAAGAAAAGAGAGAGAGATATAAATTAAGAGCTAAAATAGTTGGAGGAAACTCTTGGGAAAATTACCAAGAAGAGAGAGAGGTTTCTGCTTATTGAACTGTTGAATCATGGAACTGATTTCAGTTGGAAAACTTTGTGCTGAAATTTCATGCAGAGACAAATTTGGTTTTCTCGGTATTTAGGTGGGAAGGATGGAACCTCCTGATTTCTGTTTCTCGTTCACATTTTGCTTACCCCAGGCAGGTAGGTGTCTTCGGTGCTCACTAACACACTGTAACAAGCCCATTTTAAACCTCTGCTGTAGTTGGGGGGAGTGTGATCTAAACATTCTTTTTCTTAGTGTTTAAATGTTTATTAATTAGGCAACTCAAAACATCCCACTAGGCCTGACCTTGACCCACTAGCATCTGTTAAAATCATAGTTTACCTTATTTCCCCGTTGAAAAACACCTGTTTCTCTACAGAAAGCCACAACAAATGAATGACTGTGCTCTAATGATCTGACCTTGCTTCTGTAGCGCTGTTTTCTGATCCTAAAATGTTGGTTTTGTTTGCTTCCTTTGCTAATTAGTTAGGGATTAATTTTCTACCTAATCTGCTTGTGTAGCTCTTTGAATATAAAGTGTTTTTAAGTGCCAAATATTGCTGTTACTGCTGATTAGGTTATTAGGTAATAATCAGTAGCTGAAATAGGACTTCCCAGAATGAGAAACAAGTATGGCACTCTTCCATCCTCTTTCCCGTCTGTGGAACGGCTGACTCGCTCTGAAGTGCCCGTACAGCATACTTGTAAAGGCATCGCTGAGGCATACATGGCTATATGACATAGCCATATACAGAGGTGCATTTTAACATCTGATCATGAAATTAGCTTTTGGATGCAATGGCAGCTACGGCTTTCAATGGCTTGAGTAACATGTGCCACTCTGCAGCTGTCCTTTGGGACGATAATCCAGAGATGTGAAAACCCAACAAGACTAATGCCTTGGTTCATGTGGTCTGACTTTTGCCCCAGTTTCTGTGCCTAATATTTCCTCTTGGCTGGCTGCAGGCCTTCAGAGGTGCTAATTGAAAACACTAGGCATGAGGAACTAGGTGGAAGTTGGGCTGAGTGAACCTGGACACAAGCTGTCTCCTGTAGCTCATGGACGTCAGAGAAATGGCTGATTACAAAAGCTAGCATCTTCCTCAGTAGTCATGAGCTGACGTCTAGCACGGGCACAGGGGAAATTCTTGTCCTGGAGACACTTTTTGATTGATCTTGCTGTCAGGATGTAAGTCAGGAAGGCACTCTCATCTCCAGCCTCCAAGACTAGGTCTGCAGCGTCTTTTAGGCCTGGGCTGAACTGCGTCACGGAAGGAGCTGGCTTTATGTTGTCGAGTGGAATAAACACAAATGTTAGTACGAATTTGCTAACAAATGAAGGTAATTGGGTTCTTTAGGAGGGAATGAGATGACAGCTTTTACTGTACTTCAAATATCAGTACCAATTACTGTAAATACGATCATGATGCAAAACATTAATTAGGAAAATCTGAACTGTTTGAAATGTAGAGTCCCATATGAATGATTAACTACATGCAAAATATTGTGCCTGATTAGAGGCATTCTACTGAGACATCCATCTGTGAGCTCTGAAATAAGCCTGGTAGGAAGGGAGGAGAGATCACAGCACTGAGGGACTGGCACAGTTGAGACAACCCAGGAAGCTACTGGGCCATGCATATCTCATGTAGGGTCATAGGACTTCCAGGACAGTACCATCTGTGTACCCTCTATTCTTTACTGTAAGCATCTTCAGAAAGAATATTTCAGCGGTAAAGAAGTCAGACACTGAAACAGTACGTGGCTTGCTCAAAGTCACCTGTGATAACAGCAGCAGAGACAGGAACTGAGCATTGGTCTTCCAAGCCTCAGCCTAAGTCTAGTTATTGTTTCATATGCAAGGGTGGAATGGCTGTCCACAAAAAAGTGGGAAAAAATTTTTCAAAAAAGGCAATAGTGAGCACACAATTACAGAAAGACCAGGAATTACAAAGTTGCCGGTAGGTCACCCCAAGTGCTCTTTCCAGTGGTGTAAATTCTGTGATAATGCATTAGCAAGCATTCAACAATTGCTAATGAAAGAACCCTCGTGGAAATGCTGGCCCCAGGTATTTCCTATGGGATAAACACATGTGTCATTTACCTCCACCGAGTCATGGGCAAATCCTAAATGGTGAAGGACATTCCATGAAGTAAGGCCTTTAGGACATAGCTCAATAACAGAATAGATTTAGGGGGGGGAAAAAAAAAAAGGAAAGAAATAATCTCCAATCTTGTGACTCAGTTTTATTTGTGTGTCTTTGGCAGAGAGAGGGACCATGAGAGCTCAAAACACTATCTGCTGGTTTGTATCTTATTTGAAATGCATTGGTCTTCTCAGTTCATTAAAAATACTAAATAACTACGTTTTTGCTGTTTTATTATGCAACTTGGATACATGTTGCCAAATGGGCTATTTTAAGCAAAATATTCTGTTGTAGTCTAAATGTACTATTGTTCCCCATTTGGACATGAGTCTGTAGCCACTGAAACATAAACGCTGACAAAATGGTGTTTCTTTGTCAAAACCTTAGTGAAAGAATCAAGCAACAAAGGATAATTGTTCGTAGTTTGGACTCGTTTTTCAGTCAGTTCTTAGCCTGAAAGTCCCCTCTCTTTTTTTGGTGGTGGTGCCACATTCATTGCTGGTAGAACTGCTCACCACCAGATCACCCACTGATCCAGCTGGAGCATGAATATATGCTCCCATTTCTGTCAAATTACTCACATCACGTGCTGTGGTATTTATACTGCCTCCATCTTCTGTGCCAGCTTTAGGGGGAACAGATGATACCCAGAGCCACACAAACCCCGCTGGTACAAAATTAACTTGCTTTTGAAGAATTTTGATCCAGCAGCACTTTGCACCAGGTGGCTACAGCACTTTTGATCCAATACTGGCAGGCGCCAGGTCAGATTTGCAGTGCTGAGTGCTCGGAGCCATGTGCCCAGAACTTGCTCTGATCATGTCATGAGCTTTTCTTCTTTTCTTTCTCAGCAGCTTCAGTCTTCTCAGCCTCTTTCAGATAGATAGCCTTCCAAAAACAACATCCAATAAACTTCCTCTGCTAGTTATGCTGATGTATAGCTTTATTGGTGACGTGTGCGCATTTTGAGGACAGAGAATAGTATTGTTTATTGTCTGATTCCCTAGAGTACTATAATTGATGCTTACATTTATCCCAAAATGGAAGATGGCTGTTACATTCATTTGTTCCAAAGAAAATTGGTCTAGTGCATAACAATGCAATGTTATACAAATTGTATAAGAATATAATAATGACAAATTGCGTAATAGCCTAACATGTGAATTTGTTATCTCAGTATGCTCTTTTTATGATGAAATAAAACTAGGTTTATTCATGAGCAGCTTACGAAAATTTCCCTTCAAGTACTCTATCAGCTAATTATTTAGGAGTTCTTCAAGAAATTGCCTAACCATTGATCATGATGCTACAATTTATTAGCTACCTCTTGTTGATTCTGAAGTAACACTGTTTAGTGGACTGTTTTCACAGAATAAATGAAGTTGATGAAGGAGGCTTAATTGTCCAGATTTTAATGGAGATAAATATAGAAAACACACTGGAAGCTATAAGAGGAGGATTCTTTGGGGGCCTTTTAAAATCTGTTGCTGAAGGGTAGTGCAGTTAACAAACGATAGGTACTGTTAGCTGATAATAAAAATGGTTATTCACTGCTGTCATGGTCTCTGCTTAGTTTGATTTCGAAAGGTCTGCGCCACAAAACTGAAACCTCGCTGTGTGGTTCTCTCAGCAGAGACATACCTGGTCTTCCGAACGTTGCTCAAATTTTCACTGGCAGCACCAATGCTTCCCTTTGAGGATGGCTGCATAGAGGGAACAATTCCCAGGGGATTGATTTCCCAGTTCAGCCATAGAGCAGCAGGGCAAGAAAAGCCTTAGCTATGGCAGATGGTCCTGTCAGTGACGCTGTAAGTATCTCCGGTGGTGTTCTTGCTTTCTTACTCAAGGCCCTTAACCCGAAATGTAGTGCGATTCACTGTCACTGAAAGAGCTTCTGGTAATTCATCCCCAAAGTAGGACATTTGTCACTGATGAAAGGCCTGTTGTTAGTTTTAAGCATGATTTGGCGCATGCATATTTGGTAGTGTGTTGCTCTAGTGCACAATTTAGGGACAATGAGACGAGATTAACTCATGAATATTTGCATCTGAGGTAGTTGTTCTCATTATATTGATAATGAGTGCTTCTGGATGTAGCTGAGGAGTGAACAGTTTCAAGACCTCTAGGAAGCAGGAAGAATTGAGGATGATTGCTTTCCAGAACAGCTAGCCCCTAAAACTACAAAACAGGTTATACTCTTCCTAACAGCACAGACAGCTGAGAGAGCCTGAACAACAAAGGTTGGAAATACTACAAAGCAGAGTGAGCGCAGCCATCTTTTACATCTTCCCACCTGAAAACCAGATAGAATAGACGTTCTCTGGGTACAAGATAGCTGAGTTCTAGCACCACCTCTTGGCTCCCACCTGTAGGTATGAGATGATTCAAGCTAAATAAATGAATAATGGGGAATCAGGAAACTTAGCCTTTTTGGATAAAGATCATTCTATTCTCCTCTTTTTCTCGGAGACATATTATTTCCTCAGCTAGAGGCACAAAGCAAGCAATTTACCAGCCTTACAAAGCACTGCTGGAATGTCTGTCATTTCCACTGGAAATTTGAGCTGTGGGTGCTCATCTACATTGTTTATGTTGTGGAAGAATCAGGACTTCTACAATCAATTATAAAATCAATTCCTTCCTTTTCCAGTGTAAGGGCAGCAATGTCAGATGCAAAGGTGTCTTTCCTAGGAAAAGAAGGATCCTGTGGGTTTTACGAATGGGTTGTATAAATGAAGTTCTCTTTTTCCTATCACAGTCACGTTACATGTTAGGATGTGTTATGAGGCTTGTTTATTTTTAACGCTGATGTCATTCACAGAGAGAGCACTTCTCGATCAGTCTTTGCTCAGACAGATTCATGAAAGAAAATTCCATATTATTCTATTAAAATTCTATTCTGCTAAACACAAAGCCTGTCACTGGATCACAAAGTCCCTAAGCTGCAGGCTGCTTCCCATCAGAGCTCCTGCGCACAGGCCTGCGTGATCGTGGAGCAGGGGGCAGAGAGCACCGTGTGGCTGAAGGCCCAGTCAAACGAATGACAGACTCGGGCTGCGTTTGTGAAGTATGGTAAGCACTGTAATAGTTGTTACTTCCTCAGCACTCAGAAAGATTGTGCAGTTGGAAACACAGCTAGTTTATGGCTAGTAAGTGAGGCATCTGTTAGTTCCCAAGGGAAAATGAACTCGGGATGAGTGCAGTCAGGAGATACAATCTGGGGCTGGCATCCCGAGTAGTGCCATGGTACTGATGCTGTGCCTGGAAAATTGGAGAAGGCCACTGCCCCATCTCAAACTGTGCTATCGAAATATCAAAATATTACTTTATTTCTCCAAAACCACCAGGGGTTATACATGCCATGAGTTCAAAACAACCTTGTTCATTCACTGTCAGAGGAGACAAGCCACTGGAAGATTTACTTCAGTTTAGATTCTTGAAAACATCTTAGTCTATCTCAAGCTACATGCTAACCATACCTGAAGGCTGAAGGATAAGTAAACTATCCGGTTTTGGTAATGAACAGAGATTGGTTATCAGTAGGTCTCAATGAGCGTGAGAAGATTCACCAGACTGTTGTCTGCAACGCCTCTGCCGCTGGCATTGTTCATGTCCAATTCTTAGAAGACAAAAGTCAAAATGAATAAGATCTCTGTGATGCTGTGGTGGAAATACACGCAGATGGAAAACTTATTCCTTGTAGCTCATAATGACAGATAGTATGTAAAGATATTTAAGCTACAGCAGTCATTCTTTGGAGCATGAGGTGGCTCTGCCTCAAGCTCTGTGTTGTATCTCAGGCAGAATCATGCAGAGACAAGGCTGCACTTCAGGGTGGTGTCCAAGATTTGAAATCTGGCCTTGATCCCAAAGTGGGACTTTGTTTTCATTACAAAGGAAGAGTCAAATAACGCCTTGTTTTCCATCAGGTGATTTTGACTCTGCTTTGACTCTAATGGATTTTTGATGGGATTATTATGTAGCTCATTTTTTGAAATGAAAATCTGTTCTGAGGGGCCAAAACTGGGATATCTTCCCCTTAGACAGCTATCTAGGATGTGTTGTTTTTCAGAAGTTTGTCCTCACATGTCGCTAAGCAGCTGAAAAGGGGAGGATAGTCCTGTGCCTGCAGCAAGAGACACAGTTCCCCGATACAACAAAAAAACCATGTGCCATGATTCCTTCACTCTCAGAATGGATTAATACCTCCTTTCCTTGATCCCTGAAGGATCTACTTGAATGTTTCCTGGGTCTAGATAGAGCTATGCTGGAAATGTTCGTTGGTTGTGAAATGTACAATATTCCTTCTTGCTCATTCCTTTATTTTGAGGTTGGTTAATAGAAATAGTAAAAAGATCCAGAGGGAAATTCCACCTCTTAGGCACAGTCATTGTAGCAGTGAAATTGGAGGGTATCTTGAGTTACACATGTGTACCTACTGTCATTGTTCCATTGTTCTTGCTGACATGCTAGAGACATGACGTTGCAGTTCAATCACCTATTGCCATGTAGAAGCCAGGTCATTTACTGCTGCTCTTCTTTTCCAGTTCACCAGTTTCCTGTTATTGGCATCTCCTTTCCATTCCTGTTCTGCAACAGTCAGCCAGCCTCCATCACACAGCTCTGCCAAAAGCTCTGCCAAGACAAATAGGAGGAAAGCATGTGCTTTTCAGTTTGGGGCCAAAACAAGTTTAATTGCAGTCAGTGTCAAAACCCTAGATTTCAGGGTGCACATTTCATCCCCCCTGAGTCAAAGCCAATATCTTTTCTCCCCCAGGATTGTTAATGGAGGTAAGGACAAGCGGAGGACTGAGATGTGCTCCCCACGTTACACCCAGGGACCATCTTCCTTCTCCTACTAGCAGAGGGAGAGACCTTTCTCCCTCTCAAGCCTAAGAGCAATTCTGATTAAGCTCAAAGTACTTTTGTGTCAATGCTTTTGTTAGATGTGTTTCCAGTTTCCTCTGAATCCGTCTCTCATGGTGGAGGCATTGCTGAGCAGACTTCCTGGGTTGGCATCTCTTGGAGGTTCAGATGAGCTGTCTGGTTGAGCCAAGGATTTTTAAAATCTTCCCTGAGCACAAGATACTCATAGAGAACTGAAAAGAGACAACCTCAGGGAGTTTATTATTATTCATGCTGCTGTCTTACAGCAACACCCAAAGGTCAATGGCACTCACTGTTAACACCTTAAATTTGGCTGTTCTAAAATTATTTTTCACCAGGCCTTCACTAAGGGAACTGAAAAAGCCTTATAGGGACATTCCCAACCTTTGTATGCCCATATATGCGGCTGTCTCAAAAAAGACACTATCAGCTCTAGTATTGCTTAAAATTAGACTTTATTTACTGATTGCAGTTCTGGTGTTATTTTTTAAGTTTAAAAAAAGCTTTGGCCCCTCTGGTAGCAGCTGTCTTCTCCTGTTTGAAAGCATCCTAGGAGGAGCTGTGAAGTTGTAGCTCCTAATGTCTTTGGGGCCACCCTATGGCTCTCTGCTTTAGTTATTCACTCCTAAAATCTCATCCTTCCTCTGTCATTTAGTAAAAACCTCATCCGGATGAGCCAGGTTACATCAGAGATGGGTGCTGAAGAGCTCTTGGCGTTTACCCAGATCGTTTTAGCTAAGTTTCAGTTTAACTGTCGATCCAAGGGCACGTACAGCAGAGCACAGTCAGAGAGCGCTGAGCTACCGCTGCTCCAAACCCATGTGCCTGCTTTTGCAAAGAAAAGCGAGAAGCCACTAACCCTCCTACGTGAGATGTGGCATTGCGTTGCCGGAGCAGTGTGATGCAAGCTTGGGCAGTCCAAGCATCTCTGCACCCATTACATGAGGTAGGCTTGCCTGTAACACCCCCATCCTGCAGCCTTGCTTGGATGCAGTATCCATACACACGTCCCGGGGCCAGCTTTAGCCCAGTCTGTGGGCTTTGATTCTGCGTGGTGTTGGACTATCTCAGTACAGAATGCATTTCAGTGCTAAACAAAATTAGTTATATATGGCTATTCATTAACTTCATTAACTTCAGTGATAATATTTGCAAAGCAGTTTGAGATCTGCTTCTTATCAAGTGGCCTGATGTCGAGCCACTGGTACCCCTCTTTCCTAGTGAAGGAGAAATCAAAAGCTTAGTGCCTAGGAATATTCACAGTCTGTCTTACTTGATTTTCATATCCACTAGCCTGGCATAGAGGGTTTTTTAATGACATCCTCACGACAAAGATATACCTGCTTCTAAGTTTACTGGAAGTTCCTAAGTGTAAAGAAGCAGCTACAATACCTCCATTCCTACTTGCCTTTGCTCTCCCAGCATCAGGAGTTAAGAATAAAGACAGTATTTTCTTCCAGACTAAAATCTTCCTCTTCTGCTAAAAGAGTAAAATATGATGATGTGTGTGTGGCAGCGCCCTCCGTAGCCCCTGTCATTACATCCATGATGTGATGATGGCAAAGAAGAAGAGAGATGAAGGAAACCACCCAGTGAGTAAATTAAGTATGTGCTTTGCAATAGCAGTAACCCACAATGAGAATGGAAACGGTTGAGAAATCTGGAGATTTTGTCTGGTGGATACTGATCATTTCTTCCACTTATTGACTGGCACGATTTGTGTTTTCTGTACTTTGATTTCTTCACCCGGTCTTTCATCTTAGCTATATCAAAACCTACTCCAGTGCTTCCAGACACTGAAGCCTTGAATTCGAGGAACCAGACAAAAAGTCCTGCCAAATTCCTGAGAGTAAACAGTAGTTTTGTATTAGAATTGTCTTCTCCTCATAAAAATGAAGCGTTTTCAAATAAAACTCCATTGGCCCCTGGCTTAGAGAAATGTTTGTTGATCCTGTACATCAGAGATGCTGATGAAAACTACCTTCATGTTCCCAGCTAATTTAACACTACTCTTTACTATAATGTACTACTTGAATTGCAGTAGCACTTAGGATTCCTAGTCACAGACCAGGGCGCCGCTGTGCCAGACACCAGGCAGGCATGGAACAAAAAAGAAAGTCCCTTCCCTGAAGAATTTGCAATCTTTGGCATGAGTGTGGTCATTATAAAGATAACAATCTTTTTTTCCAAGAAACGCCTCATCTTGTTCATTATCCCTTGCAATTAGTCTCATGGGGCTCCACTTCCAGCAACAAGCACCTGTTGATAAGTGCAGCCTAGTCAGAGCTTAGAGAGACTTTGTTTCTTCCATTTTTTAATGAACAACAAATGGTGCATTAGAGATGTTTGCTCCTTCAAATATGCAGACATCTGAATTTCTAATTGTTTAGCATTAGTCATAACTTAAGTAGGACAGAGAAGATTCTATATATAGCCCGTTGCCCAGCCATTCAAGACAGATAGTGTGTTTGTATTTCTTCCCATTTTCCCCACTTGAAACAAGTGAGAAGGCAGTTGCAGCATCTCTAGCCTCAAGTATTCCAAAATTGTGCTGCCCCCATCTCCTTCTCTCCCAGATATTGAGATTGTTTTCAGAATCATGAGATTTTTAAAGAAGATGACATTCTCAGCTCTTCTGGTGTTTATTTGAGGGTTCTAAGCCCTGACGGTATAGCTGGGTGATGTCTTTAAGCTTGAAGGCTAAACTTTCTTTTTTTTTTTTAGCAACAGTTGAGGTTGTAACAGGATTCCAGGACCAGGAGTTGCCTTTGGTATCACAAACCTCCTTTAAATTGCACTGATCATTTTCCCTCTCTACTCAAGTTTTCATTTCTCAGTCTCATTCTCGTGTTGTACATGCTCTTGCATGTGAATGTATCACGTGTCTTACATTACGAACGAAATCCTTGTTCACAACAAACACACACGGTGGATGTTTTGCCATTGAGTGAGAGTTTCACTTTCTGCAAATTCCAACTCCAACTTTTCTCCCATTATCTTCTCCTCCAGTGGGACAGCAGTGGGTTTGCCACTGAAAACACATAGCCCCAGAAGTTTGCTCAAATTGTTTCTGCCTGGATGCTGCAAAATGCCACACCAGCCCAGATGTACTTATAAGTTTCTCTTGATTTTCATAGTGACGCTCAGATCCGTCACCCCAGCAGCATGGTTTCCCCATGCTTGTGACATGGCTACAACTTTACAGCTGAATGAACTAAATACTGCTGCTGACACTAATGGTTAGCCATTAGTGCAGGCCTGGTGCTGCACGGGAGGAGAGCAAAGCAAAGTCCTTGGTGTCAAGGGTGTTTTTGGTGGCTGAAGCCATCACTGGCTCAGTGGCTGTCCTAGCTGGACAGACAGGCTCCCATCTGCTCCTGGCCCTCGCAGGCTCCCTTGAGCAAGCCCTCAAGCAGCCATCGGCAGCACGATCAGAGTGTTGTGGACACCCCTCTGTGCCCCTCTCCCAGAGCCGAATAAAGGGACAGCTCTGGGCTCTAACCTCCCAGGGGCAGGAATGTGCCCGGGGAGAGGCAATGTGGGGATTCCCACCTGCCCTTCCCTGCAGGCCCACCCTGGTCTCCCCTGCTGCCCCTTGGCCAGTGGCTTGGGTGCCCAATGCCTGCCCTCCTGGGGTTCAGCATCCCCCCTCCTGCTCACTGGAGCCCCATACCCTGCTGCCTCTACAGGTTGTGTGTGTCCTTGTCTCTGCCACTGCCAACTAGGGTGAAGCTGGCTATTTCACTGAGTTCTTCCAGATGCGTGTGAGATGCAAACCAAAGCCCTTGTCCTTGCCCTGGTCTGTGCCGAAGACAGACAGACAGATCAGATGCTCAGCTGACCAGCAAAATTTCTTTCATTGCCAAATGTACCCAGACACCAAGAAAACCAAGAATACCGATTCCTCAGTCATCTCAGGGAGTGCTTGTTTGATGGATTTCCTTGTTGCTACCAATAATTGTGAGATGAGTTCCTGCAGCATTATCATTAGCGGCATAGAGGGCTCGCACATGTACCCACGCAGCCTTCTCCAGCCCTTATTCAAGAGCAAGAATAGCAACTGACGAGTCTTGTGAGGTAAATATAAAGGTCAGCTGTTGCCTCCCTGGATGAGGGCTGTCAGGAGGAGAGAGGAGCAGCCCTTGCTGCCTGCACGCTTCTCTTAGCCTAGGTCTGCAACTTCCCTTCGCTGCTCAGGAGAGAGTGAGGCCGTAAGGCCTCCAAAAGTACTTTTTGGTGATGTCCAAGAGGGTACGGGCACAGCTCCTCTCCATATTACGTGTGCTGGTGGCAATACCTGCCCCAGGCACGCAGGGCTGTGGGCACAGGGACGGCACTTGCTGGGGCAGCGGGTCCATGCTTGAGATTCCTGAGCAGCGTGTGCTGGCCTCTGCTCAGCTGGGGGTCAGGCTTTGGGAGAAAAACCATCCCTGCAAATCCACCCATGTGTGAGCCGCTGTGAACGGCTGTGTTCTCCGCAGACATGGTGGAACCAAAAGGATATTCCCGAGGAATTTTTCCTGCTGCTGAGACCCCTAGCCCAAAGAAGTGTATCTTGTGGGCAGCCATCTGGGATCAAGTAATGAATGAAAATAGTCCTCTGATTGAGCTTATGAACTTGGTCTCAGAAAATGCAAGACTCACTTCTGCCTTACACACAAATACTTGAGGCGCAATGGGTAAATCTCTTCATCCTCTCCTGTTTTTCCTCACTGGAATGTTTGGGAAATTAAGGTGCTTTCCTCTCTCTCACAGGACTGTAGGGAAACCTGTTATAAGTTATAGGTGGAGCTCTGATACAAAGGTGAGACGGTGCATGGTTTAACCCCAGGCAGCAACTAGGCGCCACGCAGCCACTCACTCACTCCCCCCAGTGGGATGGGGGAGAGAATCGGAAGAGTGAAAGTGAGAAAACTCGGGTTGAGATAAAGACAGTTTAATAGGTAGAGCAAAAGCTGCGCATGCAAGCAAAGCAAAACAAGGAATTCATTCACTACTTCCCATCTCCAGGAAAGCAGGGCTCCATCACACATAGCGGTTGCTTGGGAAGACAAATGCCATAACTCCGAACATCCACCCCTTTCTTCTTCTTCCCCTTGCTTTTGTTGCTAAGCATGATGTCATATGGTATGGAATATCCCTTTGGACAGTTGGGGTCAGCTGTCCCAGGTGTGTCCCCTCCCAGCTTCTTGTGCACCCCCAGCCTACTCGCTGGTGGGGTGGTGGGAGAATCAGAAAAGGCCTTGACTCTGTGTGAGCACTGCTCTGCAGTACCTAAAACATCCCTGTATTATCAACACCGGTTCCAGCACAAATCCAAAGCATTGCCCCGTACTAGCTACTATGAAGAAAATTAACTCTACTCCAGCCAAAAGCAGCACAGGCATACCACAGAACATCCCTGTGACACGAGCATGTGATTCCCTCCCTGGAGTGAGATCACTGAAAAACTGAAAAAGAAATTAAAACTGAGTAAGAGGATTTTGGAGACTTCTGGGGTCAGAAGAAAGGGCAGATAGCTGAGCTCCGTATCAGTTTTGTTCTTCATTCTGACCTAGAACATACTCTTTTGTATTTAATTGATTATTTTCAATTGACTTTTTTGATAACTCACTTTAATTGAGGTTCTCTATGACTGGTCTAGCAAATTGAGTCTGCTGAGGAATAATAGGCAAATGTATTTTGTTCTTAAAATGACTTATTGACTTCAGGCATAGTAAGATACCTTAATTTTTTTTCTTTTTGTCTAGATCACCCTATAATCCATAACATTTATGACCATCAGATTTTGATCTCTTAGCATCAGGAATACCAAAGGGTGAAATGGAAATGCGATGTATAGATGTGCCAGTGTATGATTGCTGGCACCTCAGATGGGTGAAATGCATTGAGTTGACCTGAAATAGTCACAGAATGTAAGATTGCATGTTAGAGAGCTGATCATGGGCACCAAGTAATGATGGTGATCCCATCAAGTGGTTATGCGAGATGACAAGGAAATGTTTGCTGAATTCAACAATACCAGAAAT
Organism: Burhinus bistriatus; assembly: GCA_013397275.1. NCBI lineage: Eukaryota > Metazoa > Chordata > Aves > Charadriiformes > Burhinidae > Burhinus > Burhinus bistriatus. Next base: position 83,776 of record VYXH01011474.1, on the reverse strand, counting down.
CCTTACCACCTTCTGACAAAAGCTAGAGTAGTAATGAAAAATTGCACCATGGTAGAAAGCTGATCTACATGTAGCGTGTGTTATTCCATGTTTGTAGTTGGCCAACTTTGAAAATACCTGGGGTAAGAGCCATGCCCTCAGTTTAACATCATCCCTTCTGTATTGCTGTTTTTAGAACTGTGTGATCTCTCTGCTACGGTCAGTCAGTGAGGAGGGGATTCTTCTTGCCTCACATTAGCTATCTAAAAATTCAGTGGCTAGGCTAAGGTAGTTGTCTGCACTCCCTTTATAGACAAGGGAACGAGGTGAGCTTCTCCAGAAGCCTGAAGGTACTATTTTGCAATAGGATGTATCATGCTCTGGGCATGCTTTACTTTCCATTAGCTACCTCAGAGTAGCTATAATTGCCTTTCGGTAGGTGCCTGAGTTTGAGATCACTAAGGCTAAAGGGCAGGTGCACCCAACCCAAGTCAGCAGAGAGGAGATGGGCCTCGCTAATGCTTTTTATTTCAAGACAATGTTATTTTGTGATTCACTGCAAAAATTCTGTTTGCCCCTGATGTTTGCAGAATGAGTCAAACACGAATACTTTTCTTATGAAGGGTATGCTAATCTCAAACTATATCACTAAACATAAAACTCTGATCCAGATATACCGGATATCTGCCTTATCTCTCTCTTTCACCCTTCTGGTGAGAATCCAGAATGTCTTCTGTTGTAATCTCCTTCAGGAGTAATGGCTGAGATTTCACCAAGAAACTGGTGACTCTGGAGAAAGGATTTCTGTGTTCCTAGGCCATCAGTTCTGCATTTGAAGTGCTGAGGGAAGTACTTTTTTGTTTCTGTATCTGTGATATTTTATATTCCCCCTTATCAAGACATTCAAGTGTCTCACAGTCTTCCTTGCATTTAAACTGTTGTAAGCCCTCTCGCACATAATTCAGGATCTATGGGGAGAATGGGGTAATATCACCGTTTTGGATCAGAAACAAGTATGTGTGAGACACTGCAGACCCTGCTCTGAGCCGAGGGTCAGGAAAAAGGGGAGAAGAAGCTGGCAGGTTGTACAGCTCTTGTGAAAATTACAGGAGCTCTCCTAGCCCGCTCCTATGCTCTATTTGCTACCCCTGTAATTCTTCAAGGGACAAAACCGTCTGCCATAAGGGACCTAAATAATATTGTAAATGATGAAAAACATAAAATAATCTGAGCCAGTTCTCACTGGCATCAATCTTTTGGAGAGATGTGGTTCTATGTCTTATTCAGATCACAGAATTGTTTAGGTTGGAAAAGACCTTTAAGATCATCTAGTCCAACCATTGACCCTACTCTACCAGGTCTGCCACTAAACCATGTCTCTAAGCACCACATCTACATGACTTTTAAACGCATCTAGGGATGGAGATCTCACCCACAACACTAAAAAAATGTATTTGGATCAGAATGCTTCCTTCTTTACATTTATGATCACATTATTTTAAGAGGGTTTGTGTCTTTTAACGTTATATTAAACCTAAAAATGGAGACACTGTGATAAAACCCATCCCAGAGTACATCTGGAGGGTCTGAGTTTAATAAGTGCCTTTTGCATTTTCCATCAACTGATTGAACTTAGCTCCTGTTTCTTTGAACCTCTTGTTGTTCTCACTGAAAGCCGTGCTGACATGCTTTAAAAGCATACAAATAGCTTCTGCTGTGACTATCTACACAATATATTCCGTTCTGTTTTCATTGTTATACGCATTTCAGTTCACGAATGCCTGAGCTAAGAGAGGTAATGCAGAGATAAATCTCTGGTATTACTACTTGTTTTTCCATTTGTTTCTTTATGATGCACAAGATCTGATTCTTTGGCACTTCACCAACAGCATCCAAGGCTGGAGGTAGGTATAACAAAAATTAAAGTGTATAGCATCCCTAAGGAGATGCTCAGAACTGGGCTGTGGCCAACCTCATACATTAAGTTGTTCGAACTTTGTTATTTTATTAAGGAAATGGATTTCAGATTCATCACTGATTTAATATTGATAGCATATGACTACCTTCCGTGGTCTGTTGAAACTCCTCACTGTCGTGGGAGACATGCAAGTACATGACCCCAAGCATTTACACTCTAGGCAAGTTAAAACCAGTAGGTTTTCTGTACAATTTTCCGATTTAAAGGGAAGGACATGATTAATTTTGCAACTGAGGCCGTGGAGACGCAGGACTGAAATGCAGTGGCAAGGCTGATGGGATGCAAAAGCTGAAAAACGCACATTACGCATGGAATGGGCATTGGGCAGAAGGTATTTCTATAGGCAGCGCTACCTCCTGGAAGAGGAGATCTGAGGGTAAGCAACCCAGCTGGAGACATTGGTGGAATATGGTGTGGAGCCTGCAGACATAATGGAGACGGGAGAGCACTTCCAAGAGAGCTCAGCGTGGGGTTAGGACACCCTGGAGGGTAGGGCCGTAGCTGAGGAGGGCAAACAGGGAAACACATGGTCATGGGGCGAAGAGGTGGGGAAGATCGGCTAGTAGTGTCGAGCGGGGGCGCGGGGGGAAAGGAAAAAAGAGCAGTCGCTACCTCCACGCAAGAAGTGGGAAGACAATGGAGACAAGCAAGGGACAGAACGAGGGAGTGGGAGCTGGCAGCGCGGAGGCCGGGCCGGGCCGAGCGGGCGGCGGTGCCGGCGGTGGCAGGGGAGGAGGAGCGGGCGGAGCGGTGCCCGGGCTGCCGTCCCTGCTCCGGCAGATGCTCCCGGGGCGGCCCCGGCGGCGGCACCCCCGGCCTCCCCCCGCCGCCTCCGGAGGAGTTTCCGCCTCCTCTCCCGGCGGCGGGGTCCCGGGCAGCCCGTGCGACGGGACGGTGTCGGCGGTGCCGCGGGTCCCTCCGGCCACCGGCACCTGCCCTGCCCCGCGGGGCTNGGCTGCCGTCCCTGCTCCGGCAGATGCTCCCGGGGCGGCCCCGGCGGCGGCACCCCCGGCCTCCCCCCGCCGCCTCCGGAGGAGTTTCCGCCTCCTCTCCCGGCGGCGGGGTCCCGGGCAGCCCGTGCGACGGGACGGTGTCGGCGGTGCCGCGGGTCCCTCCGGCCACCGGCACCTGCCCTGCCCCGCGGGGCTCGGCTGCGCTCCTGCCCGCTTTGCAGGGGGAAGCGCTGCCCCCGGCCCGGGCTGGCCCCGGGCGGGGAGCAAAGACGGGATCCGCGCAAAACCCCCGCCCCGCGGAGCCTTCCGCGCCGGCCGGCCGCAGCCGCCCCGTGCGGGCGGGCCCGGAGGCGGTGGGGGGCGGGGGTCCGGGAGGCACCGGGGACGGGGGAAGGAGACCGCCCCGGATAGCAGCCCTGGTCCCGGGCGGGTCCGGTCCCTCCCCGCGGGGCTGGCCCGCGAGTGGAAAGTTTCCCCGGAGTGACCTCTCATAGTACGCGCCCGCTAGGAAATCTCATTCAAATATTTTTGTCAATGGGGGGGGGGCACCCTGCTCCCCGGCCCCCGGCCCGGCTGACGTCACCGCAGAGGCGATAAATATCTGTTGATATAATTGGACGTGAGATTTGGGGTTGCGATAGCGAAACTCGGCCCATCGCCGCTCCGACGGGCCCCCATGATTTATTCAGCAGTGGATCGGGGCACGCAATCGGGCTGTCAGGAGAGCGTCAGCTTATTAGGCAAGTTCTGCGTGATTCCAGGAGAGGGTCTAAGCTATAAAAATCCCGCGCCCCGGCTCTGATTAGGACCAAATCTGATCCCAAGTTCGCCAGGAGCCGGCTCCGAGGGAGAGCGAGAGGAAGGGACGCCGGGCACCGCCGAGCCCCGCCGCCGCCTGCCCTCCCCTGCCGCCGCCGCCACCCCAGGTAGGTGTGGGGCCGCACCCGGGCGCCGAGCGGGCTGCGCNCCCGTCTGCCCCCGCAGGTTTGGGCCCCGACCATGAAGATCCCGCTGCTGGTCTCCACGGGAATCCTGCTGGTCGCCCTCCTGCCCTGCCAGGAGTGCAGAGCTCTCAGCAAGAGCCCGGTAGCCGCCCACGGGGCTCTGCACCAGCCAGATTTCTTCCAGCAGCAGCAGCAGCAGCAGCAGCAAACTCTGCCCGTCCTGCTCCGCATGGGAGAAGAGTATTTCCTGCGCCTGGGCAACCTCAACAAGAGACCCGTTGGCTCTTTCGCCGCCTCTTCCAGCAGCACCAGCCACCTACAGCCCGAAGCCTCCGCCAGCAACTTTTTCCGGGCGGCGGTGCCACAGCTGCAGCAGCTGCCCGAGCGCTCGCTGGGGAGCCCCGAGGAGGGCGAAGCCGAGGGTGAGGCCGTGGAGAGGGAGAAGCGATCCGAGGAGCCCCCTATTTCTCTGGATCTGACTTTCCACCTCCTGCGAGAAGTCTTGGAGATGGCCCGAGCCGAGCAGTTAGCGCAGCAAGCTCACAGTAACAGGAAACTGATGGAGATAATCGGGAAATGAAACGGCCCCTCCCCGCCTTGCCAAAGAGATTCCGCAGTTAGCACAAGAATAATTACACCGTCCGATGTGCCATAGTGCTGCTCTGATGTCATCTCTTTATTTTTATATAGCTTTAAACCTAGAAGGGTGTACTCCGAACAGCCTCTGTCCCTTGACTAGCATGCACAACCGTGTACCAAGTGCAGAAACACGAGTGTCGTTCGTAACCTCCCCTACCTTTATTTATTTCTCCATTTCCCAGTTATTCTAGTGCCATCGCTACGTAGGGATGTGTGAGCATTGGAAGAAATGGTGCCAAGAAGACAGATAACTTTTCTGCTGGGGGCAGGGAGGTGGGAGGGGGAATCTCTGTAAGCTACTTTAAATCCACTTTTTTCCTGTAAACATTTTCACAATAAAACATCTTTTCAGCGCTCGGTCGATTTTGTTGTGTAAGAGAATGTTTAATATTTATATTTTTAATAAAAGCTGCAAAGTAACGATGGCTTGATAGACTTTCTTGCCTAGACGCCTGAGGGCTGCTCCGCCTCCCTCAGCGCTCACCGGGGCGGGGGGGGCACCCACGGCCGCGGACACCCAGAGCCGCAGGGAGCCCCAGATCACCCCCGGGCATGTTTTTTTTTCCCCTCCCCGCCCTGGGAAGCCCCCGTCCCTGCGGGGTCTCCCAGACCCGACGTGCCGCCGGCNCCCCGGGCGGGGCAGGGAGCGAGGAGGCGCCGGGGGAGTCGGGCGCTCTCCCCCCGCGGCTCCTGGGGAGAGCCGCCTGGCCGCAGGCGCCCCACGCTGCCCCCCGCCCCGGGTGGGTGAAGAGGCGCGGGGCCGCGCACAGGCGTGGGC
>VYXH01011474.1:23547-77608 GCA_013397275.1 Burhinus bistriatus | reverse complement strand
GGGCGGCGGGGGGGGGGGGGTCGGCCCGGTCGGTCCCCCCCAGCCCTGCCGACTCCCACCTCAGCAGCCCCCCGATGGGGCTCCCCGGCTCCTGCCATGAGGCCGGGGCCGGGCAGCCCCCTCTGGCCAGCGTGCAGCGATGGGAAACCGATGAGGCGCTGCCGCATCTCTTTCCTGTTTTCCTTCTAGCTCTGCTCATCCTCCCCTCACCCCAAAAAGGGAAGGTTCCTCCCTGCTTCGGCTCCCCCCCCGTTCCGGCGGCGCTGCCCAAACTGGGTCCCTCCCAGGGGCGCTGGGGAGCTGGCGATGTGCGTGGGGAAACTTCCCGGGAGGAAGGGAGGAAAATCTGCCAGGACAACAGGAAGAAAATAGGAAATCCCTCGCCCCGAACCACATCTCAGGGAAAAAGCTGCTCCAGCAGCCGGAGGCGATGCGGTGGTGGTGGTGCTGTGTGAGCCTCAAAGCTTTGCCCAGAGCTGGCCGATACAGCCCTCCAAAATTTCTCTCGCAGGAGGGTTTTCCAGGGGAGACGGATACAGGTGAGGGTCGATGAGACTCAGCCCTGTAGTGAGGGATGGCCAGGACTGGGGCTGACCCCTCACAGCCTGCTGACAGGGTGCTGCCTGGCCTCTGCACTGCCAGCTCACTGGTCCTGCTGGGGCACAGCCCAGCTCCATGCCCCGGCACTGTCCCCTGCCAAAAGGGTGTGTGTTTAGGGCCTGGCTCGGGGCTCCTGGCAAGACCCACACTTAACCCTAGCGCAGAGCTTGACACCTGGTCTGCCATGGCACCGAGCTCTCCCAGCAACCTGCCAGTCTGTCTTAAACACTACTGAGTGCTGCCACCCTGTCCCCAGTGACAAAACTTGCAGAATACCACCTTCAGTACAAGTGTAGAGCTCCTTTTAAGACACAAATTTGATTTCGTTAGACGGCTCAACATCTGCCATGCACGCGGACCAGGACATTTAGCATTCGCCTTTTCTACAGCGCACCATGGGGCCTTAAAATTAAACCTTGAACTAATACCTGTGACCACCTCACAGCATCCTGGTTTCATGCAAGAACACGCTCCTTTCCCTACACACAGGGATGACTGAGAAGACGTAGACACAGATAACGGCTGGACAGACGTGGGCAGCACTCTAGCATCTGCCCCACAGACTCAGAGCTGTGTCCTGCATCCACATGCAAGGGGCGGCCAGTGCTTTCAGCACATGCATCTTCCTCATCCCTGTCGCTGGGCACCTTCCCTACAAATAACCTGTTTATGTGAGCATCATCTGTTGTGGCTTAGCAGGGAGAGCAAGTGCAAAGGAAGAAATGGCAGCTTCCCTCCCCTCTCCCGTGTTCAGCCTCTGCAGCTGGGGAGGCACTGGTACCGTGGGGACTACGAGTGAGTGCAGGGAGGTGCTTAGACACAGCCCTGACTTGGGGCTGCCAGGGGTGCAGTAGTGTCACTGAAGTCACCGCATTAACGAGCAGGGGCGCAGGAGGGTACTGAGGAGAAACACTGTGGTGGCAAAGGATGCTACCAGTGAATATCATACCAGTATTTAAACTAATAACATTGGTGAAGCATTTACACCTACACAGGAACGTGGCTAAAAGTGAATAACAAAACACGAGCAGTGCTCAGCCGAGAGCTGTAAGTGATGCTATTTTCCCCTTGGAAACAAGAAATTATTGGAAAACACTCTGACTACAATGCAGTATAGCAATTTGTCCCCATGCTTCCATCCCTTCCAGGACTGTCATCTCAAGGGCTGGGTACGATGTGGAGGTCAACTGAGTTCCTGGGAGTGAAACCTGCTTGGATATCCCTTTCCAGGCCAGTTTCTTTGTTGATTGGAGCCAGGCTGCCTGCGCTCGTGGTCTCTCCGAGGAGAAGCACACCAGAAGCCAGCCGGAGTGAGTCATCATTCATTCAGTGAGTTCAACCAGGAGAAGGAGAAGACATGACGAGCCGGCTCGTCACTCATCTCATTGCTCACAGGAGTTTTCTCCACTTGTCCTTGAGGGGATGGTTCAGAACCAGTCTGTAAAGGAAGGAAAGGTTGACAAATGGAGGAGAAAAATATGAATTGCATTAAAATCCTTAAGATTTCACAACACACAGAAAACCAGAATGAAGTGGGAAAGAGAGGAAAAGGCAGGGAGGATGAAAATTTGGGGAGGCCAGCCAGGCTTCTAATGCCAGAGAAGTTGGAAGGACTTTTGCCATGGACAATGGCAGAGGAAGGATTATACCGGGTGAGCATATCACACCTGTGCAAAGGGCTTAGTCCTGATTTGGGCCTCTGGAATATTATTGCACCAAAGGTGATAACTGCCTGTTTAGAAGTGATCCTGAGCCAGCTTGGCTTGTGTAGCTGGGCCTCCAGATTGATGTGGACCAAAGCCAAAAGTTATTGTCAGTGCATTGCCACTCAAAATTATACTCGTTCTGCTGTCATGAAATCTGCCTTGGACGTGTTTTGTTTTTTCTTTAAAGTCTTTTAATATTTATTTCACTTCAGTTTCCCTCAGCCCAAGAACAGGAAAGAAATAATACAGAGGTAGAAGCTTCTGCTTGTATCGCAGGCCAAATTCTGCTTTTGTTTGCACAGGTATACTACGCTTACAGTAAAAAAAGGAATCTGGACATGATATGCTGTAGCTGCTAATCACAGCAATTATAATTATTTTTTAAACTAGTTGAATATTTAACAGGTCAATATGATATACAGAAATACTTTTACTAGTTCCAGTGTTTTCAGATCCCTTTGGCAGAGAATGAAGACCAGCTTTGTGATAGGATCAGAAATCCTATTAAAGATAAAATATACAAAAGTGGATGATTAGGTAGCTGGTGTCTTCATCATTAAAAATCACAATTTAATGTGCAATATACAGGATCTTTTTCCCCCTCTATATTCATTATTGTACATTCTTAAAATTAAAATAGCCAATACTGCCAGCCTTCTCTGTGCAGGGTTTCACCTTACTTTGGGAACTTCAGCATGATCTCAGGAGAACTATCTGATGTCAAGATACTACTTGACAGAGCAGTGTCCTCTGAATTTTAACACGTCTCAATCATTTATAATACGGTCCTAAAATGGAAAGTTACCAAAGTAGTGATGCTAACAGACATATCCAGGAACAAACAATGAAGCAGGGATGCTTGTGAGGAACCGAAGCATGAGGTGGATGGTTTTCCTAAGCATTTTTGTAAGTGCTTAATGTTAAAGTGTACCACAGGAATTAGTAAGAACTAATGGTATGTTAAGTATAAATTGGCTCCTGGGCTTCATTCCAGTTACTACCTATTTGAGTGTCATGACACCAACAGACAAGACAGCATGGAGGTATGAAAAAAGTAGCTCCATATTTCTTTATTTATATCTAATTAGAGTTCATAGCTCCTTTTTTAGACCTAGATCCCCAGTTGCTTTAGACTGGAGTAGCCCTACTTGTTCCAATGAAATACTACCTGAGAACCTGCTTTAATATTTCAAATGCAGACTAATCTTTGACTTAGATTCAGATTTTCAAAGCAAGGCACTCACTGCTACTCACTGCAAAATACAGGGCTCAGAATGGATTTTTATGGACAAGGATCTTGCAGAAGAATATAGCTTTTGCTTGCTAAATTTATCATATATTTTAATGAGAGCACAAGCATGGTGAAAAATCTGGGAGAAACAGCTGCCTACTTGAATACAAAAGTCCATTTTTGGCAATGCTGGTGAGAAGGGTCGTCTCCAAGGTTTATGCAAAAGTATTGTAAAGAATTGGGCCCACGGGGCCAGATATTCAGCTGAAAAGGCAGGTAGCTAATTGAGTCCCGATTATAGAAGATCTGCCTCTCAGCCCAGGAAAAGTGCTGAATGTAAACCTTTCAACCTGATTACAAAAGTCAGGTATCAGCAGTAAAAACATGGCTAGACTTTCTGAGTCGTAAGGGATTCTGCGCTCTCTTGATCTCGGTAGATGTAGGAGTGTAGGTGGTTTATTAGCCCTCTGTGATGTTGAAAATTTTGCCTTTTATTTTTGGAAGGACAGCCGGAATGCCTGGGCTAGTGAAAAGTTATTTTGAAATTGGTTGTGCAATTTTGTGCACTGAGCCCTCAGCAATGTGTGTAACCAGGCATGGGACAGCCGTCCTCACTTCTGCTCACTCTGCAAAGGAATAGGACTGGAAGAGGTTTAAAAAATAATTTCCTGCATTTTTATTCTTTTTTACTTAAAATCACACTGTCATCTTGTAATTTCTTTTCCTGTGCAAGATGTGCTTCCTTTAGCACTTCTGCTTGCCGTTTCAACCAGCCATTATCCAGGCATATACATTAAACTAAGCTTTACTTTGAAGCAAAGAACTATCTAAGGGCTTAAAGTTAAGTAGCTTGTTTCATAGGATTTGAACCTAACATGTTAGAAGAAATAACACAACGTAATGACCGAGACTGGCCAGGTGACTGCATTACCTTGTTAACCAACAGTGCTGGTGCTGCATTTCAAACAAAACAATCCTTGTCTGCATCACTGCCAAAACTGTATTTCATAATGTGTTAGCTCCTTCATATTCTGCTCTGATGACATCTTCCTGTGTCAGCAAAACAATGTCGGGGCTCCAGCATATTCCCACTGGGTTTGGCTGGATGAAACATTTACTCCTTGCACCTCGCTGGACTCAGCAGGCTGCCAGTCTGCAACACCTCAACGCGCCTTTCCAAGAGCAATCGTTTGCTATCACACCCAGCCGGGAGTGAAGCAAGCACAGAACTGACAATAGAGCCATTCCTCGGCTTTTAGACTTGTGTTTTCGCACCTGTGACACTTTAATATTTGTGCTCTGAGTCATACAGTGACAAAGGTATGCTATCATGTGAGGCAAGAGACCATCAAAAGGTGCCAGCAGCAACTTTGTCCACATTATTAAGTCCGTTCCCCCCTTCCAGTGGCAGCCCACACAGCTCAGAATTATACAGTGTGCTGGGGTTGTCTGAGACAAAGAATTCAGCTGTAGACTTTTGCAGAAAAAAACTTTTTTGAATCAGGAGGTCATTCTGAAAGGTAGAAACCAGAAGTAGGTCCCCTCAGTGTCAACAGGATTTGGGCACCCGGCCCCTCTATAGGTGCTTGCAATCTCATCCGGGATCACTTCGCTCTCCCTATTACTGCAGCCCTACTCTGCTGCCAGAGAAGACTTTTCTGCTGAGCATGGCAGAGCCCTTGGCACACGCCTTTCAGATGGTTCAGATGCAACACTTCATTGTGTCTGTTCATTGCTATTAGGTAACTGTTGTTGAGCTTCTACCCGAGCTTTATCTTAGTCTTGGAGATCTCATGGGTAGGGCTTGTTTTTTCACACTACCTAGAATAACAAGTCCCAACCCTTGATTTGGGTCCCTAACAGTAATAAGGAATAACTAAAATGTTTACCTCAGATTACATTAATCACATTAGGCCAATGCTGAGAGAGTGCTGAATACTTACACTTTGATTTATATTTTCCCCTGTGGTGTCGAGTGACATCAGATGATGCTTTCAATAAGCACCAGGAATTTTCACCAGGCCAGCTCATGAAGCGGGGAGGGAAGCACACCCTGCATGACTGATGGTTGGATTTGTTTTTCCCATTAGCAAAGTCCAGGCTGGAGTTTACATGCCAATTCTTTGGAGGTGCTGAGCTACCACAACTCCCACAAAGCAGCCATTCAGCACTCCTCAGCATCTGGCACACTAGAATTTGCATGGATAAACAGTATAAGGATCTCAGAGTTTAACCTGATGAGTCGTATCAAAGTTGCAGGTATTCAGCATCTTACAGCATTTGCCTCCTTAAGCAGAGCACTACTTAAATCTGTATAAGGGTCTTGTAAAGGGTGTGGAGGGGAGGAAAGGGGTGAGTGAGATGTCTTTGTCATAGCGTTTTCATTTATTAGGGCCCAGCAGTTATCCTATTTAAGCTGGGGAAAAATATGCAGTCTAGGCCTTCTAGGTATTTGAAATACAATGAAGTCTACACACAATTTTCTGCTTTACCACCACTAATCTTCACGGCCTTTAGGTACCAAAGACTGGGATCCATGTTATCAACCTTCAGTCATCCAGAAATCAGATATCCACTCAAGCAAACTGTATTCACCCCCTCTAATGTGAGTGACGAGAGAAAGGCACCACCAGAGGGTGATTTGTCCCATCCTAAAAGAAGTGTCTATAGGGTGGATTGCCCTCTGGAGGTACCTGTTTCTCTCTACTGACTCCAGGGACACTCTTGGTGATTGGGTTAGACTAGATCTGGCTTTTAAGTAATTACACAAGAAAGATTCCAGCCAAATATTTCAGGATATCAGAAAACTGCTTGGTAAGAATTGAGAACTTTGACTGCACTATCACTTTTTACAAGATCAGTAACTCTTAAATTTAGGGAGTGGGGAGGGAAGGTGAATACTTTTCATAGTCGTCTTCAGTTTGTTTTTTGTTTTGGCAATTTTTTGCTTATTTGTGATGACTTCTGATAAGGTAGGATCTGGAGAAACTATTGTTATAATGGCCCTCTCAGAGGTTATATCACACCAGCTTGCAAGGAGATGTGAGAAATGACAGAAATGAGGGCTGAAATGATTGTTTCCTTGAGGGCTGTAGATCACCCAGCAGTATATTTTATCTGGATTGAGCATAACTAAATGATTACAATTTTTTGTAGTTAATCAGAAAAACAAAAATGGTTGCTGTTTTTTTATGCCAGCCACATAATAGATTATGCCTTTGTTGGCAAAGAAAAAAGGACCTCCTCATATTTTTGAATAAATATGACTCTACTTAGTGAATTTGTAGTGGTTGTACACTTTGTGTCACCCAAGTATGCTATTTCTGATCTACTGCTGAATTCTCCAAAACTGTATTTACCATCTTGTAGAGTCATGGTCTCAGTTTTGACCAAATTAATGAGAAAGGTCTAGATTTACAGTGAAATAAGTGAGAAAAGAATGCATGTAGCTTATTAGAAGTCATTATGCCCTAGGATAGGGAGTTATGCAGATGGATGGGATGGTTGGTTACAAATAGCCCTCTTGTGCAGCTATATGAATGTTTTCTGGAGCAACGATGCTAACCAAAGCAAGTTCTACCCCTTGGGTCCCCATCCACCTCTTCCCGGTTTGCCTCCACGGTTCACTGTCCATTTGCATTGCTGCAGCTGTTTGCAGGGCTGTGCTAAGAATGGGAATGTCACTGGAATGACATCAATTTTTTGTTGTTTTTTGAGGTGAAGGAAGATATTTTTAACCTGAACTCTTTGATTCCAACACAGCCCAACAAACAGCTGCCTCAGCATAAATGCCATGTGAATGGTGGCATCTGGGCAGGAATAAGAAGCAGGGCCATTTGGCAAGAAACTCCTAAATCACCTTTGCTGCTGGAGGAAAAAAGTGGGATCTACACCCTTACAGGCATGTGAATGACCCAATGCCTTCATTGCCTCCTTTTGATCCAGCAGGAATGCAGGAGTGTGAATTTGTTAGAAAATGTGGGTCTTGGAGAGAGAAGCAGTGAAAATACAAGCTTCCTACTTCTACAGTTTCTGTAGCCTAAGAAAATGAGTTAGAAATTAAAGTTAATTCCCATATTTTAGCTGGCTTGTTTAGAAAAAAAACCCAGTGTTGACGAGAACAGGCATGATTAAAAAATGCTAGCTGGTCGCAAAGCCATCACAGAATCTGTAGGCTATGTTTGTCTGCCTCAAATGTCAAGTGTTACACTTCTGGCACTCAATACTTCCAGGCAGCGGAAACAAAGGGAGCACAACAGGTTATTTTTAAATAGTTTAAACTTTAGTTCAAGCATTTTGTTTTCATATTTTTATGCAGTCTAGCTCCTTCAGCATAACACCTGGCAGCTGTCACATATATCACAACAATATTGTTTCAAGCTAAGAGGCTGCTTATTTTGTATGGATCTTTTCTTTTTATTAGTGGGAACCAACAGAATATTCCCTGAAATAATTGCTACAATTACCTGCCACGGAAATACATACGGTGGCAGACAAAATAATATGCACAGACAAGCTCCATCAGTCACAGTACTAGATATGTTACTCTCTTAATAGCGGTCAGTAATGAATTTTAAAAGTCCATTGGGAGGAAATGCCTTTCTTCAACAGATTTTCATTATATTACAATTAACATTATGTGGTTAACGTCTAATGCAATGTCTCTTACATAATGATCTTAAAGAGACCAAATATAGTTCAGAAGGTAACAGCCCAGCTAGCTTATTTTGGTATAAGATCTGCACATCTCCCATGGGTTCCAGAGGTCCAGACACTTGAACCAGTAGTGGAAACAGTTTTAGAGAATGGTGTGAGAGAGCAACTTTCTCCTAACTGTTACTTGGGACGAAGGAAATACAATTCCCTTATTTATGTCACCTATCTTTTCCATGACTCAAACAAAAAAAGCCATAAATAAGATACTTGTTTAATATTTCACCCATTGCTGCCCCTCACTGACATTACTTTTTGTTGAGAGTGATTAACTACAGATTCGCATAAAACCTAGTCCCGCCACTGTCCAGGAAAATGAAGGAAACCCAAGAGGAGAGTCTTACAACCATGTGAATGTGAAGGCTGCATGATCAGAACAGTCTTTTCTGGATCTATCCACACATCATTCTTTGTTCTTCTCAGAGTGACGTTTTTGACGACCTTCTGATCAATCAGCCATCTATCATTTCTGCTCTCTTCCAGCCCTGCTGGAGAACTGTCTAGCAAAGAAAGGATCATCTTGAGAGGCTGTTGGAGTAAGTGGTATGCACTGGCCACCAGTGCCAGAAAGCTACTTACGGCTACCAGTTCTCCTCTCTTCCTCCTACTTCTGCTTCCCGAAACAAGTAGATATGACTTCAGATTGCCAAGTTAAATGTGAAGTAAAGACCTTCCAAGAACTTCTCTGTGGCAGTAACCCATCTAGTCCACGTCAGAGAAACTTTGCTATTAGCTTTCAGAGAGAAGTAGCAAACCCAGTAATTGTTTAACATCATGTTTGTCTTTCTTTTGAGTAATACGGAGTGCTGTAAATTAAAGCTTTTTCTTCCTCTGCAAACGGTATTTTTGTAAATCCAATGAATGAGCCACAGTGCCAGTTCAGACTGTGACTCACCCTGGAGCTCCATTCACAGGATCAGATAACTGAGCCAGCATAGCTGTGAGGTGTGTAGACACATACCATGCTTTGGAGGTTGGAGCACTGCTCACATGAAGGACTGACTTAGTTGGGCTGTTGTAAATATGCAGGGGGTAGTATGTGTGAGCTGCGGACGCAGCACACCTTCTCTGAGAGACAAAAAACACACTGATGGAGATGCAGGAAGAAAAGCTGTAATGTCAGCTAAAGCAACAACTTGCCATTCTTTAAAGCCACCATGTAACAGAAAAAGAAAGTCTTGGCCACATTTAAACCATTTACCATTTTTCCTTCATCACCTGTTGCTGCTGCCCCTTTTCCTTAGTGTGCTCATTTTTGCATGTCTTCCTTTGCCTAAACCTTCTCCTTACTACGACCACAGTAACCAAAGCTGGTAGCCAAGAAATGACTGTACTCCAACAATACATTGCTCAGTGAGCAGCACCATGACTTCCTGGACAGATGTCCGTCGTATCACGTCTCACATTGTAATCTCTGCTCATCCATGAGCAATGCTGTCTTGCTTGCACAGCACTCAGCCAACTGATGAGCAGGGTATTAAATTAAGCTTCCTTCTGCCCATCTTGCACTGTTCCCAGGTGAAGTCCAAGGAAGCTGTGATAAATACTGCTCTTAAAGCCTTAGATTCAATCACAGTTATTGACTGGGTTGTTATGGAGTATAGAGTACAGCTCACAGACAACTGTCACCAGAGACAAGCTTGGAGCTGACCTGCATCTGGGCAGGCACTGGGTCCATTTAAAAAAAAAAAAAAAAAGAACCAATTTATCTTATAAAATTAAATTATGAAATTGTGCATAAATATAAAAATAAATGTATTTAAAAAAATAAATCTGGTGCCAAATGTTGAAAAGGGTCACCATCACTGATAGGGCAATCAACAACTATTTTTCCTCAATAAGGCATTTTTTAATAAAGGAAGTCAAACAGCAAGTGTTTCATCATGAAAAATAGCCACTTCTGTGTGCAGAATGGCTGATCCAGGAGTGCTCTAAGAGGCAGGGTTTGTATTTTAATCACCACCTTCAGCGGCTGAGATAGTCTTAAGCAGATTTTATAGACTGCTCTATAAATTAAAAAGAACAATGAGAAATTCAGATCACTTAGTCTCCAGGACTGTGAGATCCTCATTCTCTGCTCAGTCAAAGGTATAACATCTATGTTGGACACCTGTAGCATAGTTTGAACATTGAGGCACCTATCTATCTCCATTGGCTGGTTTTCTGAATTAGTCACTGGTCTCTTACTTACTGACCTGAAGATTATTGTAAAGATGTCAGGAATATATGTCACCCGAGAAGGGATCTAGAGACTGAATCAATGCTGTTTGATATGACCCTTTCCTTTTTTTTCTGTTTCATTTTGACTGTACAGTCAGCCACCCAACCTGTAATTCCATTTCAAACACCGGGTAGGTGGGCACTGAGTCTTGCAGGGTGCTGCAGTCCAGCCTCTTGCCTGCTCACAAGTCAGGAAAGCCTACAAGTGACATGATACAATATCCAAACACAAAGACTCAGGCCCAGTTTACTAATTACCGCCAGTGGGATTTTCAATCAGATGATCCATCTCTAATGACTACAGGATTACAAGCACTGCTTTCCACAGACAAGTGTACAGCTACACTGAAAGCCTGAACTGTCTCAAGGCAGTAGGACGACAACTAACCACGTATTTTACAAACAGATGGCTTGTGTTGTTGTGACATAAATCTACTGTAATGTCACGTAAACCAGCAACAGTTCACCCAGGATTAAGAAATATTTTTTTTTTAAACTGTATTTTCTGTATGAACACCTTAACAATGAGTAGAACGAGCGATGCTTGGAGGAGGAGGTCGAGTGGAGGTAGGATTCAGTATATAAATGAGCTAGTCACAGAAAGACAACATCTAGGTGAGCCTAGCTTTGTGTTAATTTGAACAGGAGAAATAATTTTGTCCACGCTGTCATTGTGGAGGTCCTTTTGCTAGTAATGGACTGAAAAAAATGAAATATACATAAATCAGTGACTCACCAGACAAATCACAGTGCAGACTATTCGAGGTAAAACTTCAGGTGAAGTATTTGCCAGTCATATTAATTATGAGAAACTGTTGTCTGAAAGCCGGTCTTAATGCATTGCCCTCACGACTCATCACTGCTGCCTCTGAATCACTCAGGTAATTCTCAGAAGCAAGGGAGAGGTGTTTAAAGAGGAACAGTCAAGACTTTCCGGATTTTCTCTGCATGTATTTGCTAAACTGAGAGGAAAAACAGTCTCACCTGAAGCACAAAGTCAAGATGTAAAATGGAAATTTACAGGCAGAATTGGCCACCAACCAAATATCAGTCTGAGTGGCCTCAAACCCGGCTGCTATAACTAAGTCCCAACTCACTAAGTCAAAATACAGAGAAGAAAAGGCAGAATTTTTGGACCGTTAACTGAGATTCTTGCATCTAGTGTTTGCTTTATATTTCAGCTACAGGTTGAGCACTCTTTTTTTCCCCCAAGTGAAATTTAAGACATGTTTAGGAAGAAGCTTCAAACAGAATTTAATTTGGGCTTATGTACTAGCTGATTCATGGAACTCCTACAAAAGGCTCAACTTCATGGAAGATAAATGACCCATTTTTCATTCAGTCAAACCTTGCAGATTTTTTAACTGTACAGAGATAAACCCATCCAGTCTTCTACCTAAAAAAAGATACAGTACCAGTATACCCAGACCTAGATGGTAAACATCAGGTTGACTTTTTGTCTCTGCATTCCCAGATCATTCATTAGCACTGAACAGAGTTGTTGCAGGGAGCAGAGATCCTTTGGAGCAGCAGCTGGCTTCGCTGTGCCCGCTGCTGGTACTAACAAACTTCTTGTCCTATTCTGGGGGCAGACTGTGAGAAGGCTGTGTTGGGTGGGCCAGAGGGGAGGGAGACCCTCACTTAGCATCGTGCCTGCAAGATCTACCCTTGCAAGACTGCCTTCTCTCGAGCAAGCAATCCCCTCTCTTGGGGCAGTTGGCTTGAAGAGGGGGACTTAGCTTCTTCACCTGGCAGATTGGCAAGACTGAATTTCAGATTCAGAGAAGAGAAAGGAAATTATTGTTTGCGTACCACCGCCACGCTAGTACAATCATTCCAGAGCAGCAGTGCACTAAAATGTGGGACCACCATACCTTTTATAGAGCGGTGGAAAAGCAGAGGTAGGTGGGCAGCGAGCACAACGTGATCTCTCTTGGGCTTATTTTGGTTTTAAATGATCTTATTTTGTCTGCGTTGTCTGCATATTGACATGACAACCAGTTGGCTAAAACTTAGCTAAGTACTGACCTCTCTGACATGTGATTTAAAGCTGTCTCATAGAAAAATATTTGAAGGATCACCAGCTGAAATTGAAGCATTCAGCAGCAGGGCAAAGAGAACTACAGTACATGCATACAGAGAGGACTGTCCCTATGGTAATCCTGGCAGATGGCATAAGGTTGCAAGCAAGTAATAGAAAATTTTAAAACTAATGAAACAAGATTAACATAGGCCACTCCATTAGTATTTCTCCTCCCAAATAGCTCAGTTCTGATTATATTTTATATCCTCATGGAATTAAAGCACTGTACTTACTGGCAGCAAAGGGAAATTAGATCAGAATACTGTTTGTGGATGATTAACTTGCATTTCCTTTCAAACTAAATGTATGTGCTTGAGCCTTTGGAGCCACAGAGAGTCACTTCTCTGACAGGGGATTTGAGCAACAGAATATAGGGTCCAGTACTCCAACTTAGGTGAAATAAACTGGATAACCAGAGACCCAGGTGAATACAAGACTTTCATAAACTCTTACAAATTTATATGGTGTCGCTGCATGAGAGATGTTGCCTACAAAAATCTGATTAGGGAAAAAAATGAACAAACTTTTCCTTATGCATTCATTGCTCTCTGTATTTTAACCAGACAGAAATAATTTGAGCAGTTATAAGGTATTTTGGGATCTGCCTTCTTCCAGTGACAACACAAGTTTTGTTATAAAATACCTGTCACTGCCGATTTTTGGGATTGCTCTATTACAAATTAAGGGATAGAGTGGTTCCACATGTGAAGACATTTTTAAGGACTGCACGTTCCCAGAAAGTGGTTTTACTGTTCTTGACGTGCACGGCTTTCTCTAGTTATCAGAGGTCTGCACCAGGGAATTGAAGGGCAGAACTTAGGGCTAGCTTTTCATGTTTGGTTGCTTAAAGCTGGGCAGCAACAGGGGCTTACATACCTGGCTTGTTAGCTGGGAGTATTGAGCATTTGCACTGTTAGAAGTGATAGATGTTCAGCACTGCTGCAAACTAATCTTACTACTAAAGATGACTCAATGCATATTTGGAAGTCGGATTTCCAAGAGCCTGAAGGTCCATATACCCCTTCAGGTGTGCCAGTCCAACAGTTAGATGTCACAAGCATTTACAAAACACACACATCATTCTTTATATGCCTAAAGCTGCATGCCTATATACCTTGGTAGCATCCTCCAGATATAAAGAGTACAAAAACATATGCCTGAGTCCTGAAATGCGAAATGAGTGAATGGGCTTCTGAAGTCTAATGCACAAAATATGTATTCTTCTTCCTAGCTCACTTAGCCTGTCTTCTGAGACCAAACACAAGAAGACAACTTAAGACTTGGTAAAGGCTTGCTTCACCTTCTTCTGTAACTCATCACATAGCCTGTCTTTAAGCTGTCGAAGTTTTTGGTTTGGAATCCAAGATCTCTTTCTGCCATGCAGTGGAAAGGGCTCCTTGTTAATGTCTATGTCACCCTCCACTAATATATTACTCCCCATGGTGGCAAGGCAACTCATTGATTCTATTCCTGCTCCCTGTGCTTTAATCATGCGCTCCCGGTTGCCATCTGCAGAAGCTGAGATTCACTTCAAAAGACATCCCCGACTTTAGACTGAGCAGAGGCACCTGGGTTAAGAGCGATGTCACCTTACACTCAGCAGGCAGATGTGAAGGTGTGCCAAGTGAGAACCAGCAGCAGCTGGTGAACTGTCTCTCACTGGAGATGCCTCTTGTCCTCCGTCAGATGCAGAAGCAGCCTCCAGTGACTATACTTCTGACTTAGGCACTCCCTGAAGCGGGATGCGGCTCTCTAGTGTGGTGTTATCTATGTCGCTCATGCTGAATCATCTCCTTCCTTCCCTTCTTAGACCAAGTGGTCTGTACACCTGTGGGCTGCACCTCCTGTTGCCATATCCCTGCTGATACACCCTCCTGCGCTCTGGAGGAAATTTCTTGATGCATCGATACAATTTCTTAGAGTGCAGCGGCCCTTAAGTAAAGTAAATTTTGGGAGTTAATAGGTGGAACTGACCTCTTTTTACTGCTGAAAAACAAGGAAATCCCTATCAGTGCATTCTATTAAATAGTCTGAAAATAAATTATATGCTGCTTTTACGATGACAGTCATGCAGATTTATATTATTATTATTATTATAATAAATTATTATTACAGTTATTTCAAGTAATTTTGTTATTTGGCCTTCAGGGGCTTATCACACAAAAAGAAAACGGGGCAGTGACCTGATATCTCACATGAAAGATAAAGACACATAAACTGTCTAAACAGCCGCCTCACTACACATGGAGAAGAAAATAATTTTTATGCAAATAGAGTCTGAGACCAAAATGCCTTTTTCCCTCACCTCCTTTCTATTTCATGATTAAATAAATCATCAAGCTGTCACTAGAGACCGCATAGAAAGAGGTCTCAAATGGTAGAAATGAGGGCTTTCTGCATTTGTCTATTTTTAATTTCAAAAGGTATTTTGAATTAAAAAAGAAAGAGAGAGAAACAAGAGCATAGTGCTATTCGCATGCCTGATTTCCCAGGAGTACAAACAAGCTCTATGTCCTCTTCTAATAATACAACAAATTTTCAAAAACAAACACAGATAAATGAAAATTAAACAATGATCCATAAATTTAATTGAGATTCACAGTGTCTGATGCTTTTCAAATTCAAATTACCACCAGACAGTGCATCTTTTTGCATAACTTGTGCAGCTAAAGAGTAGGTGATAGCCTCTCCCCTCTCCCTTTTTTTTATGGAGAGGTATACTTCAGTCATAGTGTTGGAATTTTTGGACATAAAAGCTGAATACTAATTTATCAATTTGCATATATGCACCATATCATGTTGTACAGTGTTTAGAGTGCAGCACAAAAAGTAAGCAGGGAAAACCAAGCACTTTTGTCTAGAAGAATAAAATAAATATATAACAGAATATATAGCTACAGAAATATATAACAGAATAAATTCTGTTATTAGAACAAATACCCAAAGGTAACTACATTTGTTTCATGTCAGAGGCCTTTGGTCTTCAGTAAATAAGATTAAACACCCTAGTGGTAACACAGAATTCTCTGGAGATCAGCCATATCACTTTGGAAATTGAATATACAGGTATGTCTTACCTAACAGGGGTGGGAATTTGGAGCTGGAAGAACTAAATCATGGACAGTGTCTACCAAAAAAGGAGCTACTCCACAAGAAATGTTATGGAATAGTTAAGGTTTAATTCACAGTATTTGCATTCAGAACAACTTCACTGGGTAGTGAAGTTCTTAGTCCTTGATGTTGTAGATATTTCAGCTCTTAATTAGTGTGACCAAAGGAAAAAAAGCCTTTGCCTGCAGAAAAACATTTTTTAAGCACAAATATTTAAAAGCACACACAGAGCATTGGGTGTCTAAAGGGTTGGGATCCCCCCCAGCTAGATGGGGATGCATTTCAGGGCCATGTTTGGTACTTCATGTACCACTCAGAATGTGGAAGAGGTGGCTTTAGATGCCTTTTGGTGGAAAAAGGACCTGAAGACGAGTCCCCAACATGTGGGGTGTGCTGTGTGGGCTGGGGCATGAGAGGACTCTCTCCATGGTGATGCTCCCTTGGGGATATGGCTCAAGCCCTGCTCCCTGGAGGTCCCCAAGGGAGCACCGTTGGTTTGCTTGCAGTGGCAATGCCAACAGCAGGATTATTCAGTGGATTTTTCTTCCTAATGTTTACCCCTCTGATGATGAGCATTGCTCTCCAGATCTTCCTCCCCCATTTGTTGGACTGAAAAATCTCGGGGCTCTTCACATGTCCTGTCAACCCACAGGTTCTCCATCCTGCTGGTCATCTGAACAGCAACTGAAATATAAGCCCATATATCTGAGGGAGTAAATGTATCTTGTCATTTTGAACAAGGGATATGCAATGTTTAACCATGCAGGAGTAAGCTGAAGGGTGGTGTTTCGAAGGTGTGAGGAAGAAATGTTTTATGCAGCTTGTATTGTAAACTAGCATGATGTTTTTGGATGGGAAGAAAGGGAAAAAATCCTTTAAAACCATGTAGGAACATCACCAGAGACACTATTTTAACTGTTAGTTAATGGTAAAACAAAATATTTCCTACCCATGAAAGTACAAATCATGTATTGAATCAGATTCCAAAGACGATGTAGTATGATAAGAAATGCCAAAAGTGATATGCAGAATGCTAACTCCTGTGAGAAAATAAGAAGAGTGCTTCACCAGTGTTGTCATGACACGAACTAGTCATTATCACTACGTTCAGTGAAAAAGCTCTCTTTCCACAACACTTTTCCATGATATTCTTTTAATTGGAGGAAGGGAGTAAAAACAGTGGTGTGAGGAACATCACACGGGGTTTCAAAAAAATAAAAATATATGGCATTTCGGAGTGGGTTGTGTAAAAATCGCATGCAGGAAAAAAACAAAGTTGAAGTTCACATACTTAAAAATGATCACTGTCACATGACAGAGGCCATTTCGCTTGTGACATAGACACATTTCAGCTCAGATCCACAAATCTGACCACGGCATCATCTTGCGGCACGACCCTTCCTAGATTGGTCACTCTGCTTTTTCTGTTCTTCAGCATGCTCTGCACCTTTCTGCTTCCTAAGATTTCCTATCCCTTCCTCTGTCTGGGACAACCCCATCCTCACCTGCGTCCCCTGCTACTTCGTCCCCCCATCCCCAGAACTACATGCTACTCTTCTCAACATCCTCCTCCTCCTCCTCCCAAAATGTCAGTGTCACTTGTGATCCAGGAAAATATTGAAACCCAGCACCCCCAGATTCACATGTCAACGGGAATTGACATCTTTCACATGCACCTGTTTTTATTCCCGGTACCCGATGATGAAGAGAGCTGGGTACCAGACTGCTTCTTCAGTGTGAGTGAAAACTACAGCCACTGTTTTTTCAGACAGATGGCCACATCAAACCTTAATTTTGCTCCTTTACTTGCTGCTGGTAAATTAGGACCCAGGAAAGCAGACCACAGTCAGGAAAGCTCCTAGGGAATTTACCTAGTAAGGATTTTACCTGCCTACAGTGAGGTTTGGCCGCCCAGTCATTAGTGAAACTGATACGAAGAAACAGCAGCAATTAATTTCACTGTGAATTTACCTGCTTTTGCCAGCTTGTTTGAAATATACTTAAGAAGACAAGATCATAGCAGATTTGGTAATTTAAAAATACTCTTTTTTTAATTCCACTCAAATATTCTCAAATCAAACCCTGACTTGAAAAATAGCTACTGAAATTTGGGGGTCAAATGTTGCTTTTGTTAAGACTGAAGCTGGTGAGGATCCTTCCACCAAATTCAAGTGTCAGTGACTAAAGCCTCCAGCTAAAAGGTTAGTGCCCCTTTTATCATATCTGTATGAACACCTTCTTCCCCTAACTTTTTGCCCTCCATGTGATGATTTATCATGGTATTGCTGCTTATGTATGCTGAATGGTCGACTCCAACTTTAAAGGAAACAGCACGAAATACTACCCACTTGTGCTTTTTCACACACAGACATAATCTCCTCCTGTCGCACACATACAGGTAATTGCTTTGTTAAAACACATGGCTTAAGCCTGTAAATCAGGATGGTCTAATTTAGAGAGCGCTGCTCATGTGCTGGTAACTAGGCACTAGAGCAGGAGCAGGTGTAGTGTGCAAATGCTTCACACACAGGTCCCTCCTCTCTGTTCCTTGGGTATTTGACCCATGTGGAATTTGTACACATATGCAGAAGAAGGAATATCCAGATTCAGGTTATCCCAACTCTAACATTGTCATTTTAAGGGAAATACCCTCATGTACCCAACACATCAGTTTCTGTTATCCCATCATGATGTTGGTAGCCTAACACAGAACTGGAATATTTTATCTTCATGCTCTCCTTTCATCAAGTCCCAATAATCCTTGGAAGAAACCCTCTTCAACAGATCGGAACCCAGGAAATCACACTGCATACTGAGAGGCAGCCAAACACACAAGAAGGCTCCGGGTATTTGCATAGCGTTGTGTTCACATGGGGAAGCCGTACACTCCAGTTGCAGCCACAGAGCTGCAGAAGGCAAAGCCAAGCCATAGCTGCTCTACCAGTGGTGGTAGGATGGCATGTGATGAACACAGGCTTTCAACAGGTGATGAGAATAATCTCATGCACAGGATTTGTCTGCTACTGATGCATGCAAATATCTGATTGCGCAGAGGCGTTGCCAGCCTCTCCAACAGCTCCTGAGCATGTGTGTGAGCAACTCAGATAACATCTCGCACAAGCAAGGTGCACTGGCCGTTAAGCACAAGCAACCATCAACATGCTACTCTGAAGCTGAAAAGTCAGCCTGTCACATATTGAAACAATCTGTAAATCCAGTGGATTTGCTCAAACGACATTTATGCTGTTTCCGTATTTCTGAAATTATTCTTATTCTTTAGCATGCAGAGGAAAATTAAGTCACATTTTCCTTAACAATTGCCGTTCCCGCCTTGCTGCCCATCACAGCACTCTGGAGTGACTTTGGTAGCACTGACCTTGGACGTTGCTGCAGTGGCATTACTTTCCTTACCACTCCCCGGTGCACTCTCCTCAATCGCTGCCGCTGCTGGGGCTTCTGCCTTCTTTGCACTTGTTTCCAGAGAAACAGGAGGCCCTACTTTCCCCAACCCACTCATGGGGGTTGAGCTCGGACTGCTTGATTGCCGTGACTGAGCCTTATACCAGCTAGGGTAAAATAAGGGATCGATGGTTTCTGCTGTGGCCGGCACTTGAGTGTCAGACTCTGGGGTCTGTTGAGAACCACTTGGTGTCACAACCTCATCCTTAATCAGGACAGATAAAGAGAAGAACAAGCAGAGTGCACCACATTACCTTCCTGTTGTAGCCACGTTGCTCTGCATGTCGTGTTTTTTATATCTCACTGCAAGGAATAGATTTATCCTAATATATGGTCCAAAAGAATTACAATCAAAATGCGAAGGAAAAGCAACTATCATTTGAATAACACAAATATGGGAAAGAAAATACGTTACCCAAAAAACAGAATAGGAGGGTATAATTAGTTGGGAAGGGGATGCTGACTGAGAAAAGAGTGAGCGAGCAGTTCCTTAATTCAGATCAACACCCAATTCAATCCTAAAAATATAAGTCTCATGAACCGGTACCAACCATGAATGACAGGTATAGGTACATTCAAATGGTTTGTTGGGTTTTGGGTTAAGAACAACACTTTTGCCAATGAGTCTGTTGATATAAGCAGTCAGAATAAGGGGAACACAAAGACACTGGAGATAAACATTTGCCCACAAGCTTTGCTGTCAATGCTATAATCCAAGGAGAGGAACAGCTGGCTGAACTGCACCTCTCTACCTGCATCAGGCTCTCGGGGCTCGCCCACACGGTACCTGCTATTGCCACAGCATTTCTGCTTTGCCTTTCTTACACCAGAAGGCAAAAGCTGAAATACAGGTATCCCACACACCACAACACCCACATGCCACGTCTGACTCCACGTCTGACCATCTCCTAATGGCATTTCACAATTGCTGCAGTAGCATGCTGTACCTTTCCCATTTCAGCCTTAGAAGTGAGGGACTTAATGTAAGTGGGCAGAATTACTTATGTCTAGTTCTTGTTTGCACAAAAACCTACATAAGTTAGGCAACATAGGTTTAGTTAAGTCAGTGCAAATCCTCAAAAGACAAACTTTGGTTAAATCAGTAATGACTGATTTAAGAGCATCTTCACACAACTGGTGCAAACTCACATATGTTTTTAAATCAAAGCAAGAATGAATCTATAGTATTTATTTTCCCTTGTTTTATGAGGGGAGCTTGCTACAATCAAAGATTCTTAACGTGCTCTCTTGTTTTCACACTGGCCTCCTCAAATATCTTCACAGCAGCATTTACCCGCTCAGTAACTTCACTGGGTAAATTGCATAAGAGGAGAATTTGCTAAGTTAGTTGTACATAAGTCCAGCTAAAGTAGCACGATGTGTATTTTTTTATGTAGGTCTTTTAGAACATGCGGCAATTATGGTCTCATTCTAATCACATTCCTTAAGAAAAAGTGCTGGCCTAAATTATTCATACCATGAATCTGTTTGGTGCTAGGTTGTAAGAGGCAGTTTCCTCTCCTTTT
This sequence comes from Burhinus bistriatus, assembly GCA_013397275.1. Classification (NCBI taxonomy): domain Eukaryota; kingdom Metazoa; phylum Chordata; class Aves; order Charadriiformes; family Burhinidae; genus Burhinus; species Burhinus bistriatus. The sequence continues at coordinate 56,959 of VYXH01011474.1, read as the reverse complement.
GATATCCTTCCTTTTTTTGATATCCCTGCATCCACCTGGATGATATCCCTAGGATGACCAGCACAGAAGGTAACAAATGCCATTCACAGAAAACAGATCAGAAGCATGATCTAAAAATTGGTGGCAGAAAGCTTACTAAATCCAGAGGGAATACCAAATGCTCTTAGTATAAATATTTTAACAACCATTTCATTTGTAATAGTTAGTCTGAGTTAAATCACAGCAAGCAGAACATCCACTGTAATGTGCTTAACACCCAAACTGAATCTCTTTTATCTATATCTTATGTATCCCATATATATCTCAATTTGTCTATCTAGCAGCATAAGTTTTTGCCTATCAAGCGATCTATACACAGGTCAAGAGCCCAGGGTACAGTTGTGTGTGTATTTGTACAAGGGCAATAAACAATTTTCCTCTCTAATGCACCAACTCCCTTAGCTGTGCTCCTGACGTATGGTGCCTACAGGTCACGGGGGAGTGATTTCTTGCTCTGCCAGCGCACACTCAGCGTAGCTGGCAGGGCAGCGGGGCAGCAGGGGCACTTACCTGACCAGCCGGGGCAGCAGCCAGTGGCACCGGAGTGGGTTCAGCTGGGGTCTCTCCTGCTGTGCTCTGCGGTTCAGGGTCCTGCTGAGGCGGCTGTGGTGCTTTCTCAGCCCCTTCCTCCTCCACCTCTTCCTCCTCCTCCTCTCCTGATGACTCAGTGTGGACTTCATCCAAATCTTCACCATCTACTGTCTCTTCCTCTTCCTCTTCTCCCTCCTCCTCTGATAGGCCACAGGTAAAAGGATAGGGCTCAGCACCAAGTGAAGATGGCTACAGTCTTTATGTAATTAAAAAGCCATTTACAATTTCATGGCAAAGCTACTGACAATCTGCTGCCTGGCAGAGGACGCAGGGTGGGGAGAGGGCACTGGTGAGGAACCTGCTCCCACCAGCCTGTACTGGGCACTACCATGGAGCAGCCAACGGGCACTTCGCAGCAGGGAGGACACCCAACACACGTTTGTTAAAATCTTAAGCTGGCCCTTTCCATGTGAAGGAGGACAGAAAGTCCTGCCAATGCAGTTATCTTCATGAGGGATGTGCAGCATGGCCCTGCACTTTTTGGGGAGAGGATACCTACTCTGGCACAATCTGCCAGGAAAAAAGTCCCTCCTGCAATTTTAGATATATGTTTGTTTTAAACGCCATTGAAGCTGTCCTAATAAATTTTTACCAGGTCACTGCTTTGCAGTATATGGCTGGAGGTTTGAGATACCAACCTCCCTAAAACCAGACTGCCAAACTTGGTCAAACCGTCGCTTTTGCATCATCTGACACATCCTGTTGTCAGCATTTGTGGCTCCACTCATTTCCAGAGGGAGCCCTCTAACAACACATTTTCTTCTTCATAAGCACACTATTCCTCCTCACAAACATTGTTGCTCAGAGTCATCCTAGCGCTTCAGAGAAATAAACTTAGATGGGTGCATTAACCCAAGCTCCAAATTGGTTGCACATTTCGTACAGGTTATGGTTCTGCCTGAGTATGTAGAAGGAACGTAGATCTGCAAATTAAGTGACACCCTCATAACGGAGAACTGTTTCTGCAGACAAATACACTCCTATAAGCAGAGTGCTGAGTCTCTGCTTTCGTGTCTCCTGGCTGGAGAGGACCTTGTTGACTGTAGTAGGAGTTTCAAATGCAGGAATGAACTCCCGATTGCCAAAGCCCTTGCTAATGCCTTGTCCCCAGGAGGTGGGTGTCACATTCCCTATCACATGGTGGGAGTGTGCGCCTGGAGCACGAGGTCATGATCTTGGCAGATGTACGCGTGTGGCAGGGATGTGCCAGCTCTGGCTGATCAAAGGGACGAACTGGGCACGAGGCTGCGACTAGGGATTGTCTCTCCCAGGACAAATCCCTGGAGGTTCAGAGCCCTGAAAGATGGCACCTGGTGCTCTGCTGCTGACTGGTGCCACAGCTGCTGTCCCATTACATGGACCCCTGTGCCAAGTACGGCTAGTCCATGGATCCCAACCCACAGACTGCACAGCAGGCACCCAAGGTCCCTTGCAGGGAGCAGCCAAACACTCTGAAGTTAGTATAAGCTGTGGCAGGGGAGTAAGCGATGGGTAGCATCTGCGTAAGACTTAACTGGGCTGATAAACATAAACGTAAATATACCAAAAGAATCCAGTGCTAGCAAGAAAATTAGAGGTATCCAGATGACTATTACTGCTGCCTTTTAATAGCAGAGATCTGCTTATTTGAAACATTTATCTCCATTAACTTCTTGTCACTTATGCTCTAAGGTAAAGCATAGATGAGCCTACATTTCAGTCTACTTTGGTAAATGCAGAATTGCAACTTTACATTATTATATAGACATACTAAGCATATTTAGTCATGATGTCATGACAAATGACATAACACAAGATGTTAAATGCACGAAAGGATGACAATTTTTGCTTCCCTCTATAACTATCTGACCTTGAATTTCAATTATGTTACTGTTACATTTCTCAATTATAAAAAAAAGACTTAAAAAACCTGTCTTTCATAAGTACTTTTAGTAGAAAACATTCTATTTCTTTAATGACTTTCTAGAGCAGACATGCCATACAAATACAGCATCTTTTAGGGAAAAAGGACTTTACAGATTGAGATAAAAGCTTAATTTTGTGGTCCCTTCATATAAGGAGTTAGTAAAAATCATGGGCTTAAGAAAGTGTTGAGGCCACATAAAAGGTAAGATTAATGGTGTCAACAGGGTATGTGATTTTTTTGACTGTGATGGATTTTTACTTTTGATCATAATTGATACAAAATGGTCTAGTTACACTTTGGGATGGAAAGAAATATGTGATTCAAGTTTTTCTACTCAGTATCATCATATAAATTACACACAGCTGCAATTTAAGAAAGTAATTTAGGTGAAATTAATGACATACCTCTGTCAAAATCAATTTCTCGTATTATCTTTTCTTCTCTACTGAGGTTCACTGTGAATTGGTTCATATTTTCATATCCATCCTCTATTTTTTCCATTTGAAATCCTTTAGATGCTTCAGTAATTCTAAAACAGAGAAATTGGTTATTGGCATTTGGATTTGCAGATAAATTTGTAATTTGTAATTCATTATAAAGATCAAGAGTCTCAAGTTTAAATACTTACTTTTGTAGCAATGTTTTGGCATTCTGTGAAAAAAAAAGAAGGAAATAACTGACTTCTTAAATGGTTCCACTTTTTCAGAGATTTTATGCATTGATATTTAATTCTTACACTGGCTGCTTCTAAACGCACTAATATGGATCTCATAAATGACAACCATGAGATCTATGAATGAGATCAAATTTGGATGGTAATTAGTATACAGCTGAGTAAACATTTTACTTCACTGAAGACTTTTTAATTAAAACTTGAATATGATGGGAAATACGTACTATTGCTACAAAAATGAAATGGAAATATTTCTGCTCTTTTTTTGTGTGTGTTTGTGGTGAGAAGCACTTGTTCCGTTACTATCTTTAGGCACAGTAGCTATATCTTTGATTATCCATTAGGGTATATTTCTGGAGACATAAAATTTTATTTGTCTGTAAAGAATATTGTACTCTTCAAAGACAATTCTTTGATGAAAATAAGGGTGGGGTTTTGTTGTTGTTTTTTTTTTGTAGAAAACACACTTCCAGCCTTTAATATAGAGGAATTGTAAACTTGCAGGACAGAAATTCTACACCAATGAATTCAGTGGACAGGCTGCTAATCGTTTCCTAATCAGCTCTCCTAAGTTTATAGGAAGAAAAGAGAAGAAAAAAAAATGAAGTAAAGGCATAAAAATGTGACTTAGAACATAAATATTTAATTCTTGGAAAGTTAATCACTATCAATATGCAAATGAAACCTATAACTCACAGAACTTTATATACACATATATTATAGTGGTGGGACAATAAAGATATGTCAGAAAATGTTAAAATTCCTGTTTCTTCTTTGGGGACCAGAAATTCATACACAGGATAGTATATTTTGCTGCAAATAGCAAATACTTACATTCTTGGTTTGGATATTATTCATAAGACTAGTCGTTTGTCTGTGCTGATGCAAGTGTTTAAAAAATGAGTTTATATAAATGTTCACTCAAAGATCACCATCATCAAAACCCCATCATTCTTTTTCTATCTATGTTTATAGACCTTATACCTGCAAAAACACAGCCATTTCTGGTTCTTCCATGAACTGGATTCCTGATTCAACCAGCTTTGACACAGCTTCCAAGTGATCCGCATACTTCTTCATCAGAGAGCGGACGTGTTCCAGTTTCTCCTCTTGAGTTCTAGTGATTATTTGTGTCATCTCATTTTTTCTTTCTTCCAGTACAGAATAGAGATAATCAAATTTTTCACACAGCTGCTCTTTCTGTCGTCTGCAGCATTCCTGTGAATCATTTGGTTTATGTTAAACATGTTATGTTCTTAAAAGAGTTTCTATTTTTATAGTTACTTGGAAGCAATTTCATCAAAGAAACTCCTCTTTCTGAACATTGCAAAGGATTCTGAATGACCCCAGAGACTTTTATAATTTTCAAAGTCCAAGCTATTGGAACAAAAGTTTTTAAACTGCTCTCAAACTTTGAGTTTCAAGCCACTGAAAGCCCCCAAACAGGTTATTGTATAACTTGTCAGTCTGCTAAAAAATTGTGAAAGGTATTTATGATGTCTGTAGTGATACATCAAAGTCTGCAGAAAAAGTAAAACCCCCCACCATATTAGCAGCTGCGTTCATTTACATGAACAGAATGTTTTTTAAAGAACCGATCATCTCAAATCAGCTCTGGAGAAGTTCCTTTTTCTACCAGAGAATGTGGAACTGTCCTAGTTGGGCTTGATTTTCACATACGCTCTCTTAGACTCTATTTAGACAATAGGTGTCCATTATATTCCATTTACTCTGCACTGGATGAGGTAGAGGTACCATGAAGAAAATGGCGTGTGACAAAAGCACAAAGACAAGAAGGAGGAATCAGGTTCCAGCCCTACCTTCAGGCACTGATTTTCACATCATTTTTTGCAAGACTTTTATTGTCCTTCCAATCACACAACATAGCACATTTCACTGAGTAAGGAGGCTGGGTTTGATGACTGCTTCATTGAGCGCTCTCTAACAAGAACACACTGCACTTGCAAGGGAGGATATACGGGGAGGAAATCAGAGACAGGTTATCTATAATGTTTGAGGTGTACCAAATAGAAGTGCTTGAGTCATCTGTGTGCCCCAGGGCACACAGATGGGCTTAACCTTATTGTGATTATATCTGGTTGTGGATGGTGGTGATTATTTAAATCTCTTTCCTAGGAACTGAGGCTGAATCAATTCCTCATCTTTGTCCCTTGAGGCATAATGCAGAGATCCTGGCAGCACAGGATTATTAACAGTCCCACAGTACTTTTGGAAGTGGTAAGACTGATTATTTATAGCACTTGGCCAGAGAGAATCCCACTTTTTTCATGACTTTCAGTCAGAGCTCTTTCCTGCGAGTGGTGACAGTCTGCTCTATATTGTTCAAAGGAGAAAGCCTTTTGAAGATGGATGTGTAGCCAAAAATCACTGCCTATGGTGAGGGGTGGGGAGCGAATACAGATCTTGTTGCATTGACCTAAGTATCCACCTCTGCTTTCCAATGAGGAAGACTAGGCTAAACAGGGCACTCCTAATTTAAAACTCCTTTGGGGGGAGGCACGGCGGGGCAGGCTTGTCCTGCCCTTCTGGAGCTCCTTGCCACTTCCCAGAACTTCCTGATTAGTGAATTATAGGGTGGTGATAAGGAAGCTTTTGAACAAAGTGAGTAACGGTTCCTGGGTGTCGTTCTATTGTTCAGACCTCAAATAATCTTCCTCTCCTCTTTCACTCCTCTTCTACCTCCGTTCCACTTGCTCCAGGCTCCTCTTTGGTTCAGTCTACAATGACCTTCTCTGAAATGTCACTCAGATCACTTGTTAAACAACCTTAATTTCAAGACAGGTGTGTGCTATCTTTGCCATTTGACACAGGACAAGCGTTAGGGGAAGAGCAAGAGAGTGATAGCAGGGTACCCTGAGAGGTCCTTCCCTATCTTTAAGCTCTAATGTAAAATATTTCCTGTCAGCAGGTATTACAGAGTTGTGAACCTCAAGAGTGAGAGTGCAAACCAGGTTCCTAACTGCAAATGCTGAAATATTTCTGAAATATTCTCTTTCTGTATAAAATGTTCCCATAAAAAATGTCTGCCGGATGGAATTACCCCAATCAGATTCTGAGTAATGAAAAAGGTTAACAACTACCACTGAGCATGAGTTGTATTGCTTGTTCTGAAGTATCTGTATTGACTGGCCTACACTATTAGCATTTGAAAGAAACACTGTAATTTTTCCTTCATTATTTGACTCATATTGTTTACAGGGCTAAACAGGATTTAATTATTTGATATTGTTTTCCAGTATTTAGTATTTTATAGTCCCTTTTTTTATTTTCAGTATAATATGTGAATTTGGTCAACTTTTCAATAAGTTAAAGGCTATACAAGTATTAATTAGGTTTTTCTCTTTGTTTTTCTTTTTTAGGCTTGGATAGGAGCAATAGCTAAATATAGAACTATAGGCTATTTCTTGCTCCAGCTAAAAGAAAAATGATCATGTGTTTTCTGCTGGAGCAGATATTTATTGTTCTCTGCAAAGTGTTAAGTAGAGAGAAGAGACAATCCTGGATTATAAGGGTTATTTCCATGTGTGCACATTTCTTAGCTCCAGCTGTAGCTTTTCATCTTCAAGGACAAACTGATGTCAATTCAGACAAAGCTCCTGTATGGCAGGAAATGTGATTTGCTTGAAAGGTAACATGGAATTGCCAAGGTAAGCTCTATTTTCTGCAATCTTTGACTTTAAAGGTGAAAAGCGTGTTAAAACATCTGAAGGTAAAATGGCTGCACTTTCTTTGGGCTTCAAGTTTAAAGGTTAGACTTTAAACTGAGTGGATGACTCTGAGGAAGCTGGTTTCAAAACTGTTGTATTTATTAAAGTATTTTTAGCACAGTGTTTTCTCCATACTTCAGACTAGATGTTTGAAGTTTTGTTTCTGGTTCAGCTAGTTCAACTTAAATGAGTATAATCTTTTGCTTTTGTATCATTCAAATTTCTGCAGTTAACCTACTTGAAAGGCTCATTTTTGTCTGCAAAATCCTGATAGCAGCCAATTTCATCCTTGCGACATGAAGGCTTCCTGACTACAAAGTTCTGACTGCTGCGAATGTGCACTCTCATTTACTTGGGCTAATGGTTTTCTGTTCTTTGAACCAAACTTGGACATTCTCTGTTCTTCCTCGCACTGAGGAAATAGGAGCCCTGGGCAATTGTGTACATAGATTGTGGAATCAATTTTTCTTACCAATTAGAATCTATACATCTTGGATTAACTTATTTTTCTCTGCAGTTTCTCTTCTGCTCCAGCTCTGAAGGGTCAACATAATTCTAATTGGGCTGAGAGGGATGCAACTCCTTCACTAGATGCTTCATCAAACTCTGATCATAAAATCAATTCATATGAGCTCCTTTCAGCCTGTTGTTCTGTGATGCTCAAATTGGTCAGAGCTGATATTTATATTTGCTTTGCTAGTGCAAACCTCTTGGAGGAAATGAAAACCACTTCTGCTATTGAATGACACAAAAATAATTCCAGTTCTGGCAGAGCAAGACCTTTACCAGAAAATCCAGACACACAGTAAGAACCCAAACTCTTTCCTGCCATGAACAACAAACCAAGACTCCTTAAAGGACAATGTAAGTATATTAAATAACTACTTCTGCTCAGGAGGCAAAGTAATCAAAGACAGAGCTCACTGACATACCTGGGAGCTGTACTGTGGCTACTCTTTGGCTGAGACAAAGGCTCTGTTCACAGGACCAGTCAGGCTTTAGATTAATACTAGTCTTTTACAGCTATAGCACCTGATCTTGGATGTTAAATGAACTGGGAGTTGCTGTCATTTTGTTGGATCTTCTTTTAACTTCAGTGATCTCCTATGCCACTAAGAATGCTGAGCAAGACATGCTGATGTGAATTATCCTGACTCTTTGTCCTCAGCCGCGTGGCCAATGTCAGAGGCAGGGTACCAAGCAGAATGTATCCTTTGGTTGAAGCAGTACAGCTGATACTGTACAAAGCCACAGGTCGTGGCTAAGCAAAAGGATGTGGGAATGCATGTGGGCAAAGTGAGGTCGGTTACAGAATGATTGTTACCACCAGTTTAAAAGATGTGACTGAAATATCTGCATTTAAAGGGTTGGTACCTACCTCAACAGTCTTGCAGGTCTCCTCCAGCTGCGTGACTATCCCTTGCACTCTGTCATTGCTCCCCACCAGGACTGCAATGCCATCACTCAGCTCAGACTAGGCAGTAAGAGGAGAGCAAGCAGTAGGGGGTTAGACACCGTCCCACTTCAGGGTGGCACATGTAACTGTGGGGAGCATGGGACGAATGAGCCATACCAGGGTATTAGCTCTTCTTTCACCAGAAATGAGGAAAATTGGAGCTTTGCTGGCCCGCAAGTTACCCACTAGTACTTTGACATTTGTTTCCTCTCCCAAAACACTATGAAAACATTAACATTTTGAAACTTTTCATAGAGGAGAAGCTGTGATTTGGAAGGGAGGAAGCACTTTGTTCTAGGAGGCCCTTCTAGATGCTTTTGTCTGAAGTGCTATGTTTCAACAGCCCAAAATATTCCCTTTGGGTTTGTTGAGAGAAAAGTTTTTGTCTCTTGGAGGATTTTTTTTTTTTTTTTTTTGAGTGTCTATGTCTAGCCATACCGCTGTAGTATTTTGCTGATGACTGTAACTCTAGGCTCTGGAGAGAAGAGATGGCCCATGGACCTGGAGCCAGGGTGCTACAGAGCCCCCCGGCGTAAGGGCAGTGGGACTGGGGCTGTGGTGAGAGGGGAAGGGAGAAAAGGAGGAGGAGGAGAAGATGAAGGCTGAGCTGCTGGCACAAGGGAGACAAGTGGAAGAAGGGAATGGCCTGAGTGTTGGGAGGGGGATGACAGTGGGGTGTCCTTAGAAGAGGAGAGACAGAGAAGCTAGTCCCTAGGTAACTTGGTGAGGGTGCTGGGGAAGGTGGGGGGCCCTTGGCACACCGCTGTAGTAACAGAGGCAACTGTGTCCGTGTCCTCCACAGCTTTGTGAAGGATACTTTGAAGCACGCATCCTGCAGCCTCCGGGTTACACCTCCAGTCTTGGGCGTAACAGCCCCTCTCCACAGGCACGCTGGGAAGAAACCACTGCTTGCAAATCTCCACACAAAGGGAGTGATCAGGGGCATGGGTTAGGGCCAAGAAATTTCTCCCCCTTCTCCCTCCCTTTTTGATTGAAAAGGATGTTTGTAACTACTTTCCTAAAGTGACTTCTCATTTGTAGTTTCCACACACAAGCATCTGTGTGACAAAGTTGGAGGCTGGGATTGCAAACTTGGCCTGTCTGATTGCTTGCCCCACTGGGGCCCTCCAGAAAAATGAGCTGTTTATCTCAGGAGGATAACCCAGTGAGTCAGGTTTTAAATTAATACTGTATTAAAAATAAACAAGTTTTTTACTGGTGACAGCAAGGGCAGAGGATGTTAGGTACACCCTGTGCTGCCAACTATTGAATATTCCTGCATTCACTTGCAGGAGGAGGTTTTTCACTTAACTTTTCTTAAAAATGAGATGCTTAAAGGCAAAAGTGCCTGATAGATAACTATTTGATTTGTAATGGTCTGTTCTCTTTCCAGTTCATGTGTTGGCAATCCATCCCACTTGTTTTTCTGATCTAAAAGCACTGAAAAAAAGAGATTAGGAACCTCGAAAGAGGGATCCCCAGCTTCACATCAAATTGCTGTCTAAAATGTTTACTCACTGTACTAACAAAAATTGGGACACTGCAATATCTTTCTGTGTGATTTCTCACAAATTTATTTTCCTGTGCTTGTAAACTGTTCCTACAGATTTGTGTGAGCCTTTCACTCACACACAGGAATGGCAAATACACCCCTAGGCCCCTTTGGAAACTCACAGGAAGGCCATGGGAATAATTCCCTGTCGATGGTCCTGTCAGCTGCTGGGAGGACTATGAGATACAAAAAGATATTTACCTTCTGTCGCTGGTAAACATTTGTGAGAGGAGCAACTTGACAGTCTTTGTGGGCACCAAAGACTTTGCACAAGGAGCAGGTGGGCATTTCACAGTTCAAACAATAGATATTAATTCTCTCATCTTCATGCTCTTCACACATTGGTTGGTCACATTTCCTTTCAGGTCTGCTAAAGAAAACACGTTTAAAACAAACTTGGTGCTCATGAATTTCTGGTGACAATACTCAGGGTATGAGCATGAAATAGGGTACATTTGTGTAGCGATGTCTAAGGCTGACCTGAATATGTAGCATAGACTTAAACCTGACACACAGGATGACTAAATAGACAGTGGTACAGATTAATGTCCTGACACAACGGGATGTGATGACAATATAGGAACATGACTTCATATGGGCATTCCAGCTGGGAGTGTGACTGAACCCTCGCTCATATTTAAAAATGTAAATAACCTCACTAAGACTGATCTCAGACTACTCATGTACTTTAATCAGCAACTTATCCAACATCTGTCCGAAATATGAAACATACGTAATTCCTTTAGAGTTCATCATGCAAAATGTTGGGCACTTGGCCTTAATGCAGCAAAGCTCTTACTCAGGTGGCTAATTTGAAGTGAGAGTTGTAGGTATGGGTGGACCTTCACGCCCTTAACTTTATATCTCTGCTGATGAGCTTTGTGAGACCCAGGTCAGGATTGTCAATATCAAACAGAACTGGGTCCTTGTGGCCTTTACACTAGACCAGCAAAATTAATTTTATCTGGGTGGCATGTGCCTAGCTTGTACAGTGTTGAAGTTTTTTAGCAGTAGCTACTCAATTGTACCAGCCACCAAGGGCATGGGTTACACAAGAAGCACTCCTCTCCTGTGCCAAGCTAGGAGCTGTCACCAGACTATAGCTCAGTCCTGATCTTCTCTTCACCAAAATGATTTAGCCATATACACACACAAGTCAATCCCTGCTATTTCAGGAACTAATTTAGTTGTCACTTCCTTTAAACGAGCTGCTTAACTGACATTCCCAGTGTAAGTGAAAGCTCTGGTCCAGTCTATGTGGGCAGGCTGATGGTTTTCTGAGCCCACGCTGCAGGCTGAGCACCCTGAGCATGTCTGTGGCAAGCACATGAGTGCATGAGGGTGTGGTACTGGAGCACAGAGTTAGTAGATCCATGGAGGGAGCGTATCTGGGGGTTCAGGCCTCCAAAGGTTGCCACTCCTCCTGGGGCAGTGTTAAATCTTTCCAATATAAACCATTATCCCTTTCTGCTAATATTTGGAAGGAGAACTATGACTATGAGCAGTAGTAAGTGGAGCAATGGCATCATAGAAATATATCTTTTCATCATTAGATAGAAAATACTCTCCAAAACTACAGAATTTAATGGAATTAAATGGCAACAACATTTACAAGCAATTCTACAGAGCTCTGTAGCAAGGAGGCAACCAGTCATTCTACTACAAGTTTAAAAATGTATGGAAAGATCATTATTTTAGATTATATTCCAATAGAGTTTTTCCATACAGTTTGGTAGAGTGGAAATCCCATTTATTTTTTAATGGCAAAGTACAGGTGTTGTCTTCTGAAGGGAATGGAATGTGATCAATTAGATGCCTTTAAAAAGTGATCAAGTACCAAAGAAAACGTCTCATGCATTCATATTTTTTTAATTTCAGGAGGGCACTGGAATTTAAAGGGTTCAGAAGGAAAAATCTGTAATCTGCAATATAACACGATATACCAGAATAAAACAAGACAGACACTTCTGAAGGAAGCCTGTATTATTTGGGTCAAATTTCTGTCATACCTTTACATAAGGCACTCAGTGTGTTAAATCCAGAATCATTTCAATGCTAGTCAAAAGAGGTGTCTCTCTACTATAAGGAATGCTTTACACTGTTTGCAGATGACTGCAAACAGCCCCTAATATATTCATGCTATAGTGCACCAGTGGGAGGGCCTGCATGCGAGAGCAATAACAGACACTGAATTTCAAAGTGATTAATTAAGCCTGAAATAGCTGCTCTTCCTGCAAATATTTACAAGACCAGAACCAGAAACTCCTAGAATGTTATCTGACACTGGAATGGTGCCACTAGCATGAAAGACACATCGCACAGGGCAAAAAGGCGAGGGTGTCAAGCAAGTTCAGCCAGAAGTAGCCAACCTTCAAAGGTGCCGCAAAAAGCTGAAAGAAACCTGGCAGAACTCCCTGAACTAGTGGGGCCCTTAAGACAGTGACAGAAGACTAGAAATAAACACATCTACTCCCTAGGCTTTGCAAAAGGAGAGAGTTTTAGCAGAACATTCCCTGACTTCAGAGGAGATCCTCTAGGTCTCTGTAGGTGTAGCAAAGGCCAAAACACAACCCCTAAGTTTAAAACGGCGGTTGCTCCTGAAATGGATGATGAAAGAGTAGTCAGTAGGAACATGACAGCATGCGTTAGGTAGAAGAAAAGATTCATCATAAATGTGCTTGTGACCAAAGAAGTGGCAGGCAGCTTAAACGGCCTAATCGCTTTGTGCTCTTGTTCTCTGACTGCTCTTTGAGATGCTAAGCCTGTGTTTGAGTGCTACAGGCTTATTCTTTTCCATTGAAATTGGCGTTGGATCTTAATGTGCGGAGTGTTGCGTATGTTTTATGAAGAGGAGGATTCTCGGCACTGGTGAGGCCATACCTGGGGTACTGTGTTCAGTACTGGGCTCACCAGTATATGAGAGACATGTACATACCAGAGAGAGTCCAGCAAAGGGCCCTGAAGATGATTAAGGTACTGGAGCATGTCTCCTGTGAGGAAAGGCTGAGACAGCTGGGACTTTCAGCCTGAGTAAAAGAAGGTTCAGGGGGATCTTAACAATGACCTTGATCTTATCAATACCTTCTGGTACTGATAAGATGGATCCAGGCTCTTTGCAGTGGCACCCAGTGACAGGACCAAGAGGCAACAGGCACAAACTGAAACACAGGAGGTTCCCTCTGAACATCACGAAACACTTTTTCAGTGTGAGGGTGACCGAGCACTGGCACACAATGTCCAGAGAGGCTGTGGAGTCTCCATCCTTGGAGATACTCAAAAGCTGTCTGGACATGGTCCTGGGCAAGTGGCTCTGGGTGACCCTGCTCGAGCAGGGGGATTGGACCATATGCCCTCCAGAAGTCCCATCCAACCTCAGCCATTTTGTGATTCTGTGGTTTGGTGAGGAAATGCAAAGTTGCTGGTCAAATAAAGGAACGCACTTCAATTAAGGACATAATAAGACCTTAGCAAAACTGCTGTTTAATTAGAAGGCATGTTTTCCTTAGGATTTCTACAAATCCAGAAAGGTCTCCACTGAAATCCTGAATCCCACTTTGATATTGTTTTTACTGAGGACCCTAAGATAGCTGTAGCCCTTCCTGTACCATCACATCACCTATTGCCTGCACCTGGTTCCAACCTGGATGGAAACAATGTGCATGACTGTATGAGGTACAGCCAGGTCATTAGTGAAGATATTAAACTGTATTGGCCCCATTATCAATCTCAGGCATACACCACTATCTCTTGTCTGTCCTCCACCTGACTTCATGCTGCTCACCATAACCCTTTGAGTCTGGCAGTTCAGCCAGTTTTCAGTCCACCTCACTGTCCACTCTAGACCTTATTTCATCAGTTTGTCAATAAAGATGTTACAGGGGACATTGCTGAGTCTAGGTAAACAACATCTGCTGCTCTCCTCTCATTCATGACCATCCTGTAGTTCCCTGGATTCTCCTCCTTGCACTTCTTGAAGAGTAACATTTGCTTTCTTCCAGCCCTCAGGAACCTATCCTGATTACCACGACATTTCAAAGATTATTGAAAGTGGCCTTGCAATGACATCAGCTAGCTCCCTCATCTCTCATGGATGCCTCCCATCAGGATGTCCAGTTTTTTTCAATATTCCCTAACCCGATCCCCCTCCACTGATGGTAAGTTTTCCTTGCTCTAGACTTTCCCGCTGGTCTTGGAGCCCTGGGATTCCTGAAGGCCAATCTTACCAGTAAAGACTGAGGCGAAGAAGGCATTGAGTACCTTGGCCTTTTCCATGTCCTTTGTCACAGGAGCCCCTGCCCCATTTAGCATGGGCCCACACTCTCCCTGATCTTCCTTTTGCTGCTGATGTACCTGTAGAAGCTTTTCTTGTTAGCCTTCATGTCCCTCGCCAGATTCAGTTCCAGATGGGCTTTGGCTTTCCTAACTCCATCTGTACATGCTTGTACAGTGTCTCAAAATATTCGAGTCACCTGTCCACCTTTTTTTGCTTCCTTTTAAATGTTTTATTTTTATCAGGGGTTCCTTGTTAATCCTGCTACCATTGCTTGAGTTCCTGTATATGGGGATGGACCATTCCTGAGCTTGGAGGATGTGGTCCTTGAAAAGCAAACACAACAATGGACTGTCCCAAAAGCAGTGAAAAGCCCATCAATACCCAGGGTAGAAATGGAGCTTGAGAAATGAGAAGACCAAAAAAGTTCACATGGACGTAGAGATTCCTGCAGCTCTGTTACACTAGTACTATTGTGAATGCCTGGCCCAAGAAAATAATTGGTACAGGTGAGCTTGGGGTTTTGTCTCTGTGGGGAGTTGGAAAAGATCCAGGTGATCTCTCTCCTCATTTCTTTCACTGCACAGTCTGTGGCTCTTCTCTTGCAGCTCACTTACTTGGTGACCTGTGGGCAGGGAGCCCATCTCCCTGGCCCAGCCTATCCGAGATCCCCAGGCATCCCTGCAACCTGTCCTGGAGATTCATGTCTTCCCTTGGGAGCTCTGCCTGAGGCCTCTGAGGTGTCAGGGATAGCTGCTCCGGGTGGTGCTGACTACCCCATCCTGCAGCATGTCACCAGCATCGCAGAACCCACTGCTTTCAGCCCAGTGTCTGGTCCTTGCTGTGTACGCTGCTGCATGCACTGCTCCATCTGTGCTTGGGCCTGCAGGAACAGCCTGTACCTAGGGCTCTCCCTGGTAGGTACAAGGCAGAGAAAGTGCTCCACCCTCTCCGGTCAGGATTCAGCGGGAAACAAAGCCCAAAGCACCTTTTGATCAGGAATAGCCAGCTGAGCTCATTAGAGGCTGCCAGAGCTTGTGAGAACTCACAGCCTCTTGTTGCTACCCGTTCCTGGTGGCAGCAGGCACCCTGATGTTCCTCAGACAGTTCAGGGAATCGGTGGCCTACAGACTTTCAAACATTGGTTTAATACTTTAGCTGACTGTTTCCACTGGATTCAGTCCTTTGCCCTCCTTTAAAGCTTTGTAGGAGCCACATCCTGCTTGAAGGTTTCTTTCCTTGTGTTGCTAATAGATTCTAAACTGGGCAACAGGCTACACTGTCATCAGCTGGAATTTGATGATCAATGGGATAAAAGACCATATGATGTGATTTTTAATAATAGGAGGGTCTGTATGTGAGTGTTTGGGTAGACCCTCCCAACCCCATAGACCAAGTCCTGCCTCAACTTTTATTTAAAATAAAACCCCAATTCCTTAATTCAAATAGAAACTAAAATTTTAAAAAGTACTTTTGAAATAAATTATTTTTACTTAAGCAGGAGACAAAGCTTTTTACCTAGCTGAATTCACCTCGCTCTCCTAAGTTAATGTGAAATGCAGCTGGGAGCTGGCATCATTCTGGCACACACAGTTACGGTGAATTATACCCACAGGAGGACTCAGGGGGACGAGGGTCGTGTCTGTAAATCACAGGTGCTGCCAGTTTGAAGGGATGTCTTGGGAAGAAACAAGGAGGCAAAGGTCACATCTCACCCCTCCTCTTATGTACCTCTGCCAGACCCCAGCCCTCAGTTCAGAACAGACTGGTACAAAAGGAAAAAGTGGACAAGACTTGATTTCCTTTGACTTTTTGGGTTCAGTGGGACAGCGCGGGGTAAAGCCATGGCAGATCTTGCTCACACTCTCATGGGAGTCTGAGGAATGCTAGGCGGAGGGAGATAAGCAGCTGAGGCCTACAAAGTATCAAATAGTTTAGATAATGCTGCTATGCATTGCCACTGCTACGTAACCCTGATAACTTTCATTCTAAGGTCATACATGAAGGTTAACTAAGCACCTTAACAGATTAAATAAATGAAGCTTTTGGACAAATATCTAAGCAAATATATGTTCATATTTATATTTTTTCTATTTTCCCCTTTTATTCATCATGTTGTGTTTTACTTTTGTGGAATTTAAAAAAAATCTACTAAATCTCTTACATTCTTGTTTAACTGAATTTTGTTCCAATTGCCCATGAACTACATAGGAAAAGGAGCTGAAATTCTTTATTTTTTTAAGTTAAATACAACTGTGAGCTGAAAAAAACCCAAAACCAAGAAAGACATGAGGCCACACATGTCCAGCTTATTTGGTCAAAAGCAAAGTCCACCACCACAGCTTTGCTGATTCATTTCCTCCGAGATTTTCCTCACTAAAATAATATTTAGGTATCAATGACACACACGAGGGTAGCTGACCTTCCCTTGGCACTGAGCGCGAAGGGCAGCAGAAAGGACAATTTTAAGCCAACTTCGTGCTCTCTGACACTTTGGAGCTCCAACCTATGGCCAGCTACAACAGTCCCTGACGGGACTCAAACAGCCAAGAACCGTCAAAGCCACCATCAGGCTCTGGAACCTCCTCTCTGCTGGTGACTGTCCTCCTCTGCCGGAGGAGGGTGGAAGTGCCCTAAGCCACCAGAGGCTCCAGGCTCCTATGGTTGTGTCTACCTGCTCCAGTGATATCACTTCATTGTGCCTGTGAAATCCAGTTCCTTGTTGGGGTGGGATGGGAAGACTGTCAGGGAGCACGGCCAGGATTACACCTCCCTTCAGGTGTACAAAACACCTTGCCATACAAAACCGGCCCTACAGATGCATGCTGGTGACAACAGGTGGCTTCTCTGGGTGAGAGTTGCTTGCTTGGCAGCCTGGGACCAGGCTTAGCTTCCCCCCTACTAAGTTCCCCAAGGTGCTAACATGTGCCCGACACATCCCAGGGCAAAAGAGATGAGAAAGCAACATTTTTCTATTGCTGGATCCATTACACATCCAACACAGGTAATTAACATTCAGGAGTAATTTTGCTTTTTAGGATTAACCTATTCCTGTGCCCTGGGGTCCTGATTCTTGTGCACAACCACACAGCACTGATACGTATTATTTCTGGCTATTCCTTCTCTTTTATGGAGTCCTAAATAAGACTTGATTTCACGAGTTCACATCCCAAGCTGACAGGAATGGAGATTTTTTTCTATTGAGTTTTGATTTGACATTATGATGCGGGGTATCTTCTATGTGAAATTCAGTTTTCTTCTTGTTTGCGCTGCCTGTCCCTCAGGATTTTCTAACCAGATTTGAAATTTCTTTCCCTTTTTTAGCATGAGAACACACAGGTTAAAGACAAATAACAATCATCTGAACTGTTTTTAAAGTAAACAACGTAAACCTAGCTACTTTTCCCTTATTCATGTGAGTAGCCATGCTGACCTCGAGGACTGTGCTTGCATGGGTAAGTGTTCATGTGAATAAGCATGGCACAATCCTCTGCTGTTAAGTGGAAGCAGGGAAGTTCAGCATGTATTTGGGTACGGTTTTCTGTGCTCAGTGAGAGCTGACTTCATTGCACAGCAAAGAGCAGGCATGCATGGCAGCGCAATCCCTTTCCGCATTTCCAAGAGATAAAACAACTAAATCAACTTCACGTGTGCCAAACAGAAAGACCAGAGGCCACCAAGTCCCCTAAGCCATGTCTGCTTTTGTGGCAAACCTCCTCTGACGGGCAAACATTCACTTGTTACCTTGTGGATTCCTGCTTGTAGATGTCAATGATGTTCTCCACCAACAGGTTCCTCTGCAGCCCGTAGACGCCGTGCCGGTCAAGGACCACTTCGTGCCTGCAGGAGGGACAGCGAAAGCGGCCTCCCGACGCCACGGTTGTGCCTCCCCTGGTCGGCAGGTAGGGGTTGGAGGCCTGCTCTTGCCAAGCAGCACAAGGAGAGGTGAGTAAGGCCATGCAAAACCATGAAAACCTCTTTCAAAAGCCCTGGGGCAAAACCACACTTGTAGGAAATCGTTGGTCAATACGCCCAAGGAGAGGGTAGCTCCAAAAAGCCACCCCCAGGAAAGCACCCGGCAACTGCCGCCGGTTCCTCAGCTCACACAGGCGGCCATGTCCCCCCAGCCAACAGGTGACACTTTAATCTGCTGTGAGCCCAGCCCTGGCCCCTGGGGACACTCAGCTTCTGCTTTAAATCACGCCCTCCCTCCGCCTTACTGACTGTTAAAAGCAATCAACCAAAATGTTTGAAAAATTGGGCTTTTCCATTCATTTCAGCCAGTGCCGCCTGGGAAAGCAGGGCTTTCTGCGGGAAGAAACCTACCTGGAAAATGTCGCTGGCGCATTTCCGACAGAGGTTGTGCTGGCACGGCAGGATGACCACAGGCTTGGTGAACATCTCCAGGCAGATGGGGCAAATCAGCTGTTTCTCCAGGTTATCCATGGTTTGCTGCTCTTTGGAGAAGGACTTGTAGTTCAGGGAGGTGCTCATCCCTAGCTTTTCCAGGGGCATACGCTCAGGATCACGGCCTCGTGGAGGGGTTTCCGGGTTAATTTCCCTTGAAATAAGTCCAAGGCTGAGCTGCAATCAGAGGCTCTCTGGGTTGCTCTGGCCGGACGACATTGTTTAAACGAGGGGCTGAAGGCAGCCGGGGCTGTTTTTAGCAGCGCAGCGTCACGAGATGCCATCCTGCCGTGCCCATATAAGCGCGTGAGAGGAGGACAGGCTGGGACAGGTGACGGCTGGCCGGGGGGGACCAGGGGGGGTGGCCACTGGGGCCCTGGCTCTCCTCACTCGCACATGGCGGCCTTCAGCCCTCGGGGAGGAGGAGGAGAGTGAGTGATAAGCAAAGGCAATCCGCTCCCCGTCTTATCTCTGCATGGTGGCGGAGGGTGCAGGGCTGCCCCAATCTGCCCAGCCACACGCTGCAGCCTAATAAATACTCTGTTTTGAGCAAGCGGCCGTGGCCGTGAGGTGCAGGACGTAATTTTGTCTGTGTGTTTCGGCAGGCTCCAGGATCTTGCCTTTCAAAGGTACGAGGCACTGGCGGTTCCTGGAGAAGACAGCAGGAGCGATGGCGGTGCTGGAGCTCAGATACTTCAGGGTGTAAACATGTCACCACCTTGAAAACCAATTTAAAAAAATTGCCTGCCTATAACTGGGCTTAAGTTTCTTCCGGTACGATTTTTTTTTTTTTAAAAGCTGTAACATAAGAATCTAACACGACTATTCAAGCCATTAACTCCACAGCAGCTTAAATATGCACCAAAACCATTATTTGAATTTCCTGATGAGAAAGAGACAGAAGAAATACAGTATGAAAAGCTTTCATTTGTATTGCTGGAGAATAGGTGCTAATTTTACGCGCTCTCTCAGTGCATAGTTTAATTCAAATATATTTCAGTTTTGGGCACTGCTGTGTTTATATGTGTTTATTAGACACTGATATCCCTCTCAGCTTGGCACTTGTTCCAGAGTTATTTTTAAAATGACAATTTCCCAGATAATTTGTGGCATGTGATGCCTGATCTTAAGGGAAAGCCATCTGTGCTTCTACTTGCCAATAATTTATCACACAACTGTACAAGCAATAAATATCTCATCCTCAAATTTAAGCCAAAGTCCCTGCCTGTACTGTATAAAATCACTTTGCCACTGTACTGTACATGTAATCAGAATATTGTCTTCTTTTTTAATCAATAACTCCAATACTTTCTCTCTTAAGTGTCTTGTAGAAACCGCTCATGTTTATTCTGCCTCATGACTGTATAGGGCTTGCACCTGAAACATGTTATAGAGCGGCTGAGCGAGTTCCCTACATGTTCAGTGGCCGATCCCGACTCCAAAGCAGGGCCCTTTATCTGCACGCAACACCAGTCTGGAAACTGTGCAGGGAAATATAAAAGTGAAGGTTTTCACTGATTTCCGCATGAAAATGAATACTATGCTCTGCATGCAATGACAATGAATCACATTAAAGTAAATGTATTATTGACTATTTTATTTTCAATGCCTCACATACTTTTTAAGTGTTTGGGTGAAATCCTGTACCCATTTGTAGCCCACCGAGCTGGAATTTCCCCTACGTAAACATACACATTTGTCAGCAGTCATATAAAAACAAATAGATTTTTCTGAAGTCTTGCATTCACAGGAAATTTGTGATAGCTTAGTTAAACCCATTTGAAA
Source organism: Burhinus bistriatus (assembly GCA_013397275.1). Classification (NCBI taxonomy): domain Eukaryota; kingdom Metazoa; phylum Chordata; class Aves; order Charadriiformes; family Burhinidae; genus Burhinus; species Burhinus bistriatus. The sequence goes on along the minus strand of VYXH01011474.1, from coordinate 36,552 downwards.
TCACACCTTTGCTTCGACTGCCTGATGCAGACAAGAGCCCAGAGCTGAGTGGGAGAAGCTGCTCCAGCAGCTGAGCTGCCGACAGCTGGGACTTTGGCAGGGTCAGTGGGGTGCCTTTCTTGGCAAGAGCAAGAAGATATTTCTCTTCTTTCCCTCTCCTCTGTGGCCAGGTCAGAGGTGACTTTTGTGTCTGGAAGAATTTGAATGCCTCATTCCTACCCTCCTAACTCTGAGTCAGCTGCCCCTTGTGCCTCAAAACTTGCTTTAATAAGGGGCTTTGAATTAGATGAGGAAAGCTGTCCTCGCCTGGTAAGGCAGGCACTTCCACCTCGCTGCACAGGCAGACCCAGAGAAATTCTGGGAGGAAAAGCTGAAGGTTAGAAACGTCAGTGCACAGAAACACCTGCGTATGGTGATGTAGGGAAGGGGGTGTTCATGGCATGGAAAAAGCTGGGGTATTCCACTGCTGCACCAGCCCTTTAGACAATGAACTGAGGCACCTTTCAGGGTGTAATGTGTCTCTGGGATGTAATTCTGGTGAATTTACACTTATCTGTGGTAGCCCACAAACGTCTTCTGTTAACAGGCTGAGGGCAACACCTGATGCATCTGCAGAGGACACCCAATGGCAACAAGGTGAGGGACAGTCTGCTGCTGGTTTTCGCCTTTCTATGTGCTGAAGCACGCTAACACAGAACAGTTAATGAACAGCACAACCATAAAAAGGAGCCGACAAATTAAAGATAAACCCGCATTCTGCAGCCAGGCCTAAGCTGAAAAATTTTTCTGGCAGGAATATGTAGTTCAGACACATGAAAAATTTGTACAGGTTTTTCTGTCAAAGTATTACAAACCACAACAGTGATTACTAGGTAAAGAAACGTGGAGACTCAGCCACGCTGGCGAAGGCTGCATGAGAAGTGCCAGGAAAGCCACGTGTTGTACGACTGTGCTGCAACAAGGAGAAAGAGAAGAGCAAAGCCCAAGAGGCTGCGGAGCCACAGGACAGTTCTGCAGATGGTCTTCAGCAGGAATTGCTTAGGCTGGACTTCAAAGGACTCACAATGAGAAAAAGCCTGACATCCTCCTATCTCTCCCTGGCAGCCCTGTCACCCTCCTCTTCCTGCGCTTCCACACCTGCAAGGGAAGAGCACCAGCACACACAGCTATCCACTCCAAAGAGTCACCAAGCCAAGCCATCTCTCAAGGGACTAACAAAGGGCAAGAGGATCTGCTTTAACTCCACTCCTGGACAGAAACTCTGGATGTCTCCCAGCCATCACCAAGAAGAAAACCTAATTTTATGATATTTCTTTGCAGTATTGCTTGCCCGGGAATGTTACTGGGCTTTGTTGACACAACCAGAACACTAGGTCCTAGAGATATGCTTGCTTTTACAGGACATTGCTTCTAACTCCTCTATTTTTGCAGCTGAATAACAGCTTGCAAGCTGTGGACTGATGGCCAGGAGAGCCTGGAAGTCTGGCTGCAAAGCAGTGGGTTTAGGAGAGGGATTTGGAGGAGGAAGGAGAGGTTGAGTGATGTCCAGGTTCAGATTTCAATGTCATAATGACATCTCTGGATTTTGCATTCGCAGAATTCCCCTCTGCAACCTTTTATCTTGTACCAGTGCTGTGAAGCTCTCATGTGTCAATCACAGAAAATCTGTTCTGTGGCTCTCTTGCATGACTGGAAAACAAAGAGAAAAAGCGTATTTTTGCCAGAGGATAACTCCCACGTGACTTACCTCCCCACTGAACCTGGCAGAGACAAAGCCCGCTCTGCAAGCTCCAGGCTCCTTGCCCAGGCATCCTCACCAGGACATGGTGGGTGGCGTGGAGCATCCTGGTCCATGGGATGATGGTGCCCTGGCCTGCTGCCACCCCACCTCTCATCTGTCCTCGGGGATGAGCAAATACCCTGCCACCCCTACCACCCAGCCCAGGGCAGGCAGAGCCCTCCACCAGCAGCTGCCTAAAGCAGGTGGGCAGCTGCCCATTGTCCCCGGGGCAGGGACTGACGCCCGCCACCACCCCGCTGTCCCTAGCAGCTCCCTGCACTCCCAAGTTTGGGGGACTCACCCGAGGGCTTTGCATGAGAGCTCTGCTGGAAGAGGACAGGGCGGGTGGGTGCCCTTGTGGGGCAAGAGAGGGGAGCACCCACTGCCATTGTGTGGGGGCACTCCCAGACCCACCTCGCTGTCTCCCCCCAGCTTTGCCCTGCCTTGCTCACCTCTGGCGAGAAGTCCTGGCTGCCTGAGCAGTACAATGTCCTAATAAAAATGAGGCTGCTGCCTCCATTTCTGGCCACCTGAAAGTGAGATTTAGAGTAAAATGGCAAAGCGGCCTTCCCCTCTCCCCATCCTGCTAACTCTTCTTGTTATTTTGACTGAAAATATTTGCATTTTTAGCCAAGCATCCTTCAGGGAGGTAGGGGGGAGGCTCTCCATCCATCTCGCCTTTTGTCTGTGCCCATTTACCTTGCAGTGAGTAGTCCTCGGCAGCGGATGGTGAGCACCAGCTTTCCCACATACAGCCGGCATGTTGCAGAAACTCAAATTTCACTTACATTTGCAACAACTTACTAAGCAGATGAGCCAGCTATAAGATGAAGCCCTCCTACCTATACAAATGCAAACTGCGAATGGTATCTTGCATTTCATGCTTTTATTGTGATCGCTAAACATCCCACAATAAATACCAAAACTACCCTTGTACGTGACTCAATTTATGCAGCAAAAGAGCTTTTGCAACAGAGACAAGTGCTTTCAAAAACAGTTTTGATATTGACTTTTTACCACTCAACATATATATTTGTCTTTGTGTACCTCATACGTGATGATAGGCCATATGCAGTCACTGTTTGGAGATCTTCTAAAAGCAATCTAAGAGACAGTTTCAGATCTCCAGGAACACAAGGGCCAGCACAGGAGATGACATATTTCGAAATTTCCTTTTACACATACAAAATCACAGCAGCAGGGGCAAGCTCAAAGCACTTCTAAGGGTGAGTCACTGGGAGCACATCAAATGTGCAGCAGCACAGGATTTCAGGGACAAGCTACAAGACCAGTCAGAGGGATGACGTCTGCCCTTTTCTTTCGAGTAGGGGTTGGGCACTGACCTGAGCTGAATCGTGCTCAAAAGCAGCCTTCTCTGGGCTTGTCCATGCTCAAGGAGCTTCCATGGTTTACAGCAGACAGAAACATGGGATAAAAGGGCAGATTATAACTAGATTATAATTTCTGTTCCAGATTCATCAGCAGTACCAACATAAATTATAGCAGAAAAACCTCAGAGATTTGGATTAAAAGACCCTGAAACAGGGAGAGTCCATGGACAAACTCTGTAGGGGAGTCACCTCCATGTGTTGTGGCTTTGCCACTGGCAGGACACCAAGCCATGGGGTTGCTGCTCCTGGCTGCCTGCCTGGGAGGAGGAGGGTCCTGTGGCTTCCTGCTGCCCTCCAGCAACGGCAGTAGGCCAGCATGGACCAGAGTGTCACCCAGCTTTAGGGGCTGCAGGGAAACAGAAAGACCTCCCAACACAAAGTCCCGGTTTCCTCACACTCCTCAAGATCAGGATGAGAAATGGTGGCTGGGCCATACCCTTCAAGGAGGCAGGGTGACCCCAAACAGCGATTAAGATGAGGTGTTTATCATCTTCCCTGCAATTATCTGTATTCTCAAAAGTCTCAAAATCCGTGAGCCTGAAAAGACAGGCTGCTGGTGCTGTGGAATCACAAACACAAGATTAGCGGTTCAGTACCTCCCCGAGCCATGCACAACTTCACAAGCCCAGAGGTTCCCAAACCCTCATCCCCTCAGCACATTACTGCTAGAAAGAGATCTGCATTTCACAGCCAAGGAATAAAAGCATGCCTGAAGCACTGCAGGGAGGAAGTCCTGCATGCGGGGAAAAAATAGCCCCACACTACTGCCTACCTAAAAATAGGTCCTCTCCAGGGCTAGGGACAAGTTTCACAGATAACAGGCATGGGCTTGCTTTTCCACACCCCCAAATATGCCCTGCAGTGCAAATGAGATGTGAAGGAAGAAAGGGTATAAATAAAACAAAACCAGTTAGAAAAATGGGAGAATCCCACTTCCTGTTGGAGAGTAAGTGACCAAGTGCTTTACTATTTTAATGCAGTCCCCTGCTTTTCAAATGGATCCCTGACCCTTTCCCCTCTACTTTGTCATCAGTGTCCCATGGGAGCCTGCTTGTAGATCATTGCTACACGTCTCCCCTGCTAGCAGAGAGGAAGGAATGATGGCTCCTCCCGAGTTCCTGCATTTATGGAATAATATGGGCGTTTAGTGCTGGGCTAGCAGCGGAGGAGTCGGTGCTGTGACATGGGACTGGACACAGGTGGCACAGCTGGGGCAGTGCTAGGGACCTCCTGAGCATACCAGAATCTAAGGAAAAGGCAACTGCAGAGTTTTAATGGTACAAATTTTGACAGAGGGACAAATTTGATTTCTGCTCTGGCCTTAACAAGCCGTAGCACTCCCCTTTAAACCCTGCTGCTGCAACCCCAGCTCTGTCATTAGGAAAGAAAAGCGATGTTCAATCAAGAAGCGACTTGCGTTGCACAGCACAGATCCAGCTCAGGCTTCCCAGCTGGCATCAGCTCATCACTTTGCAGAGATACAACCCTGCCTCAGTGTCACGTTTCTCCCCAGCCTTGTTCTGCTCAACATAAGCCACTCTTGATGTTATTTCAGTATGTCCCCTCCATAGCTCAGCTGGCAGAGCAGAGAAGCATGGGTATTTTTTTCTCCAGGACAATGCTGAGGTCTGTAGTTCAAAGGAGAGACTGTTTTTAAGGTTATACTCAGCACATGACTTTATACCATGTCAGAGACCTGCTGAGTCTCTGTCCCAGCTCCTTAGGCCGGTGTAGGTTATGTTTTTATCCATCCCCATCTTGAGGGTCATTCCTCCAGGACAGAATAGAGATTCAGTGCTGGAAGATAAAGGATCAAACACTATGGTATTACAGCTAAACAAAAATACTGTGAGTGGGGGCAGGAAGGTTTTCACACAGCAAGGCATTACCTGAACCAGTCAAGCGCCTGCTTAGTGTGTGACCGGTGACAGAGGTGGTACCTCTGTCCTTCAGCTTTTTTTTCAAACTCCTGTTTTCCTTTCATGTGTTCCTTTCCCCTGTAAATATTCTTTAAGCATATAGCAAAACTAGCATGACTATTCATTTCTGAATGCCAATGCCTTTTTTTCTTTTGAAAGTCAGTTTAAAAGAACAAGTTTGCCTTTTGGCCATTTTATAGCCAAGTTCTTTCCCCCACTCCCTCATGGGAGATTCACCTGAGCATAGAACAGCACAATGCATGAGAGAGAGATGCAGGTGTTTGCAAGGACAACAACAGCTGGAAACACCTTCGAGCCGGGCAGGAGTTGAATGAATGCACTTTAAGCTATGATCAGGGATGCCATCCGCTGTGACATTGTGTTCATTGTACTAAGCAACAGTCTATTAGATTAACGTCCTTTTGAATGATCCCTTCAGGAAGCAGCTCAAGTACGCTGGCCCATGTCTGCACACGTGATGTTGCGTCCCCCTCTCCCATCAGACTGTTCCCCAGGAGTCAGCCTTTCTGGTTCTGGCTGAGTTTAGGGAATACAAGGAAAGAAAGGGCAGACAGCAAGTCCTTTGGCCGCAAAACAGATCAGATTTCGGGTGCCTCTTCAAAGGCTTTGACCTTGCCATGCAAGGGGCAGCTTTCCAGTAAAATTCACGTTTTGCATGGGCTGCCTAAAGATGCACATCTCCCACCGTGAAGTCCTACCACCCTGCAGTCAGGGTTGGGCAATATGAACGAGTAGTTCATGGCAGCAAACTGCATCTTAGTAATCTGATACCATGATCTGGGAAGAAGACAAAGAGTTTGGGGCTTTCTCTCCCCTCTCTCCTCCCATTCTCCCCCTGCCTCCACCTCACCCGGCCAAGCACAGCCTGTCCCCAGCCCGGAGGGTGACCCAGCCATCAGCGGGGAGGGAGGCAGCTCTGGCACAGGTTCAAAGTCAGTCCTCTGATGGATCTGCTTGTTGCGAGTTTTGCCGCCCCATGTCACTTGTGTTGCTGTTTTTCTAATGCCATGGGGTCGGATCTTGCTCATCTCTGCTCTGTTGAAGGTGTGCGGGGGATCTTACTTCAGGAAAACCTTGGGAAGTGACAAGCTGGAGCAGTTACACAGCACATTTCTGCTGCTTCTGATAATCCCAAAGACTGTAATGCAAACATGAGAGGGATGATAATAGATTTATGTATGGGTAGACTACAAATCACATCTCTCCCAGTTGCCTACGTAGTATGGCCTTGGTGCTATTTCCATCCCTAATCATTGCTATGAAGCACTTCACAGAGAGGCGACAGCTTTGCAGCAGCATCGCATTGTGCAGAAATTCGTATTCAAGGGGCCTTTTAGGCCTTGGTTCCCCATATCCCAGGGTGGTGCATCTGCCACTTGGCATCGCGCTGATGGGACTGGGGCCACTGTGGGATCCTGCTGGGAGTCTCTCTCAGGACCATATCTCTCATCCTTCAATAGCTCAACTCCCAGGGTGGAGGGCTGTGGTGTTTTCAGAGTAATCCTTAGCCACCTGTTCCAATTCCAGCTCAAAAGAGAGGGGGTTTAGGAGTGGGCAGGAAGGTTCCTGCTTATCACTGAGCTTCTTATCAGACCCCTGACAGACACCTCAAGGAACCTCAGGAGTCAAGCCCAGGGCCAATCTCTCATTCCACACCAAACAGTGTCCCCAGTTACCTCTGCCAGCAGAGGATGCCTCTGCTGTCCCTGACCTCCACCAGAGGTACTCACCAGAGACCTCGCTCCTGCAGCCAAAACAGGGCAAGCATGGCTATTGCTATCCATTAGCACTCTGGAGAACATGCCAGGAGCCTGACATGAGTTAGGTGGCCACAGAGTAACAGTTCACTGAAACCTTCAGCAAGCAGTGCCAGCGGGCAACCAGTAGCACTGAAATCCCACTCAGTCCAAGACAGATAAAACAAAATCGCAAATAAAATCATTTATCCATAACAAATCCATAGATATCCATCCAAAACAGATGATATTTATGGAATACTTAAAAAAGCTAAACGGACTCCAACCCTTACCTATCTAAACCAGTAAGACCTCTCATCTGTCACCTGGCTAGTGTGCAGGTGATTGTCCTGATAAGGTACAGTGCTTCCTTAAAAGCTTCCTCTGCACATCATGGCTCCGGTTGCATTCATTAGGATGCTCCTGATACGTCAGGTCTCATAGACAATTCATTGGGCTCCTGACAGACTTTGATCTGAAATGCGTCCAGACTGGCTGCTCACTCCTAGGAACTGAAGTCAGCTGTGGTTCACTTCCAGGGAAATATAAGTGTCTCTTTATCAAGCCAGGTGTCACCGAGTCAAACATCAACTCCTTTCCCTGAAGACAGTGACAAATATCCCATCCTTCCTCTGGTGACTTCTTAACATGTTCCCATGTGAAATGCACTTTACACCTGACCCTCACAGGTTGCATCAGGCTGGAAATTGAGAAATACAGCATCGGAAGGGGATGATGTGTAGGGCAGGAAGCTCCACCTTTTTCTGTCTTGGTGATTCTGTTTCCATCCTTTCCCTCACTTCACAACTGGGGATCATTTCTGAGGGAAGCATGCCTGTCCACCTGCGATACAGTCGTAGAAGTGTCTAGGTTCGAAGGGACCTTTAAGATCATTGAGTCCAACCATTAACCTAACGCTACCAAGACCACCACTAAACCATGTCCCTAAGTGCCACATCTACCCTTCTATTAAATACCTCCAGGGATGGTGATTCAACCATTTCCCTGGGCAGCCTGTTCCAATGTTTGATAACCCTTTTGGTGAAGAAATTTTTCCTAATATCCATCCTAAACCTCCCCTGGTGCCACTTGAGGCCATTTCCTCTCATCCTATCACTTGTTACCTGGGAAAAGAGACCGACCCCCACCATGCTACAACCTCCTTTCAGGTAGTTGTAGAGAGTGACAAGGTCTCCCCTCAGCCTCCTTTTCTCCAGACTAAACAACCCCAGTTCCCTCAACTGCTCCTCATAAGACTTGTTGTCTAGACCCCTCACCAGCTTTGTTGCCCTTCTCTGGACACGCTCCAGAATCTCAATGTCTTTCTTGTAGTGAGGGGCCCAAAACTAAACACAGTATTCAAGGTGGGGCCTCACCAGTGCTGAGTACAGGGGGACGATCACTTCCCTAGTCCTGCTCACTGCCCAGCGTGTGAGAGGCAGCAGGATCAATGTCTCTGCTCTCCGGCCCTGGGCTGGTGTTTTCCCCATTCCTCCCCCAGCCCCACACACTGTAGGAGCTGTGCAGAGGGACAGAAAGGTGCCTGGGCCATTTCCTTCCAGTTTAGGGAGGAAACCGTGCCACCAGCTGGCTAACAGGGATGTCTGTGTGGTGCCTATGTAAGGCCAACTTGGAAAACTGGAAGGAGAAAGTTTGCAGAGGCAAGCCAAAGATGTGAAGAGAAAAAACCACAATAACAGGGTAAGAAAGGAAACCACAGGAGCACACAGCGGTAAGTCCGAGGATGTCCTCTGCATTGAACAAGACCTTTGAACTGTTTCCCCAAACCCAGCACAACTCCCCCATCTCCCCTTCTACTTCGCAGCACCACAGCAACCTGCTTTTCGTCCTTCCCACATGAACCTTCAGCTCCTTTATCCTTTTCCACAAAGGGAGTGGACTGTCTCACCCTCTCCCTGAAAAGGCAAGTCCCATCAACCAAAGAGCAGCCTTTGCTTGAGCGGGCAGATACTGCTCCCCTCACTCCTGATCCCAGCATTAGCTTGAAGCAAGACATCCCCTCCAAACCAAGGCTGACTACGTGCACACACTTTGCCGCATGCCCACCAGAACAATGATAGCAGGCAGGGCAAAGAGGGCATGTTTTCATTATTACAGAACAAAAAGTGTAGGGGGAAAACAAAAAAGAAAAAAAAAGAAAATGGTGGCATTCAGGCATCAAGCCAATGCCTTTCCCATGACAGCATTTTGGCTTAGCACTTGAGCCAAGGCATTGTTAGCTGGCCAGGGAATGCTAAAGGAATTACATCATTCCTATTTTTGCCAAGAGGAAGGGCCAGTACATCTGCTGGACAAGGAAGAAATAGGAGAAGCTCCATACTAGAGTGGTGGACCTCCCTGGAAGGGAAGAATTTGGGTTTTTAGGAGGAAATTAGACATGAGAGGTGCTTTGTTCCTCCACAAGGAAATACTTCTTGGTCAACACAGCCTGAGGTGTAAGGTGTGGAGGAAGATAGGTTCTCTGCTCCTCACTGTGTCAGAAGAGCCTGCGGCAAAATGCCTGGATATGAGGGAATGGCCTTGCTGATTTAATCTTCAAAGCCAGTAACTGAAGCCTGGTTTTCTCTCATTTCTCCACCTACCTCTTTTATAATTTTATCTATCTTGGCAGCTGTGAGTAAATGTTTTTATTTGCTTTTTGTCTTAACCTGTCTTGAATTAAGTATGATTTCAGTGTAATTGGATACTAATGACTCGTTTCTTGCCAAAGGATGTGGTAAATCTCCACGTAGAGCTTGAGGCACCTTACAAGCACTCTGGGTTGTCAGCTTGTTCTCCATAATATCCAAAAGACTACTGAATGTGCTGTCCCTCAGCTGCAGGGTCCTGCTGGACCTGCAATAACCAGGAAGGAAGAAGTGTCTTCTAGGGATGGGAGCAACCAGGAAGACCTGAATCTCAGGGGCTTCCGTGGGGTTTGTTGGAGGATTTATGGTTTGGTGAAACAACACAAGGTTCTTGCACCATGTGCTGAGCAAGAAGAAAGGAGAGAACCCCCCATCAGCCAGAACTGAGCCAGCAACTTACCGTTTGTAAAAAACTACATATACTTGTAGCCTGCTTTACTACCAGGACAGCTATCAAAAGAAGTTAGGAACAGCCACCAAAGGTAAGCTTGGCATACTGTCAGGCACACCCTTCCTTCCCTACCTGCCCACCCCTTTGTATCACCCCTTCTTGTTTCCAGCTCTAACTGAATGTATTCTTCCCCTTCCTGGGCCACTAGCCTGATTGCCCAGCTCTAGCTCCAGCTTCCTCCAGGCATGAGGATGGTTCCCTGCTTGACCAAGTGTCGTGGCCAAGTACTTCAAACCAGGACACCAAGGTTTCACCTCAAAGCATTATTCTCGTCTGCAGCCCTGTCCTGGATTCAAGCAGGGCCTGTCTCACTGGGACCTGCTTTCCAAATTGCAGGGCATCGCAACACAGCTGCTCTTGCATGCAGTACGCGCGCCTTTAGCCAAAACTGAGTGGCCTCATTGCGCTTAGAGCAATTCTGTTAGAAGAGCACGGAAATCTGAGAACCTACCCTTTTCTAACATCATTCTTTGTCCCATCATCACAGCAGGGGTAACATCCGTGGGATCTCTGAGCAAATACGTGGGATCCCTCTATCGTGCCTGGCCCGGGCATGCGGTTGATGATTTCTCTGGCTGCCAACTGGAGGAATAGGTGCAAGTCCAAGCTGCCCAACTCCTGTTTGGAGTTACATTCTTCCTGTTGTAATACACCCACCAGCCATTTGGACATGCTTACCCCCTTTCATTCACTTTGTGGTTTTTCATGATTAATTCAGGGGGAAAAAACAAAACCCGTCTGCAAAAGAGGAGCTATTTGCAAGTCTCTGCTTATGAAGGAGCTGCTTCCCTCAGCGCGTGCCCCTCTGCACCGGCCTGAAGCAATCAGAAGCAATTTGGCCTCATCTTCACCACCCACCCTACTAGCACCTGCAAAAAATAGAGAGCAAGAAGTAAAATGAAGAGACGATGGGAATAACAGATTGAAAGTGAGGTGCCTGTGGAAGCAGGCAATGGCTCTACCTCTCATTTACTGGATACCTTCTCCACTTCTCATACCTTTCTCCCACTCCATGTCTTCTGCTTCATTGTCTCAGCATGACACTCCTCCTTTGGGATGCAGTTTGACAAGCAACTGCCGGCAGCCGAGCTGCTCTGGCCAGTGGGATGGGGGAGCCCGCACCTCTCACCTTCCTCATGCTGGCCCTGGCTGCAAGGTCTCATCCCCTCGTTTGCACGAGCTGAGCTGGTTCACCTCACTGACACTTAGAAAATTATCCACTTCTTTGCTGGATTATGAAGTTGACCCAGGTGCTGGGAGTGACCATGGTTCACCAGAGCAAGGACAAGTCAAGTTGTGTAGCTGAGTGCAATGGAGAAGAGGGGAGGAGTAGTGGGACCTCTTTACTTTGGAGCAAGGAGCTGCTAAACTGGCTTCAAACTTCACCCTTGACACCTTGTTGTTATCCAGAATGTAATACCTTCAGTACCCCACAAGATGGTCCATGACTTGAAGGAGCACTCACAAGCAAGTCAAGACAAAAGCCATCACTTATCACAGCAGTGTGGCAAAATCACCGCTGCTGAGGGAGGTACAGTAGCAACGCGTGTTCAGATAGGGTTGCGGTGATTAACGTCTGTCTCCAACAGCTCCTGGCATTTTCCCTGGCAGTGGGTTACGTGAATCCCATCCTGCTCCTAAGCAATGGAAAAAAGAGCCATTCATGTTTTTTCATGCTCCCTAATGTCCAACGCTGGCTAACTGGGTTTGTTTGTTTGCCTAATGAAGCTAGGGCTAAATATGCAGAGTTTGTTTTCAGTAGCTGGGCTTTCTCTGGCACAGACCTGTTTATGAAAGCCTGAATGGACAAGTGCCAGGCCAGAAATCAAACAGCTATCAAAGGCTACCATCGGAAAGAACCCAGCAGCGCACTGACACTCAGGTTATTATCACTGATGGGCCAGCACGTTTGGCTGCTGTAAGGTCAGTGAAGAGCTCAGAAAAGCAGGCAGCAAGTCTCACCAAGAAGTCCTGAGATTCAATCCAGAACGTTATAAATCTGTGAGGTGTTCCCTGACTCTCCCTGGAAAAGCAAAACTTACTTTGCATCTAATTGACAAGGAAAAACTGGAAAACAAATTCTGGAATGTTGTAGCCTTTGTGAAGCATACTAAGTGACCAAGACCACAGCTACTGGGGCACCAATTTCCTTCCTGAAGCACCAACATGGTGCTTTGTACGCATTCAAAGGCAAAGCCCATCTTGACAGCCCAAAGAGAATTGTCTAGCTGCAGGAAGAAAATATGGGGTGTGAACCAAGAGTAACTCAGAGCTCGGGGCAGGAACTAATGTGCAGGTGTGAGTCAGGCACGTTGTAGCTGGAGAGGTTTCAGTGTGACAGTGGAGCAGGGGTTACCTGAAAGACAAGGTGCTGATGCTATCTTGGTATCTTCAGAGCCACCCTCATCCCTCTGAATGGATGGGCTCTGCACTGCACCATGCAGCCTGGCCCTGCAGGCCCAGCTTGTCTGCTCTGGGGTCCTGTGGAGGCAGGACCAAACTTGGGGTGAAGGCTACAAGGCTCTTCTGCTACAGCATTGTGGAAGCTGAGTCAGATCCCACCTCCTCCTCCCACCAGATGGGATTCCTCCTCCAGACACCATGGGAGCAGACAGGCTCTGCTGGCCCCAGGGGCTGCTGGGGTTTGGGGGAACAGAGTTTATGAGCATGACACAACTCCCAGGATTTGGGAACTGGATGATGCTATGATGTTTTTTCTTTTTTTCCTTTTGGCGTAGATATTGCAGCAGGTGACACGACGTGACTTGTTCCCAGCTTGCAAAGCTCTTTGTCATGGTGGAGCAACATCAGATACAGAGCTTGGACCCGGATGGCGGTGGGAAAATGGGATTTCCACTGCACAACTTCCACCCGCTGCTGGAGGATTTTGGTTCCCCCCCCAAAAAAAACCCCAAACCCAAACCAACAGCTCAGCAAAGATTAGGGATGGGAGCAACACTGGGGACCCAACACTCTTTATTCCTGCCTTGCACCCCCACGTTTTGGCGGTGTTGGGCGTCGGAGCCGTCCCCCTCGGGGCTCCCTCCCGGGCGGACGCC
>VYXH01011474.1:0-20066 GCA_013397275.1 Burhinus bistriatus | reverse complement strand
TGCCGCGGGAAGAGGGGGCCGGGTGAGCGGGCGGCGGCGCGGCGCTTGGCCGCGTGCGGGGCCAGTGGCGCAATGGATAACGCGTCTGACTACGGATCAGAAGATTGTAGGTTCGACTCCTGCCTGGCTCGGGTGCCTTTTTGGTGCCTCGGTTGGCCTCGCCGCGCCGCGTTGTTACTCGCCCGCCGAGAGGAAAACGAAGTCGGCCTGGCCTCTCTCCTTTCCCCCGTGGGCACCAAAACCCCATCACACACAGAAACTTACAGAAGACGGTGCCCTTTTTTTCCTCTTAGACAGACATCTCCCCAAGTTACACGTTCTCCAGAAGGTGTTCCAGCTATGACTCCCAATACCTGTTACACAAGTGTGAGCAACAGGCCGAAAAAATGAGGGTCTTGGGGACTTCGCAGGACGTGGTGGGGTGCCCTTTCCTTCGTGCCACCTCTCACCAGTCTGCACGCCCTTCTGTCAGGACTGTCGCCCGCGCCGGTCACAGGCGTAGTAAAATAAAGGCTGGTGACTCCAAATATTAGCAGTACTAACGAGCAACCTCGGTTACTTACTCATAATAACGGGAAGCACTTTTTATAGTAAACTTGCACCGAGCCCACAGATTGCGGCTACTCTGAAGCTGCGGAGTATTCTCAAATCTAAGTGTCGGGGCTACCTGCCTCGCCCCCCTGGCTGCGAGCTCTTCTTTGCACGCTGCATAGCCTTTATACGGGTCAAAAACGGGTGTTTTTGCAAAATCACAAGGCTTTTCATTCCACTGCACAAGAAGGATGCTCCCGCACTTCTCAAGAGTAACGGATAGTCATGGTGCAAATAACAGTCTTCATCGCAGCGGCGTTGCTCGCTGCCTTCAGAGACCTCACGGTTATCTTTTGTGATGTCATTCGTTAGACCGGCCATACTGTGGCAGGCCAGTGATGAGCACACTGCCGCTCTCCCAGGGCCTAAAGGATTTTTCACCAAGTAGTTTATCAGTGCGTTAATTGGGTTAATTTGTTGGCTCCGCTAACACATTTGATGAGATGCATATTTAGACCGTTTGAAAAGTTTAAGCTTAAATGGCGTCTTATGGTTTTTCACGTTGTCATTTTTGCTTCGGGAGCCATGAGCGTGTAAAGGGTATTTATTACCTGATGAACTCACATTAAAAACACTCCCCTCCAAGCGATGAACGTGGGTGAGCGCAGAGGGGCGAAAAACGAATGCGAGCCAGGCAGGAGTCGAACCTACAATCTTCTGATCCGTAGTCAGACGCGTTATCCATTGCGCCACTGGCCCCGCACGGGAAGGCTTTTTCCTCGCTCTGCTGTGTACCCCAAAGCCCGAGCGCTCCGCCCCGCCTCGCCTCGCCCCCCGCGCATGCGCCGGCGCACACACACCAGTGCTGGGGCAGGTTCTTGTTCTATGGCGGAGACCCAACGTGCAGCTCCCTTCGATAGCTCAGCTGGTAGAGCGGAGGACTGTAGAGGCGATGCCACCACTGGAATCCTTAGGTCGCTGGTTCGATTCCGGCTCGAAGGAGAAGCGTGTTTATTTTTCTCTCCCACCCCCTCCTGCACCGCGCTGCCGAGCAACTTCTCTTTAGCCGCTTGCAGGCACGGCCGTTCTTGTCTAAGAGGTCCAGCTGCGTTGCAAACCGAGCCTCTGCTGCTGTCACTCGCTGACTTTCAGCAGCAGCAATTTTTACGGGAGCAGAGGACGCGGCGGCTGCTGCGTGACTGCCAACACCTCCTTGATTTTTGAAAGAAAACAATGTATGTTGTTCTTGCTCCAACTTACCACAAACCCTCACAAAGCAAGTCAGCGCAGGAGGATACCTGTTGAGATCCTTTGGTCTCGTTGCAGTTAATTAGGCTGTTGAAATTCTGAGGGGCTTCTTTCCAAACTTCCTCTCCTCTCCCCTAAATGTTTAGACGCTGTTTTTCCAGAATAAGGAAGTATCTATGCATTTACATACTGCCACCGGAGGAACAGATTGTCAAATCCAGCCAGGTGATACGTGTTAACTCTCACTGCTAGTGGGAAATTGCATTTCTTTACCAGCAACTTTCTGCGATTATCTTGTAGGTGCCAGCTACCACACCGCAGCCCTGGGATGGGTGACACTGGCATGAAGGACTGAGTCTTCTCGTATGAAACTCCTGTACCCCTTCGTCCCTCTCAAAGCGAAAAGAGGTGCTGGATGTGATGATTTACCTGACTTCAGTTTGTGTGGTCTTTCTCCCTGCTTTGTAACAGCACAATGAACACGTTCTTTCCTATAGAAAATGACAGCTCAGAAAAAGAAATCAGTAATTTTAACTGTGCTCAGTTTCGCATGCTTCATCACTTTTCTTCAACGATTTTATTCTAAAATGAGGGAGAAATGTAACTCTTTTTGACTGAAATCATACCCATACCTTGGGTATTCATTCTGAGGGCTGCTAAGCATTGAAATTAAATTACATGCAATTAATTATGTTTGATGTTTTTTGGACTAAGCAGAGTGGTTTATCATACGAGCTTGTTGTGGATAGAAAAGTGCACAAAATACCTAAATAACTGGTTATGTTGATGGGTAGGCCTAAACGTTCTATGATGCCTCTTCCACTTGGCATTTGGAATGAATCTGGGTATGAGTTAACATCTAAACGTGCAAAAGGACAGCTCTTTGAGAATACATCCAGACAAAATGGTTGCCCCTCGTCCATTTTTCAAATGCTTGGGCTTCTGTAGTCACACACACTGGATACCGTCCTAGTGAGAAAGATTCCTGTCCCGTAGCAGGCCCAGAGGATCTGGCACTCTGCGCTGGCTCTTGGACAGATGCAAAACCCTCGAGTGAGTGGCTGGCCCCAGGGGAGCTGAGGGGACGGCTGCCATTGTCCTCAGCAGCACCACCATTTCACACTCTGCTGGGGGAAATCGTTCCATGTAGGTGCTGATGCCAGTAAAATTACTGTGTTATATCACTGTGCTGAATTTTCTTATGTAGACGAACATTTTGCATTATATAAAGGAGGCGTTTGCAACGCGTGGCCAAACCTCTGGGCTGCTTTGCGTAAGTAGGCTCATCTGTTGCAATCCAAGACCAAGTTCCTCTTTGGGGAAACCCTGAGTTGCCGCTTGCCGCTTGTCGGGGTGCAGAGCCAGAATTGTGGGCAGCTGTCTCAACAGCTTTTCTAGCTGTTACCGGAACGAAGTCGTTGATAGCGTGGAAAAGTAAAGGGAGTGCTGCAATTCATACATACAACCTTTATTAGTCAGAGTGGTTGACAGCAAAGGTGGATTTGAATATGTAGTGCTTTACATATAAATAAATGCAGCAAAACAGAACAAAATTGTGAGGAACTGTACATTTTGCGAAGATTAATGGGTGTGCAACTGAACTTTACACAGATAAAGATCATGTAAGCATAGCTATGTTCATGTTAGGATCGTTTCTGAAAAGCAAACAAATAAGTAAATGAATATTATGGTACTTTCTCCACGTGTCCTCAGAATAGCTGATCCTGACATCAGTGAGACAGGCAAACGCTCTGGTACTCTGAAAACTATGCTTCCTCTTTGGAATTAAAGCAGGGGTTCAGACAGACAGATTTTTAGGCTGCAAGTCCTGGAGAACCCATTCAGAGCCTTGATCACTGGTTTTTGGCTAACTGAGATAATACATTGTGGCTCTTCTGTAGAGATCCCCACATCAGTAAAAGGGCTTTGCAAACATGCGGCAGCTTGTCCACATTTGCATCACACTGCAAGATCAAGTCATAAATCTTTTCCAAGAAAAATGTCTCATTTAGAAAGAGTGAATAGCAACCACATAACTTACAGTACATCTTGAGCCTATGGAAATAATTTCCTTGATTTCAGTAAACTTTGGATCTGGCCCATAGACTGGAGGCTGGAGGGACAACAAAGGTGTTGCATGGGAAAAAATTCCCCAATTGCTTTTGCTAATCTGGGATTTACCTTTCCCTCCCTGGCTCTATGCCTGATCTGTAGCTGTTGTTGAAATCAAGGGTGCAATTCCCAGTGATTTCCAGGGGAGCAGGAGGAGGGATTTCACATGGGAAACGATTCTGTATATAACGTGTAGCTTTACACTAGACTTCTCTCCCAATGCCTTTTCCATCTCTTCTGGAAATAGTCACAACGTAGCATGTGATTCTGTGATATGTGCACACTTTCACAGTGAATTCCTCTACCGGAGAGTAAAACTTAAGAAATCACTTAGCCTGCAGATTTGTCCCATGCTGTGTGCTTTCCCTATTCCTTTGTTTGGTGATAACATCTTACACCAGAGAAAACACCCGGCAAAGGGGAATAGCGAAGAAAGCCAAAAGATGTGTGCATCCGCGTGCATGCGCTGGGGCGAGTGGGTGCTCGTGTCCCCCAGCACATACCCAGCATGTCTCGCAGCACTAGTGCTCCAATGCACGCATCGTCTGATCCGGCCACCCGGTGGGAAGATCTGCGGCACTCGGCTACCGCTGGGAACGTGCCTTCTGGGGTCACATCTGCCCAGCGGCAGGGTGGTGTCACCAGCCCTCCTCCCCTGAGACCATCGGGATGGATTAGGCCCACCCCCCCAGCACTGCTGGGCAGGCAGGACAGCAGTCTGGATTTACATACATATCAGTGGCCTCCAAAATTTTTTGCAACATGCAACTGAGGACAAAGGGGAGCCCAGGGGTAGGAGGGGAGCAAGTGCCTGTGCACAGCTCCAGCCGTGCCAGAACTTCCCCTCTTCTCTGAAGCAGAAAAATAAGGCTGTCTCTGAGGGCGATGTGAGCGTTAGCTG
Source organism: Burhinus bistriatus (assembly GCA_013397275.1). Lineage (NCBI taxonomy): Eukaryota > Metazoa > Chordata > Aves > Charadriiformes > Burhinidae > Burhinus > Burhinus bistriatus. The sequence continues at coordinate 15,274 of VYXH01011474.1, read as the reverse complement.
GCCCCACTGCCTGTGTCTGGAGGACAGATAAATAACCTGAACTGGAATTAATGGCTTTTAAAATGTCCATGTGTTATGGGACCTTGAAAAAAATGTTAAAAGTACAGTTTCTTGACTTTGGAATTAGAGCTAGTGTGATGAAACACACTCTTTTCCCATATATTTAGCTGCCACCGAATGACGTTTGATGTGAAAGGTGAGAATAGAAGGAAGACAATAATGTTTCACAACTGCAGAATCCAATTTTAAGGAAGGGAATAACACTTTTGACTAGCTATATATTCACTGGTCTATATAATTTAGTGGTACATTACGTCCCCCTTTGGACCGCAGCACTGTGATTAGAGGAGCAAAAATAGGAAATGCACAGAACTGACAATGATTGATGTAACATGATCAATAAAGAGAAATTCAGCTGTCTAAGGCTTGAAGTACTATGTCAAACCAGTGAAGTGCTAAGTTGAAGATCTCAGAGGTATTTCTTTAGCTCTTATAAATTAGGGCCCTGATTTCTTTACGCTTGCTTTAGCTGTACCCACACATATCTCCACTGATTTCTGCAGCAGTACACCTGAACATACAACTCAACCATACCTTTTTCTTTAAAAATCACGCCATGTGCTCTTAAAGTCCCTGTGCCTGGGGCACAGGGAAGGACCCAGGCTCACCCCAATAAGCCAGGCTGTGAGGAGGACGGTCGCTCCTCTGCTGTTGCCTGCCCTGCCAAGTCCTTGCTGCTCCCGCAGCCCCGGTGCCAGTGCTGGCGTGATGGCTCCTAGCCCAGTGCCAGCAGGGCAGCAGGGCTGGCAGCCAGGGGCATGGTAGAATAAGCAAGCCGGCAGAAAGCTGTTGGCTGAGGACCAACTTCCAGCACATTGCAGCTGCAGCCGGAGAAGCCAGGGCCACCCAGCATGGGCGGCAGGCCTGTCCAGACAGGATCAGGAGAGCTTTGCCACAGGTCTGTCACCAGCTACAGGGAGAGGAGAGAGGCTCTGGGGCAGCCCAAGGCCAGCTTCCCCCTCCACGGGGTGTTTGTCCACCGTCTCCCAGGTTTGCATCTTGTGCAGGGCAGGAAACAGCGCCTACATGAGCCTCTGGTGCTGGACGAGGCTTCTAGATTTGGAGTGACCTGTGGGGTAACACCGGCAGAACGATCCCTGAGCACCTCGTCCTAGCTCAGGTTTGTAATTGCTGGTGCTGGGCCCCAGCAAGCCACTAGCTGCCTTCCAAAGAGCGTTTCCTCTTTGGGAAGGACAACCCTGTCTGCTTTGCCACCGACTTTCCCTCTGAGGTCTGCTAAAAAGCATTTCCAGCACTCCCTCAAGGGAATGTTTCACATCCAGCAAAACTGCTGCATGTGAGGACCATTCCCAGGACAGGGAGAGATGGAGCCGGTGTGTCCAGAAGGGGACTCGGGACTGTGTCTGGGAGTGAAACCCCGGCTGAGGGCAGGGAGGAGACCAACTATACCAAAGGGAGTATTATTAGAGGGAAAGACCATGCCGAACCTGGCAGTTTGAAGCCATGAGAGACCAGCATGCTGGTCTGTAGAGCTCCATACTGCCATAAGTATATCCTTGCAGACTGTAGATATCAACCTACTGGAAGTGGCCTAGAGGGAGATTCTGCCTTGATAGGAAATTATTCTTAGGTTACTCTTGATTAGCTTAAAGACAACTACAAATATAGGCTGCAGAGCTTTTCATGTGTTTTTCTCGCTGTGACACTCAGTGGGAAGCACCAACAGGTCCTGTTTGCCCACTCTAGGAGTCTGTGCGATAGCTTCGATGGCTGTCCCCTATTAGCTGCGTCTTCTCGGTTGCGTTGGTCGGCTGAAGCACAATAGGAGTTTCTCCATCTAAATTGGGGAGGAAGACAAAAAACACTTTACGCATCCTTCGCTTGCTACCAAAGTCAGACTTCTTGTTAGCATCACAAGGTTGCACCTGCTTAACCCTGGCTTCACAGGCAGCTGTGTGCATACTGAAGAGGCAGCAATGCTCACATCAAGTCTACAAATGCTCTTATTCCTTGTCCACACGTAGTGGCAGATTTCTGGGTGACTACTGCTGTTGTAGTGGCAAATTTCTGGGTGGCTACTGCTGTTGTTATTAAACTGGATATTGTCTGTACCTGGTGCTTTGGAGGGATTGCAAGATAAGGGTCCCTGCCTGTTCCAATAGCAAGTGCTTGTTCCTGCAAACGTCTGAGTATAATGAGCACTGTTGTGAGTCAGCAAGCACTAACCTTGACAGTGTTTGCGAGATTGGGCCAGAAATGAGTCTTGAGGAAGGCAAAGTCAACGGTAAAGAAAGAAGGGAGTTAAAAGGAAAAAAATGTGTGAGCAGTAATATACTTGTGAGGGAAGAAATCTTATATATCCTAAAAAACAGCTAGTTAAATAAAAATGTTAATTTGCATTTTGAAGTCTTATGTAATATATTTACAATAGGATTTTGAGAATTACTGTTTTAATGAGTTTGGAACTGCCAAAACCTCATACTATCACTATATAAACCCTTACTGCTTTGTTCTTTCTCATTCCATGCAGTTATGTGTTTGGTTTCCCAATATATCTGTAAAAAATGCATTTGTTGTAGTGTTGAGGAAAGTGAAGTCCTAACAGAGTTCCCTGATGACTGTTGTGTTCCCTCTGATAATGAACAAGGTTTGGCTGCCCTTCTCCTGGGCCTCTTTCCAATCCACCGCTTTGCGGAGGGGGAGGAGGGGACTAAAGACTCAGAGACTGACTTTTAAAGGTTCAGCCATCTCAGTGAAGTGTTTTCATATGAAAAATTTTGGACTATCTATATCTTGATACTAGCACAGCCTTCACAGTAATTGAATACAAATGATGACTTTTTTGCCAAATGACCGAATGTTCAGAAAAAAACTCATCTGACATTTCCTCCTGTTTACATGACAGTTGATGGGATGAATCATGGGCAAAAGATGTAATGTACAGGAGTAACTTAACCCAGAGCAGGAATCTAATTGCATGCCATACGGCTTCCCCTCAGTGGGGGTAGAACAACTTCAACTCTGTCAAGGTGAAAGGCAAGAATGATTAAATGCCAAGCAGCTTCTCTGTATGGGCAATTCTGTATTTAGACACAAGGTCAAATACAGACGTGTTTCATAACTTCTAAAAGTATATGAGTAATTAATGCTTATTGCTCAGCTCGGGCTCAGATTAGTTTGGCAGTTCCAATCCATTTTTAAGTTAGAGTGTATTTTCTAGATTTCTGAGCAGCACTCCCTCCCACCCTCTCCTGCCTCCAAGTTGTTCATTTTATGGAAGACTGTTGACGGAGGGCAGAGACTAGCAGTTCTTTTTGCTGTGATACCCAGATGTGCAACAAGAGAATAGGACCCACTGCAAATATGTTGCATTGCTTCCAGATCATCTGCAGACTGTTCTGAGCTGACACCTTCCCCAAGTATTTTACTGCCCGCACTCTTGTAAATTTATGATGTTTTTTATCAGAACAGGGACTCATGGTATTATAAAGCATACAAATATAGCCTGCTAATGGAAAGCTGCAGAATGGAGGTGCGGCAGAATTCACAGTTTAAACTGTTTTCTATAGATAGCTCTTGCTCACTGTTCGCCTACATTGGTATCATATGGAGTGCGGAGGAGACAATGAAGTGCTAAAAACTTATTGCTTCTGAGTTGGGAAAGTATTTTGTTATTCAGGTTCTTTTATCTTCCCCTTTTTATTTTTTTCCCCTCCCAGATTTCATTTTCTGTAAAATGAAAGTTGGTCTAGAAATGCCTTGCTTTGGTCTTACGATGATAACCAAACAGGAGAGAACAAACCTGCCAAACTGCTTGAGTGCATCATTACAGCCTGAAGTACCAAGGCAATCCAAATTCCAATGCCACCTCCTCTGGGACCATAGAAGTCAACAAAGGGGTTGCCATCGACTTCAGTGGAAGCAAACTCTGGCAACCTGCCCTGTGTGTGCGAGTGAAAACGATGAAGCATGTCCGTGCTACATATGAGTGAGTGACGCTTCCCTCTGCCAGTGTATTTTCGTAGGTCACCCGTAACATCATGGCATGATACCACAGATTACCCTACTTTACACTTTTTTTAACATCATGTTTGATCTGAAGCCCTAAAAAATGTCATGTTTAAAATGTAATAATCCAAAAGTAAGACTTATTTTGGAAAGTGATCATCCATGGTATGTTAGGCCACAGTCCTCTGTGGTGCAAATCAATAGTCATGAGGATAAATCACTGTAACCTAAGTATAGGCCAGGGTTTGCAAATCCCTAAGTTCCTTTAGTTCTGATGGTCATCCTACCCATGCAAGTATATGCTGTAAAACGAATCTCTCATGGGAGATATTCAACCAGCTGAGCACTAGAACCAGTCAAGTATATCTGAATAAAACTTTCTTCTAGAGGAATATGCCATTTTATCAGAATTGAAGCCTTTGACATGATTGTGTTGGTTTCAGTAACAAGTCGCTTTGCTTTTACATTTCAGGGAATAGACCACTGAATTTTTGGCCTCACATTTCTTTTTTTTCACTAATAATTATATTTTATGGTATGTTAATTTGAGGAATGAAATCAACCGTGTAACACCTTAATTGTGTTAAGGAGAAATATGAGGGATTCTGAAAATTATTACTGTTGTGACAATTCAAAAGATGAAGTCTAAATCGCAACTCCCACAACATATATATTGCCTGTTTTGTGCAGTATGGCTGGCTCCAAGCAGCTCCCCACCGAGAGTAGCAACAACTGCTGGAGACCTGCTCTCAGAGGTTTTTAGCATCACGAATGGTGATGTTTTACCAATTGCATTCCTCAGAAAAGGAATGCCTGACTACAAAATATTTGGATAAATTAAAGTATGGCCTTAGCTTGAGAATCTACATTTTGAAATTAGCAAAAAAACTTTTGTCTAGCAATAACGTAGATACTGGGGACAGCAGGAAGCAAAGAAATTGATTACCAGCTAGAATGCTCAGTCTGTGGTCAGAGGGCATGTGAAGAATTTGGATCCTAATAGGATTTCCTCTTCCAAAATGAAATCTGCTGCAGGAGTGATTACAGTTTGTTTCTGAATTACCTACAGGAACATTTTTATTATTTACAGAAAGGAAGCCATGAGTATTCATTTCTATGACCCAGCATTTGAAAATGTCTGGTAGAAAAGCCCAGGCTTTACCATTCTAAGTCAGCTGCATCTTTTTGGCCAGCCTCTCTAAAATTCTGGGGGGAGAGGGAGGGAGAGCTGGTTATCATTCATTTTTCTAAATGCAGTGTCTATTTTCCTTTCAGCTGCAGAAAAGATGCTCACATTATCCTCTGTCATGAAGTTTTTACTTCTATTCCTGATAGAAGTTGCTCTCTTTTCATCTTATTTTAAAATAAAGAGAATTCTACTCTACCGAAGCAAGCTCATTTTGATTGATAGGAAAATGTAGCAAGACTGAAGAGAAGCGTAGGAAAGGTACAAATATCTAGTTTTCTTCAGGCCCTACTTATATATTTAATATTGTCTTCAAAATACGTAAAATACATAATTACACATTCTGTTAATTTTTCAGACTGGTACTTTGCTAAACATTTTAAATTATTTTTAAAAATTGATATCTCTGAGACTTGGTGGGAGTAAAGGGATGGGAAGGTGGCCTAAAATTACTGAATACCGATAAATAACACCTCTGCCAGAAGGAGGGAGAAATTTTTTTCTGCAACTGAGGAATTTTGTGCTGGATTTTGAGAGATAGCAAAATACCTGCCAAATTACCAAAAAGGCAGAATTAAAAAAATGTTATCCTTCAAAGTTCCATCTTCATATTTCAAACTTGGCTTTGGTGTCATAGACCCATAAATATCAAGACACATTTTAGATTTGCACTTTTCATGTGCCTCATGTCATAGAATACATTACATTTATTTCAAATAATGCATTGTGGTTACAAAGCTTTGACTAGAAGTTGTTGTTGCCTTTGCAGAGACTGATCAAGTATGATCAGTTTTTAAGCTGACTGTATTTACCTTGATATGCCTCTAGGCAAAATCAATTTAAAAACACCACCACACGTTGGCATATCAGTTATATAAATAGCATTTGTTTCAACTACAAGTGTTTTGTTACATATTTATGGAAGGGTAAATTTGTGTGAAAAGTTTGGGGGAAAAAAATATCTTCCTGCTAAGGGAACATGACATTTGCAATCTGGCAGTGCTAATTTAAGCATAATAAACGTAAGACTATAACAGTGCAAGACCTTCCATAACAATGGAAGAGAAAAAGAGTGAGCTGACTGCTTAGGTCCTTCCTCATAAAAAAGCATAACCCTAATCATAGTCTATATAAATTTGCAACTGAAAAGTGGCCTAGGTCTTCCTCTGACACCTTGGCCTCTTATGGCTGAAGCAAGGATCATTGCCTCTCTCAGCCTGTCCTGCAAGAGTCCAAATCTAACTGCTTTGAGATGTTTCTGCTTCCCCTGAAGATGAGGGCAAAGCTCTGTCCCACTTCAGCAGATTGGGACAGGGCTCTTTGTTCAAAACATGTAACCCATGTTAGTGCCAGATTAGGAAATCACCACCTTGGTATAGTCAAAACCTTTGTGTGCAGCTGGGGGACGCAGCAAAGCCAATAAAAGAGTGACCTGCTGCGAAGGGGGTCCCGGTGCCCCCAGCCCATGTTCCTGGATGGGTGCTCTTGCTCCCTTCTTTGAGTCGGCATGAGCACTTGGCCTGCCCCACCATGAGGAATGGCAGAGAGTTAAATGGGCAAGGAAACACAGCATTTTTGAGAGGATTAGTTTTCACCTGGATCGTATCCAAGATCTGACTCCTGGTAAGGCAGCACAATTGCTACTGCCAGTGCAGAAGAGAGTGAGCAGCTTGGGGGCTGGATGGGAGAGGGGCAGGATGGCGGCAGCTCCCATGCAATCTGTCTTAGGTTACTGTGCAACCTTACTGTTGGAAACTCTGCATCTTTTCTTGAAGGGGTACAGTTGGCCCACCCCAGTCAGCGATAATTTTACATGAATGAAAACCGAATGACAGCTTATTCAGGCAGATCAGATGTGCCAAGCACCAGTTCAGGCAGGGCCTAGTCTATAAGTTCAGGATCTAGGATATGAAGCCACGGGGGCATGGGTGCTAGGGGGTGAACATCATCTCTGATGATGAGCCCTGAGACTTCTAATGTTTAAGTGTCTCATAAGAGATACAGGAGATATTTAATTATTAGTGCCATAAGTTTAGTTTTTCATTAACACACAACTTGGGAAGTTCCTCAGGTCATGGTGTTAGCTGGAGTGAATTGGCACATCTCCACTGATGTCTGGAAGCAGCCTCAGCATTGTGAGCAGAACATCTGGCCTACAAGCTTTAAAGATTATTTCGAACAGCTTTGCCATACAGTAAGCCCCTATAATACACACCTCTTTCCATGTCATTCTTAATTTGCTCTTCCAAATCTTCTGGAGACATACAAAACTCCTGCTCTTGCCCTTCGGGTGCTTTGGGTTTACACTTTCCACAGCAGCAGTTGAAGCAGCAGCAGAGGCAGCAGCAGAGATAGCAGCCAGTCAGCAGGCCACAGACTGCAAACAGGCCCTGGATCAAACACAGTGGGAGCAAAACCCCGTGAGCAGTGACCTTCCTGAAACTCGTGGCAGCCTCTTCCAGCTGAAGGTAGACTGTCAAAGGAACTCGGATTCCCCAGTGCTTGGTACTCAGAAGAGCCCAGCCACTGGCCAAGTGCCTAAACAAGGGCCACAAAGTCCTCCTCACCCACCAGCTCCTACTTGTCACTCAGGATCACATCCACAAAGAAGACACCAACCAACAGGCCTCTGCATGCTCAACTTTTGAAAGTTTGTCTTCAGCTGATGGCCCTCAGAAAAAACTTCCAGGCACTATGCAAAACCCCACCCACCTTAAAATGACTCATTTCCATCTTAAAAATAACTCATTTGCCCAAGCTCATTTTCACAAACACTTATTTACTGGCAAGTTCTTGTCAATAACAAAGCTGAGAGAAAAAGAAGCAAAGACCCAGATGCATCCCACATAACTTCAGGCACTGAACTAAGGCATCCAAAGTAGGACTGTAGTCCCCTGTGGGCTCCCCACATAGTCAATGGGAAGTTAAAACACACAGTCAATGGGAAGTTAAAAGCCCTTCCAGAGGGTGATTCACCCCCAGGAGGATTTGAATTGCCCATTAGGGTTGTCTCTCTCTCCCCATTAGCCTGTGTAGGAGCACACAGGTGACAACTCCTAAACTAGACTCCTCGGGCTGTGGCTTCTTGATCTGGGGACTCAGGTGGCAAGAAGTTCCCACCTGCGCTGGCTTCTGCTCACTCCTGTCCCTGTGACACAAGGTGCGGAGTCTTCAGCAGAGCCAGCACAGCTGCCTGGGGCTGAGACCAGAGATCTCAGCCAGAAAACTTTAATTTATAGAGCTTTTCTTCCTCCAGGCCAGGTCACTGCCTGGATTCACAGCACAGCTCCACAGCTGCTTGCGCTGGGGGCTGCCTGCCATGTCGTGGCAGTGGGACAGGGGCCTCCAGGAGGGGAGTCCTTAGGCTGGCATTGCCGCCCGGTACTTGATGGGTGTGTGATGGCAGCCTGGCTCCTGACCCAGGGTGGATCCAGGCCTGCACCCAGATGTTTGTGGCAAAGGAGAAACCTCCATGTCTCTTCATGGCCATAGTGGTGTAAGAGCAAAGGAAAGTCAGTGGCATTCCTGAAAAGCAAATCAAAGCTGATAACTGGAATGTGTATGTAAAGCCAGCACAGCTTTGTGGCCATGAAGCATATATGGGTTGGCGGTATAGCCAGGCTTTAGCATTACAGTTATACAGTCTGGCCTTTACTAACTATTTGTTATATTCATAAGAAAACATGCCGTTGAAGAAGAAAGTAAGCACAAACATCAGGATATTGTCAAACTTTGACAATGAAGCAATGTAAATAACCCTCAGTTATGAATGCATGTCTCAGGCAATGTTAGCAGGGGCCAACTGCATGTAATAAGAACATCTACATGCCTAATACTAATATAGCCATATATCAAGAGTGAGTGAGGTGCTTTTAAATGAAAAGAAGGACTGTGAGTTTTTGTTTTAAAATGTTTTCCTTCCAAAGGACACCCGAAACTGTTATATAAACCCATAACCCCTAAAATAAGTTATCTGGTTGTTTATCATTTATGTCATAATGGTGAATAAATCACCGCAATAGACAGAATGAGAAAAAAACAGAATAAAAGCATATAGAGGAAAAAAAGATACTCAAATTCATTCATGATACCTTAAATGTTTCAAGATTTCCTGTGCTTGTATTATCATACTTAGTAAATCAGTAAATCAATAAACTGTCTCCATGGTAGAGGGAGAATTGCTTTCTGCTAAAACAGTTAAACAAAAAACCCCTACCCTTGCCAGTGGAGAAGCAGTTGAAGTTTCCATTAGCCATGTCAGTGTGTTCCCAGTTTAATATGCCTGCTAAGAAGTCTGGCACTCCAAAGAAAAGTAATTTTCACTTTGCATTTCTCCTTTCATTTGAGTTTCCTTACTTCTAATGATACACCTCCTCACAATTGTCAGATTTTCTGAGTATGAGTGTGATAGGGAAGAGAATTTACCAGGAATGTTCATAGTTGAAGAGGAAGATAACGAGCGAAAGCTGTGGTCCCTACTGTCTTCTACCAGAATGGAGAAAATTAGGGGTCCAGAGGTCATCTGCCGATGATGCCTCAGACTCTGAAAGTATTATGATGGCCAATATAAAAATCTAAAATTGACCCAGCATTTGTGCATGAGTTAAAAAGGGATGAGGAATGGTGAGCTCAGCTTGCAAAAACCACTTGGCGGTCTGTTTATGCTTTAGAAGTGGCAAGATTTTGGGTTGGGGGAGGGATAGAGAGACCACCTGTGACAATCCTCAAATGAGACCATATGCATATTTTGGATTTTTTGCACAAAACTCTTAAAAACCAGGAAACAGTGATTACTTTTGCTGGGATACTCAACATATCTCATCTCACTGCCAGGATACAACTCCCTCGAAACAATCCACACATTTCTCCTTTAGCTTACTAAATGAGGACTTACTAGCTTCTCTCTGTACTCTCCACTGCTCTCCTTATGAGTCGAAGCCACCACGGTTATTTCTGTTCCTGATTTTTTAACCACAGAGGATTTTATACTTCATAAAATCTCCATCAAAGATGGGTAAGCAGAGGAGGAAATAAAAGCTAAAGAAGCAGCAAATAGTGAAGGAAACTTTGTTTACCAAGACTGTTAGAGGAGTGAATGCTGCTGCTCTCTCAGCTCTAACATAATGCTTCCTGGCATCTGAACTGTGACAAAGATGCCAAAGGAGAAGGTGGACAACAAAGAAAAAAGGAAATGATCCAGCAGGAGAAGACAACGTCTGTGGTGGGGAGCCCAGCCTGCAGCAGGAGCCAGCCACAGGCAGCTGCCAGCAGGCAGCCTCCAGCCTGCTTCTGAGGGTGCAACTGCACCTTCGCAAGTGCAATTTAAACACCAGTATTTTATACGTTAGTTTAATTCACTCTTCTGCTTCTGAGCAGCTTCCATCTCATCCTGATTCAGCAGTCAAATTATGGCTTCTCTGACCCACAGAAGTGCCCAAGCGACTTCCCAGTCTGAAAGGGAACTGCAGGGCATGAAGCACTGGCCTGATCCATGCTGAACACAGAAAACCATGTTCTACGGTTCTCAGATCAAAGCTGTCATAGCGTGCTTGCTTCACACAGTACAGATCATTTTCCTATGTATTCCAGCAGAGTCCTTGCTTTCCTGAGCTTCTATTGCTGGAAATACGGTGGGACAGCAAGGATTTTGCACATTGCTTTTCTGTTGGTTTGTTACACTTCTTCTGTAACATTTCAATATTTGCAGAAACACTCGAATTTGACGTACTTAAACATCAGAGGATACCAGTGACATAAGAGAGTACATGAACACAGCTCCTTTATGACTAGAACAGCCCATGATGTGCTTTTCCTTGAGCAATATGCCAGGTTTTGATGCATCATTCTCTTCCTTCCCTGCTCTCTTCCTCCACTCCACCCTTCTCACCTTTTCTTCCACTTCCTTTCTCTCACCCCCTCACCAGGGCACATATATGACACCATAATCACATAGTGTTATGTATTATTATTACTTACTTAGGCTGTGTGCTATATATAGCAAAGAACACAGCTAAATCTGTACTGTAATAAGTTATTAACTGGTTGTCACATAAGTGGGACTTCTCGTTTTTGAACAATGAGTCATTTTTATTTAGTCATTACTGAAAAGAAAGTCAAAATTAACCTGGAGCACTAGATTCAAATCTAATTAATGTCTGAAAGTGTTACAAAACATGCACTCTATTTAACTATTTACCAAGTTAAAAAGAAAAAGACAACATTCTATATTAGCGCTATTCTGAGCTGATGTTACATTCTACCACTGTTGATTTTCCAGATAATGCTGTTGTTTAATTAAGCTTTTAGTAGCGGTTTAGATTCAGATCCTACTATTTGTTAAGCCTGTAGAGAGACCATGTTTTTCAGGGGGTTCCTTGTGTATGTAATTGTCTGTGTGCATTGTAACATTTGATTTCCAATAGAAAATAACAGCTTACCTTTGCCCACCAGCTTGAGAGCATGAAGTAGGTATTAACATTTTCCTCACCAAACTGTTCTGCCACATAGAGCCCTAATGATCCATACTTGTCATAAATGTTTCTCTTGGACAGATCAGTCAGTGTTGCATGAGCATTGTTGATCTCCTTAAATTTTTCTGCAGCCTCTGGATTGTCTGGATTCTTGTCGGGATGATATTTCAGAGCAAGTTTTCTTAAACATAAAAAAAAACACAGAAGGAAAAAAAAATCATCTTTATATGTGTGCACGTATACAGACACTTACAAAACATCACAAATTATTTTAGTAGAGTTATAATACAGTCAAGTACCTTGACTTCAGCAAGGCTTTTGACGTCATCTCCCACATCATCCTCATAGGCAAGCTTAGGAAGTGTGGGTTGGATGAATGGACAGTGGGGTGGATTGAAAACTGGCTGGCAGATAGAGCTCAGGGGGTTGTTTTTAGTGACACAAAGTCTAGCTGGAGGTCTGTGACAAGTGGTNTGCTGGAGAGGGTACAGCACAGGACTACAAAGATGATTAGGAGACTGGAACACCTTTCTTATGAGGAAAGGCTGAGGGACTTGGGTCTTTTTAGTCTGGAGAAGAGAAGGCTGAAGGGGAATCTTATCAATGCTTATGAATATTTAAAGAGAGGGTGCCGGGAGGATGGCACCAGTCTTTTTGCAGTGGTGCCCAGTGATAGGACAAGAGGTAATGGGCACAAACTTGACCGCAGGAAGTTCCATCTAAACATCAGGAGGAACTTCTTTACTTTGAGGGTGGCAGAACACTGGAACAGGCTGCCCAGAGAGGTGGTGGAGTCTCCGACTCTGGAGACATTCCAAACCCGCCTGGACGCCATCCTGTCCAACCTGCTCTAGGTGACCCTGCTCAGGCAGGGGGGTTGGGCTAGATGATCTCCAGAGGTCCCTTCCAACCGCTGTGATTCTGTGATAATCATTCTGAACAGCATGTTCAGCCTTCTTTTTTCCAGATCTGATGTGCACAGAGGACTCAGTGGAAGGAAAGCGAGACAAAGAAACTGAACATGAAAGTTTTGGTGAAAGAGGTATTCCTATTACACTGAGCATGAACTTTATGTATTGATACCAGGTCAGCTACCATGTTAAAGGAGACAGTGATATATGCTGAAAGCACAGATTGCAGCATGATAATAAATCATACACATTTGTTACATTATGATTGCCAACTGATTTGCATAATTTAGCAGGTTTCAACAAAGATAAAGATTTTTTAAACATTGTATGAAAACATGATGATCACACTGCTTATCCCATCAACATTATCTTCTTTATAGCATAGGAAATTCCGTATTTGATTGTCTATCAATAGCAGCTATAACAAAATTTTGTGAAGTGTCTGTGTTTGCAGAAGCCCAGACAGGGGTGATGGAGAACTCAGTTAGGAGGTGCAATAGAAAGGAAGCATCTTTCTGAAGCACAAGGTGGAAAAGTATAGTGAGTTAGCCCCAGTTTCAAGTGCCTGTCTTTGGGCCTAATTCCCCACTGTCACACTTCTGAGACAGTCCTAAAAGCAGTGGAAGCTGATTGTTAACTGTTTGGGGCTGTTTATGCTGGTGGGAAGCCTTTGCTGGGACAGGGTTCAGTACTGCCTTTTTGCTCTGACTGTACTCAGCGCTATGGCATCCAAGGACAGGTACAGCTTGAAAGGAACAGGGTGGGATTGTTGGCTCATTGATGGTGCTGGGGAAGCACAGCTTGGGGAAGAAAAGGTCTGCTTCCAACCATGTTGAAGCGCTGGCAGTGTGAGCTCACAGGTACTTGCAAAACAAGCATGGACAAAAGTGTACCTTTTCAAAAATCTCCAGTCCCTTTGAGGAACTGGCAATAAGATTTTTCCAGGACATTTATTTAATGACTAGTGCTGACCTCTAGTGGCATCAAAAGTGATTTAGTAGTGTTTTAAATTCCGTGATCCTCACCTCAGTCAAGCTATATTGCATTTTGTAAATATTCTCTCCGAGAGTTTCAGGAAGTAGCCATGACTGTTACGCCAAAAAATATTATTTGTGGTGTGAAGAGAGTGTGGCCACACTTCTTCTAACAAATTTATCCTCAAAGTAGGGTCTTACTTGACTCTCCAGTGAAGTCCCACGACAGGTTATTCCCCCAGTAAAATGTAGCTGCTTTGCTCCTGATGACAGCTCCTGCCTTGGAGACATTGTTCCCATATTGACAGATATGAGCCTGGGAACACCCTCTGCCAAAGATCTCTTCAGTTCTGTACACTGAACCCAATTCATCTTGTCATAGAAAGTAAATAACTCCTTAAATGTGTCCCTCTCTAATGGCATGAAGGGGTTCACATCCAGTCGTATTTAATATACTGTGCCTGTGGTACCTTAGACATAAATTTTCAGTCATATTTAACATGTTGTACCTTAAACATAATAAAAGATGAAATAGGAGAACTGGAAAAACAAGCTAAGTCTTGCATGACTAATGACATTATGTGCCATCCAAGTATTTAAGTACCTTATGCAATCTATCCCTTTTCTTAGCTGAAAACAAACGCCAGCAATTAGAATTAAAAAAAATGGGAGAGGTATTGCTTTCAAAACCCACATGTGGTTGCAGACATCGAACAATCAATCTCCAGCCTTTCTTTCTTTTCCCAAAAACCCAAAGACACCTTCTGCCCTCTCCATATCCCAAATAATCTCATAAAAAATAAGAATTTGGACAAAATGTAGTTTTGAAAATGTGAAAAACATCAGTTGCACACTCAGTTTACTTAGTATTGTTTTAGAATACTAACAGAATTACATTCAACATAGTACAGTTAACAAAAGATATGTTCTTATTTTGATTTTGGGAAAACTGTCCTCACTATAAATACTAATTCAACAAAACAACTCCCTGCACACCAAAATGACATATACTAATTGGTACTGGTTTAGTAATGGGAAAGAGATCTCTTTACCAGTAGCGCAATTCATATGAGTGAGAAATAGGATTCAGTGACGTCCAACCCAAGAAACAATAAAAGTAAGGACAAGAGTTACATGGTATCAGCTATATAGAAGCTTCCCTGTGGGTCCCTGGAAAAGTAACATTCCTAGTTATGTGATAATTTGGGTCCATTATGAGTAGAGAAAAAGGAAGAAGCTGAAAAATGGACGGTGAAATGAACAGAGGAATTTGTTGGCTACTTCCCATACTGAAAAAAGAGATTTATGTCCATTCAGATTTTTCTCATGATGAATGGCCTCCTTCACCACCTCAGGACCACTGACCACTGCAGCCCTTTGCAACAGAAAGCAATATGACGTGTTTGGGAAAGAAAAGTGACAACAGTGAAATAGCCATCCCACAAGATGGATAGGGGACTCTTGGAAAGAAAGTCAGACAAATAAGTTGAGCACCTCTATCAGTGGGAGGCTTAGGGTGAGAGGAGAGATCAGGCTACGCTGTGCTGCAAGGGTGGGTCGCATGAAGGTATATATCATGGAGGAAGGAACATTTGGGAGGCAGGAAAGTATATTGTATAGTGTGAGACAGGACTGTGCTATGAAGTATGAAAGGGCGTCAGAAACAATTCTGCCATTCCTGCAATAGCTCAGCTGGTAGAGCGG
>VYXH01011472.1:109343-131431 GCA_013397275.1 Burhinus bistriatus | reverse complement strand
GCCAGCACCGGGCCCTTCTCCCCGCCTGAGCCCCTTCCCCGCGCCCTTCCCGTCCGGGGGCGGCCGGTCCCGGGAGGGTGGACGTTGCCCCGGGCCAGGGGGAGCCGAGGGCGACCTGGGGCGAGTCTTGGGGGGCCACGGCGCCGGGCGGGGCGCAGGCACCCCCGTAGGGGCCCCTTCCCACCGGGTCTGCACGCGCGGCGGCGGGGACGGCAGCCCTGCCCCAGCCCGGGCGGGTGGGACGGCCGTGGCCTGCGGCAGGGAGCCTTCCCGTGGGCACGTTTGCTGTCCCGTACCCAGGACCGTCGCCGGTGCCTGTGAGAAAATCGTCGTAACTTCGTTTTTTGGAAGCCAGCTGTGTGAGCACACGGCGTTGGCTCTCGTGGCCTGCCGAGGACCGGAGGACGACACCCAGAGCCCCGTCCCGCGCGTCCGAAGCGTAATTCCTCCTCAAAGCACGGTTCCGCGTTGTGTTCCCCGGTGCTGGCGGTGTAATGGGTCCCACTCGCAGGTGTTCAACCCGGCTTCTCCTCGAAAATCCCAAATTCTAAACATGAGGTGTACAAATCCCAAATTACTGTGTCTGTGTCGCATCTGCCCGAGACGAGATAAAACCCAGGTGATCTGCCCCCTTCGTCTCACTGATTCGAGAGGTGATCGGCTGCTCTTGCGTTCCTCGTGCTGCCTTCCTGGTGACTCCCTGGGAAGCAGTTTCCCCTGGATCCGCTGACTTTCCCTGTGTCACGGATCTGAATTTGGGTGTTTAGGGAAGCAGGCTTTTCTGTAGTGGACGCTACTGTTTTTTTCAGGGGATATAAAATACAACTAGAGCCTTGTCTAGATCAAAATGAGGAGAGTTGATCTTGGAGCATCTTAGTGGGCTTAATTTAATTATCACCTTCGCTACCTCCGGTCGAGGCAGCGGTTGTTCTTTAGCAGAGCGCTTTATTCCTCTTGGTTTCTGAG
Source organism: Burhinus bistriatus (assembly GCA_013397275.1). Taxonomy (NCBI): domain Eukaryota; kingdom Metazoa; phylum Chordata; class Aves; order Charadriiformes; family Burhinidae; genus Burhinus; species Burhinus bistriatus. The sequence continues at coordinate 130,465 of VYXH01011472.1, read as the reverse complement.
GTACGAGCCCCGACTGGAGGCAGAGAAGGTGGTGATTAGGTGGAGCTGATGGGGTCCAACGGGAGACCTTGGACTCCTGTTCTGGAGGCCTGTTTGGGGACGTTCACATCTACCGCTGTGCCCGTTGTTTCCATCGCCGACTGTTGCGTCTCGTAACGCAATGGCAAGCGGCCGGATTTGTTCCTCGCTGGCTGCGGTGCACAGGGCGAGACACGGCTGCGGTGGGTGAGACGTTGTTCTTCCCTGCTTTGTCCGTAAAATGGGGCTAATCCTGTGTAAACCAGTGAGACGGGCAGGGGAAGGAGGATGGGAGTGGTGTGAGCCAGGCCGGGAGATAAGCACTGAGGGGATGCCAACCTTCTAGCTGTTGTCTGCAATAAAGTATTTGTCCATTTTCTGCATCTTACTATCCTTAAAAAGACCTGTACCTCTAACTGCGGAGAAAGGCGGTTATGCGAGATGTAGGCCATGTCACCTGAAGCCAGGAGGACGTCTGTGGAAGCCTAATTCTGGCCAGGTTTCCAAACTTCCCCGCAGAGCAAAAGCGTCTGGTGTGCGTTGCTGTGCATCCTGCTTTTGAACTAGAAGCAGAAAAGTGTCACCAAATCGTCTCTTTGAGGCAGAGACTCCTATTTACGTACAGTGCCGAGCGCGGTAAGGCCTGACCTCTGTGTTACCGTGGCGGGGGGGATAAGAAAACCGTCCTCTATGGGGAGACCCCGCAGCTTCGTGTTGTGTGGGGGTCGCGGTGTTTACCGTTCCCCGCGACATCCGGCCGTCTGACGCTGACCGCTTTGCCTTTTAGTTTGTGGTGTGCGTCTCGGCAATCAGTGTCCTGTCCCGGTGTCCGGGCTAGAAAAATCCTCCTTTGACTTCTCAGTGCCCGGGTTCTGCGACTGCAGGGACCGCCTGCGGCAGAGGGGTGCTGGCTGAGCGTGCTCCCGGTCTCGTCGGTACCTCTCTGTGCAGGAGGACGGGGAGGGTGGCAGAGATGAGCGATGTTCTCATGTTGGTGGTCTGCAGCGTCAGACATTTGGTCTGTTTCAGTTGTGTTGCTGGCCAGCGGGTTTGAGAACACTTTTGTGCTCTCTGCGAATTTTGAGAGTCTTAAATCTCAGCAGCAGATGAGAGCTGATGGTGCCACATTAAAATTAACAGAGAGCATCTGTGGAGGGAGAGAAGGGGGGTCCTTGATCTCGGGCTGGCCTTCTTGCTTGGGCTCAGCGGTGAGAGGTCGGGGGTGCCGAGGCCGAGGACAGGAGCGAGCTCTGGAACGGGCTTCTCCGCCTGACGCCCGGGTGTAGCTAATCAAAACAAAGTGGGAACAGGTAAAGCACATCCCGTCTTTGTGCGATCCTGGATCTGCCCTGTCTGGGAGTTGCCTCACATGGAAGGAATTGTTTGTCTGTTTGACCTGCGCCATGGAAACTCGGCTGGTTTGGGGTAGGCAGGTAGGTAGCTGCACATCACGGTGAAGTGACGCAAGCTCAGGAACCGGTAACTGAGAGTGAACTCTCTCCTCCCCGTGCCATTGCGCTCCTGTCCCCGGGCGGTGATGAAAGGCGGCGTGTTTAAGGGAAGCTTGTAATGTTGATGTGCGTGTTTCCTCCTTCCAGGGGTAGGAGCACGTTGTGCTGCAGTGGTTATCGACAGAGACTGAAGGGAATGTTGTGAGCTGGTTAGACATGTTTTCCCCAACCCAGCGAAGGTGGGGAGAGCCCGGTGAAGCGTGTTTTCGTGTCCCGTCTGATGCTTCAGGAAGATTGAGCCACAAAGCACCCAGCTCTTCAGGCTACGTCTGGGTAGATTGCTAGAAAAGGCGGTGAGAAGAGGGCTTGTAGCAGACGGAGTAAGGCAGGGAGGAAAGCATGGTGGGAAGGAAAGGAGCAGTGCTGGGAGAAGAGGAAATTAGAGCGAGGGTTTACAGGGCCTTAACCAAAGAAAGGGAAACTCAGACTGAAAGAAATGGAAAGTGGCAGCAGTCGCACTTGCAAGTGCCCTGAGGGAAGGAATTAAAAATTGAAGGAAGTCCCCAGAAATGGAGATGAGTGGACATAGAAGCAGCCCCTCATATGAGTGGAGGGAAAACCTTGAGACTGGGGAAGAGTGCTCTGGAAGTGGCTGAGCAGAGTGGAGCCAGGAAAATACGCCGAAAAGAGGGTGCTAGGATTGGAAAAACAGGTGATATTCCCAAGGAAGAGGGAAAGGGGAGTCACCAGTGACACACAGGCTTGGTAGAGTTTGATTGGGGGAGGAAGGAGCAGGGCTGAGTTGAGGGCAGGTCCAGAGAAGCTGGAAGGGAGGAGTTGCTGGGCTGGAAGTGACAGAGGGAGAGGAATCAGAGGCAGGAACTGAGTCGGTGCATGCCTCAGGTAAGCGAGAGAGCTGGGAACTCTTTCGAGCAGGGCAGTCTGTGAGTGGCCTTTGTGGATGGGGACAAAGTGGCCAGAGAGACAAAGGGTTCGGAAAGGAAGGGTTGGTAGACCGAAGGTAGACAGGTTGTAGGTCTGCAGAAGGGGAAGGCTAGGGAAGAAAGTGCATATTTGGGAGAATCAGTGCGAACATGGCCTGGATCGGCATAATCTGTGGGAAGCCAGGGTGGATTTTGCTTGTGTTTCTCCTGGACACCAGGGTAAATGACAAGGATAGTCAGGGTGAGGTAAGTCACATAGTTTAGCCCAAAGAAAAGAGAAAAAGATACCTTGAAGATTGCACAGCAGAGATCCTGGCACACCGTGCCCTGCTGCACCCTCAGTGGCTTCAGCATCCTGGATATTCCCAACTGTGGGAGGATGGGATCTGTTGCCTCCTGGTCAGGGCACGCAGGCGCCCCGGCCTCGGCTCGGGCACTCGGAGGGCAGCAGGCTGTGCCTCCACAGCGCCGTCTGCCCGGGCCTTCCCGGCAGCGTGGCCTCTGGGGTTGGTGGGCTCCGGAGGGGCACTGCATGCCGTGGGGCTCGGGGAGGGAGCCTCCAAGCTGCACGGTGGCTCTGGGAGGCGGGCGGGATGGGCTCAGCAGCCTTTTGTAGGTTTGATGAGTTGTGGAGTTATTCTTGAGCGAAGGCAGCAAGGAGCTGGGGATTATATTTGCGTTGCATCTCGCTTGGGTGTCACTAATGACAGCACTTGGGATTTCTCCCCCACACGTAGTGCTTGTTCAGGTAGACTGTCCGTGAGCAATTATCTCGACCTTATTTGATGAGGAGCTCGCTCCTGCGCTGCCTGGCGTTCATTTTTGTGCTGAGCTGAGCTGGCACGCAGACCTTTGCAAAGGCACGGTGTGCCACATCACCCCGTGTGCAGGGTTGGAGCGCTTGAATTCGTGTCCCCGTCTTCAGGTGGAACATCTGAGGCAGAACCGAGCAGGACCCGCTCGGGGAGGTTGCTTGGACTTCAGGGGCAACCTTTGGGGGAAGCACCTCGCCCCCATGGAGGAGCACGCTGATTGCCCTGCGAGGAGAGGGGTGGAGAGGATCTCCAGAGGAGGAATGTCACAGCAAAAAGCTCCTTCGATTTGGCAGTATCTGTTTGAGTTCGAGGTGTGGCTTTGTTTTCATGGCGGAGCCTTTCAAAGGGCTGGGGTGTTCTGTTACAGCAGATGAGCGCGTTAGCAGATTGCTTCTGCTAAAGTAATTAGCAGTGATGTCATCTTTAAACTTCCGAGTAACCTATCCCTAGGATTGCTGTCCGCCTGTATCGCAGCAGCAGCAGCTAGCTCAGACGACGAGTCCTTCCCTCCCTGGGTGATGGCACGGCAGGGCGCACCTTCGTGGGGTGTCGGGCTTTTCCCCGAGTCGTGTGTGTTGGGGCTTGCGCTCGGCTCTTGTTGAATCTCCGTGTTGTGTTTGGGGGGCAGGTGGAGCGAGGCCGGGGAGCCGCCGCTCTCCGGGAAGCTCTGCGCCTGCTGGGAAAACAACGGCTTTCTCTGGTGTTGCTCTTGAACTCACCACGGTCAAGAGCTAGCTAGTAGGTGAAACCGGAGCTTTTCCCAGCCAGCTCGTGAGCATCAGTCCAGCGTTCCCTCTCGGTCACAAGGGCAAAAAAACTTGGTTTGAGAAGTTGAGCTTCGTTTCTGCAAAGGAAGAGCTGCTCTGCGGTGGGAGCGGTTTCTTCATTAGTCACCCAAAGTGACTGACGCCTTGTTTTGTGACTGAACCGATTTAATTGTAATATATTCTTGTCATTAAATGTGTCTTTAATTTTGCATGGCAGTTCTCTCAACCTTCACAAGTGTTTAGTCAGCACTAGGTATGTTCCTGTCCACTCCGAAGAAAAAAACCTTTGAGAGGCAGAAGAGGAGAAAACTGGAAAGAGAAAGCAAACGAGTCGTTAGGACGCTGCACTTGCAGCGCAAGGGAGGCCTCGCGCCGAAACAAGGAGGCAGCGAAGAGAACGGGTGACAAGTCGAGGAGCGGCTGCTGTAGCAGTAATAGTTGGTGCGATATAATCTGTGTAGCTCATCCCTGGGCTGCAGTGGGCTCTTGGGTGTTTGGAGCTTGGGGCAGGTTGGTGTCTCCTGCTTCCACTTCCAGAAAGGTTTGGTTTTTCTGTGTTTTCTGTGGCGCTCCCTCCTGCGTCCTCACGATCCGCCAAGGGTGGCACCTTCCCAAGGGCACCCTAAAACAGGCTACCTAATGAGAGCCCAGCTCTCCTTTGTCCAGAGCTACGAGTACCTCCTCTGGTCGAGGGACTGGTGTTTTCCACAGGCCTCTCCCATCTCCTACCCTCCGGGGGAAGGGGACGAGGTTCCGGGCTGTCTTTTGCTCCTGCAGTCTCCACCCTCATATTAAGTCTCCGAGTCTCTGATCAGCCCCTTCACCCCACGCGAACAGGCGTTCTCTAGCGTTCGGGCTCGGGCTGTAGCTGCAGAAAGTCGCAGGGTCCCTCATCTTGTTCGGGGCTCAGCGTGGATTTCTCAGGTGGTCTCAGATGGGTCAGGTGGCGCGGCTTTCTCTGCGGCAAATGCCGCAGGGCCTTGGGGTGGGAAGGGAGACGGCAGGCTGCGGCCAGGCCCCCTTGGCTAATCACAGCCTCCACGTGGTGGCCATTACTCTGGTTTTGCAGATGTGGAAAGGGACGCTGACGTTAGGTGGTAGGCCTGGGGCTACAGCGTCAGGCTGTGTCAGAGCTGGGCTTGGAGATCGGCATCTTGCTGATTGGGACTTGCCGACAGGGTTTAAAATCTACCAGGCGCTGTTTCCGTCTTCCACTAAACACCCGCTCCGTGTCCTGGGGAGTTCAGGGTTACTTTAGTGAGTATTTTTACATGACTGTGTCTCTTCTCTTGCTTTGTTAATTTTTTATTTTTTTTTTTCCCCCGTCTAGGTGAGGTGTGTCGTACCAGATGTCAAGTTTTAATGATTTTATGTAGTTTTTTTAAAAGACAAGTGGATTAATGAAGAGGAATTTTACTGAAGGAAGGGGAGGAAAAAATGGAGCAATTTGGAACAAACTGAGATCTTCCCCTGCACTGCTCGGGCCATGGATGAGCCAGACCTATTCAGCACCGTTTCCACCATCAGTTGTCTTCTGGGGTTGTAAAAGCGCTCCCTGAACGCTCCCCACCAGATCTCTCCGTTAACCTGCCCTGCACTGCTTGGAAATGGTTGCCACAGGAAAGATTTAATAAAATTCCGGTCGATTCCCAACCACCGAGCGGATACTAAGCCTGTGGAAAGGCCTGGGGGGTCAGGAGAAAGGAACAAGTAGGAAGAGGACGAAAACACACAATCCGCTGGACCTTCCCCTCCCGCCCCCCTTGCAAAGAAAGGATTTACAGCTCAACCTTGCACCAGCTGTTCCTCGGCTTTAACAGTCAAGAGAGAAATAAATAAAATTAAACGGCTACCGCCAGCCAGCCAGTCCCGGATCCTGGTGAAATCAGGGAGAGTGTTTCTGTGACCCCCTCCAGCAAGGGGGAGGAGGAGGAGGCGGCAGCGGCGCAGCAGCAGTGCTGTGAGGAAACTGGGCAGATCGCTTTCGAGACACCCCCCTCCTCGCGTGCAGCAACCGGAGGGGGCTGCAGCATATCAGAGGGCAGATTAAAAAGGAGAAGTGGCTTCCTTGAGGCTCCCAGAGTGGCGTTTTTTTGCAAGAAGTTTACCGGTGTCTTGCTCTTTCCCAGGGTGCTCACTGGGAGGGAAGGTGCGCCCACCCAGCTCCTCACCTTGCACGTTGCCCTCATCCTCTTGCCCGAGCCTGGAAGGCTTCCGTCCCCTTGGAGCCCGGTTGCCGGTGTCGGCTGTGGGGACCTGCTTTTTGCAGGCTGTTGCCTGACTGAGGGAAGCTCGTAAGGGCTCTTGGCACTCCTGCCCCGACGGCGGTTTTAAATCCAAATCCAGTTCTCGGTTCTGAGTTTTTAATGTTTTTAAACCTCCTTCTGTGTGTCCGTGAACTCTTGCAGGACAGAGTGTAGTGTGGACTCCTCTCCTGGACCTCGTGCTCCAGAGACTGCCGTGGACTTCTCTGGACTGTCCGCTCCGGTCAGAGCTCGCCCTGGGAGCAAGCGCGGAGGCTGGGTAGTGGTTTGCCCCCGTCCCTCTCCCCTCCCCTTCTCGTCTTGCTCTGACTCCCGCGGGGCCTGGGCTATGCTGCGGGGCGGATCCCCCACCACAGCTCCAACATGCCAGCAGCATCTGGAAAGAGATTCAAACCCAGCAAATACGTCCCGGTCTCAGCTGCTGCCATCTTCCTAGTGGGAGCCACCACCCTCTTCTTTGCCTTCACGTGAGTCCCAGCTACCCAACCGAAGAGTGGGGAGGGCGAAGGGAGACCCGGGGACCCAGCCCCTCCGTGTGGTGCTGTGAGGCTGGGGGGGCAGAGACCACATGGGGGCTATCTGGCAGAGGAGCTGTGACTTCTTGCTGGACTAAAGGGGAGATAGTGTGTGCTGGGTGCTAAAGGATGGCCGACGGAGTAGCCCTGCAGTCCGTCGGAGCGCTTCAGCCTCAGCTGGACCCGTTTCACTCGGTTTTCCCGTGAGGTGAGCCAGAGGCAGCGGGGCACAGTGCATCCCAGCGAGGCACCTTGCCACCGCTCGGCTCCGGTTCCTGGCAGCCGCTCCTCTTCTGCCTTCGGGTGTTTGCACAACTCGCTCATCTCGCTGGCAACTCTCTCACAAATCAGCTGGGCCAGGAATTAGTTTGTGACCTGTAGGTGGAAAATGGCATAGATAATTTTCTCCTTTGGAGCGAAGTGAAGTGGTTTGGTGGACTGGGGCAGGATCCGTGTTATTTTTAGAGTTTCATAACTGATTTGTGAGCCACAAAGGAAAGTTCAGGGAGAAGTACTCTGTCCCCTGCATGGGTCTGTCACTGCTGTTGATGTCAGCTTCCCTAAGGAGGCGAGGGTTTGGTATCTCCAGAGAGGACCCGAAGGTGGTGGCCTGCCAGCGGGTCACTGGCGCCTGAGGGAGATGCCTCTGTGGGCCTTGGAGCCGGTGGGGAAAAGCTGGGGTGTAAAATGGTACCAGTTGCTGGAGAGGGCCAGACCGTACCGTAGAGGATCTCCCTGGGCTGGGAGAGGGGTAGGGCTGCTGCTCACGTTCACATTTTCCCTTCCTGGGTGACAAATAGCTTTATTAACACTCGCTCGGGGCCGAGCTGAGCCGGTTCTGGGTTGGTGGCGGGTGGGGAGGCAGGACCTCCGGGTGCTGAGGAGGCTGCCGAGCTGTCGCTGAGCCCCGGCAGGGAGCTGCCTGCACTCCCCGCTGGAGCGGCCACTGTCAGGTGGGAACCGAGGCACACGTGTGCTGGGCAGGAATGCTGGAGCAGGGCAACCGGGACTGGCTACCAAATCCTGCAGTGTTCCTGGGTTTGGGGTCTGAGAGGGAGCGCGTTTTGAGGGGGACAGCAGAGAGATCTGTAGATAAGGCAGGTGTTTTCTTTGTGCTCACACCTTGGAGGCCTTGATGGTGGCTCCATGCAAAGGGTTTGGGATTGTTAGGGCAGAGCGGAGAGGTGCGGGCTGCTGGCCCGGGGGTGCAGGCAGCCGCTGGCCCAGGTGAGGGAGAGGAAGGCAGTGGGTGACTGCTGCCTGCATCCCCTCAAGCGGGGTGCCTGTTGAGCAGCTCTCTCCAGTCAGCCAGCTGCCTCTTGAGCCTCCTTCCATCCCTCCTTTCCTCTTCCCATCCCTCCTCTCCTCCTCCCCAGCACTGCAGAGGGGCAGAGCACACACTGGTCTGGAGGTGGGTGGCCCGCAGCCTCAGTGGGTGTGCTCTGTCCTTCCAGCCCTCTCCAGGGAGGCAGGAGATCAGCCCAGCTCCCTTTTTCCTCCCTGCGTAACTGACTATTTCTCTTCTGACTATTTCTCTTCGCTGCCGGCCGCCCCGGCAGGGTCCTGGCCGGGCGGAGAGGAAGGTGCACCCCCTGCTCCCGGGGACCCTCTCCGGCTCCCTGGGGTGGCTTGCTCTTGCAGGGCACCTTTCATTGCGCCCCGGCCAGAGCTTTCCTGGCTGGGGGGGTTTACTGCCGGGGCTGGGATTAGCCGGAGCTGCGGGAGGCAGCTCCTTCTCGGAGGCAGAGGGGTCGGACATGATGGCTGGTGCCGCTCCCTGGGATGGAGCCATCACTGGCTGGAAGGTCACCACAGCTTTAACGCCTGGCAACAACCGGGCAATAAAAGAGTAATTTGACGACTAAAGGACAGAGCCAGTTTGATTTACTGCTTCCAGCGAGGGGAGGCAGCTGGTGGTGTCGCTCAGCAGCGTGCAGCAGTACCCCCACCGAGACACCGAACGTCAATCAGGCCGATGCTGCTGGCAGCTCTGAGGCTGGAGGTTTTGCTGCTTCGGGCTGTCACACACTTGCAGGAAGTCGCTGACTCTCTGCTACCGCTTCAGGGGGATGAAGGAGTATAGAGGAGGGAGCGGGTGATGTCCTCTGAGCGGCTGTGCGTGACACGTCGTGACTTGGGGGGACAGGCTTTGTCATGATGGGCTGCGTGCTGCTCTTTTGGGGAAGAATAGCAGGGCAGCCCTATCCGCCCCCCCCCAAAACCCCATCCTTGCTGCTGTGGCCCAGCCTGCGGTACCTGGCTGTGAGCTATCGCAGCAGCCGATAGCAGCCGCTTATCAGCGAGCAGCGTGGTGCGAGGCATCGCCAGGAGCAGGCGCCGGTGCCGCGGAGCAGGTTTGTTCAGAACAGGAACACCTGGGCAGGGTCGCTTTAATTGTAGGTCAGTGGATGTTATTTAACCTACTTTAAAACATCAAATTAAATCTCAAGCAGAGTGGCGAAGTGCAGAGCACTTTCACACGGGTTATGTGGTGGAACGGGAATTGTGTTACTCCCCGGCGTTAGAGCTCTCGTGGGGTGGTTTCCGCCTGGCTGCTGGAGTGGGATGGAAGGGACATAGAGAACCACGGCGAGGTTTGCCTCCTGCGCGGGGAGCCGTGGGATTGGTTTCCTGTGGATCACTGTGCCCTCTTCCTTCCCTGCCTGGCCAAAGACAGGCGAGGCGGCTGCGAGCCTGCTGCCTGGCCGTGCTCGGTGCCGGCTGACCCAGAGGCAGGGCCCCCCTCCACAGCCCTTGCCGTGTCTGGCGTGCTTGCTGCATACCTGCTTGGGAGGCTTATGCTGCCAGCATCGGTCCTGAAGCTCGTACTTTGGGAAGTGAAATGGAAGTTGTGAGGTGTGGGGGCCCTGGGACACCTCCCGCGGGGCATCCTCCCAGGCAGAGAGCAGCCGGGGCTCGGCACAGCTCTCTTGAAAGGCTCCAGNTGCTTAGAGACACGGTTTAGTGACAGATCTGGTAGAGTAGGGTCAATGGTTGGACTGGATGATCTCAAAGTCTTTTCCAACCTAAACAATTCCATGATTCTATGGTTTGTAGCGTACCTGCCAGACACCTTTTGGTCCATCCATGCTGGCCCGGGATTTGTATCTCTGGGCCAAGAACTCTATTTAATTGATTAATTTAATTAGGAGATGCTGCAGAACACGTGGCAGTCGAAATGAGCAAGGCCGATTGTGCTGGAGGGAGCGGGCAGCAGGGAGAGGGGATGTTCCTGTCCTCGCCCTGGAAGGAGCGGGGGGTCTCAAACAGGTGCTGCTTTAGGACCAAGATTCCCCCTTGGGGTCAGTTTGTCCATTCGTGCATCTGCCGCCTGGCCTATACTGGTCCCTGTTCCTCCTGCAGTCGGTGCTCAGCCTCTCCTTCCCTCCGGAGGCAGGGAGCCCCTCCGAGCTGCCCTTGGCGGGGCTCTGCGGAGAGCGTGCCATCAGTCGGCCTCTTCCTTCTGTTTGCCTCGACTCTTGCTCATGGCCATGGCTCAGCGTGGCTTTTGGGGCTGTATAAAAGCCTCCAAAGTACAAACTGTTTCTTGCAAGTAGGTGAATCTGCCTGTAAAACCTCTGACCCCAACTTTTCCTCACGTGCTTGCAGCTGGGAAGGCTACGAGGGAGCTGCACTTGTTTGGGAAAAGAACTCTCGTCTCTTCCAGCGTTGGTGGAAGAAAGAGAAAGGAGAGGTGTGAGGACGGGAACGCTGGGGTGGGCTGTGGCAGTCCCTGGAGCCAGCGCTGCCTCTGGTACACAGTGGCACGCACGCTCCGAGTTGGACCAAACTTGTGGGACCGTGGCCGTGAGCAGGGGTTGTGTTTGCAGCAAGACCTTTGAGAGAGCTGGAGAGGCGGCGAGTGCAGCCCTCGGGCAGCGAGGTGAGCCTGGCCCTGGCCCAGCGCCGGCCCCTCCTCGCGCCCTGCGTGGCTGGTCGGAGTCCAGGAGTGCAGGCAGGGTGGGGAAGGCGTCCTCGGGGATGGCTTTCTTCCGGGAGAGGGCAGTGGACAAGGGGCCGCGGGTGGCTTTGAGCCTGCGGAGGAGAGGAGAAGCCAGGCTGGGGAGTGACGGGCTTCTCCTGGTATGACTAGTGGCAAAAAGCCCGTCTCAAATCCAGATGTGACTCAGTTTGCCCGCGGTTCCCCGATTTCTCTTATGTGCTGCCAGAGACAAGTCTCGACAGCTCTTCTAGCGATGGGTGTGCTTTGCATCCCAATCTGGAGAGGGAACTTGATGAGTTCTCCAGGACCTGTGTGGCCACGATGGCAAGCCTCCCCCCTCCTCCCCTGCAGAGCTGGAGCCCACGCTTCCCGGCTGCTCCCGGTGTCGAGGGAGGGTCTGCAGCCCTGTGCTCTCCATCTGGGAGAGCAAAAGGCAGGACGACGTCAGTGCTTCTGATAACGAGGTTTCCCCTCGGGGATCGGCAGCCACCTTTGCTCCCTCTGCTGCAGAGGACCATGTTCCCTCCCATGGGGCATGTCGATGTAGGGGAGGCGACTCCCCCGTGTTTGGGGCCAGCGGGTGCTTTGGTTCAAGTCGCGTATGGTCTGTGTATGGTGAGGATTCCTGCTTCCCTCCCACGGTGTGGTGGGGTCCTGGGTGTGGAGGGAGCTGGGAGGGTGGCAGGCAGTGGGCTGCCGTGCTTGGGAGGGCCAGGGAGGAGACCCCCGGCATTGTGCTCGTCACCCGGGAGTGCTCAGCCTGAGGCTACCCTCATAAGCTGCAGGTCCTCGTGGTCCCTCGGGAGGGTGTTCCGCTTGCCCTGGCCCGTGAAATGCCACCCCGGGTGGCTTTGCATCCCCAGCCGGTTGTTCAGGGTGTAAAGGTCGCTGCATGCAGAGCAGCCCCTGGCAGCTTGCCTGTGCAGTTGCACGCAGCTGGCAGGACCTGATAAGGACAGGGGTTGTAAGCTGGCGCCGAGGCGCCACACCAGCTTCTCCAATCGGTTCTCCTTTCTGAAGGCTGAAGTTCAATCTTTCATCCACCTGCGGAGTCTGGCTGGCAGGTTGGTTCTTGGAGTAATTGTGGTCCCGCCTTAGGGTTTGCAGCTACCCAAAATGGAGACTGGGTTTGGAGGACGCGCTGCAGCGAGCCCTCTGCTCCGTCTGCAGCTGAACGTGCAGCCCCGAGAGCAGAGTTGGGCTGACAAGGGCGATCAGTATCCACAGGCAGGTCTCCTCCGTTTGATTCATTGGCAGGCTTCGTCGCCCTCTTGAAGCTGGGACGACGTCCTCCTCAGTGCAAAGGTGTCTGGACTCTGCTGGTGCTCCCTCAGCTGAAGGGTCGGTCTTTCTTATGCCTGGGGACCTGCTGGCCCCCGTCCTGCCCCCTGGGAGCTGTGCTTCTCCCTCCTGGGGAGGGCTTGGTGCCCAGACAGCACGGGAGGTGATGGGAGAGGCGTTCCCGTTCCCCCTGGAAGGCCAGTCCTTCCCTCTCCGCCTGCCCCAGAGCTTTTCCTCTCCGCCAGCCTTCACTGAGGCAGCTCAGCCTTTCCCCTGCCTTGCCAGGGTCTGTCTTTTGAGGATCTGGGCTGCGTGTTTGGCTCAGCCTTGCTGTTGGCATTTCCCTTGTGCAGGGACGGCTGGCGTGCAGTGGGTCTCCCTGGCTCCCCTCCATCCCTTTCAAGCAAAGATTTGGGCTGGGATTTCCCCTCCTAGAGAGAGGACCTTCTTGCTCGGGGTTTCTGAAAGGGCTTTTCCTACCTTTAGGGCTCATCTGAGCCCCTCTGCCCCTCTTCCTCCATCAGTCTCTCCTCTGCCACTCTTGCCTCTGCAGCTCAGCAGAGAGCAGAGCCAGGGAGGCTCCTCTCAAGTTGGGGGGCTTGGCTCCGTGATGCGAGGTGCTTGGCTCTGCCCTTCCTTGGGGCGAAGTGGCATTATGAGTGGCCACCTTCCCCTTGGCACTGTCTGTGTCCGGTGCCCAGGGCAGGAGAGGAAACACCCCTCCAAAGGGGCTGCCACACCACGAGGGCAGAGAGCAGCCCTGTCGGGTCCCTCGAAGACCAAGACAACAGCGGTGGTGAAGAGACATGGGGGCTACTGAAGCCACCCATCTCCTTGAAACCACACCACTGGCAAGGCCCCCGGCCCTGGGAGCTGCAGGGAATGGGCGGTTTGCCCCCTGCCCACCTCTCCAGCTGCTGGGCAAGTACCTGCGGGCTGCCGGCTCCCTGCCTTGCCAGCCGGCCCCACCACAAATACCAGTTTCCCCTCTGCAAGACTGGGAGACTTTCTCACCTTCATTTTCTGCAAACCACTTAAACCACTTGAACATTGCTTGCTGGTGCTGTTCCAGTGGGTGGCCAGGGGCAGCCCCAGCAGCAGCTCAGGACTGGAGGCAGGTGGGACGAGCCCTCTCCCTGGGCACAGCCCGTCGGAGGGGAAGGGGAGGCTGGGCTAGGTGTGAGCTCCTTCCTTGCTCCTGGCATGGCTTCCAGTCCTGTGGCAGCTGCCAGCAGTGCCGGTCGTACTGGGCTAGCTGGGCTCGACGTGGCTAGCGTGTTCTTCCCTTGCTCAGGTCTTGGCCTCACAATGTCACGTATGTCCCGTACCTCTCCAAAGCTGCTCTCCAAGGGTTTCAGGGTGCAGATTGGAGAGGAGCTCCTCCTCGCCAGCCCGTCCCAGCTGCGCTGGTGTCCACTGCTCTGTGGAGAATCTGCCTGGCCGGCTTCCAAAGGAGACGGCAGGGCCGGCTGTCTCGGGAGGCAGAGCCAGCGTGGCTCGTGCTGTGCGGGTTGGGGAGGAGGCGCTCCCCGACCCGGAGGAGAGCTCTTGCTGAAATGCCGGGAGATGCTGTCCCAGACACATGGAGGTGAGGAGGCATTGCCCAAGGTGCCCAGAAGGGCTCAGGGGCTCCTGCGTGGCATGGAGGAACGGAGGGGTGTGGAAGAGGTTTTGGGGAAGACAGTTTGTGGGTGCAGCCCTGTTCTGGTGTGCAGGGCTGAGGCCTGGAAGTGTTGCTGAGGGTGGAGGTGCCGGGCGCCGCTTCGGGAGAGGAAGAGGAGGAATGTGCTGGTTGGCAGAGCAGAGCTGGGGTCCCGGCGTGCTCCTGCTAGCTGGGTGTCTTGTAAAGTCGAGAGGGTTTGCCCTCCTGCTCTCCTCTTGCCCTCATCGCTGTGCCCGGACCAGGACTGCCTTGTCCTTGGCCAGCGGAGGGCAGGTCCCGCTGCTGCTTCCCACCCTCTCCAGGTGCAGGGAAGGGCCGGGGCATGGAGCCATGCCCAGTGCCTGGGTGCGCCCTGCCCGCCTCTCCCTCCTCCGCTGCCAGGTAGGTGCCAAGGCAGGTGTGTCCGCTCCTCCAGCCCAGACCCGTCTTATCTCCTGCCTGCCACTTGCCTGGAGGCGTCTCTCCACCTGGCATCGTTCCTGTCCCCTCACGTGCTGCCCCATGCGGGTAGGTGCCCCCCTGCCCTCGCTCAGGGCCCTGCCAGCCCTGGACTGGGCTGAACTGGGGGCACAGCCCTGGACCGAGGGTTCATTTGCCGTGACAAGGAAAGCGGCTGCCTCGCTGGTGATGGGACCCGTCCCCCGGCTGAGTCACAGCGGGTGGTGGCGGAGGAGGGGACAGGACCAGTGCTTGCCCCTTCACCTCTACCTGCTCGGGGGCTGTGGGGGATTACAGCACTGGCACCATATGTCACCCTGCCTGCCCAGCCCCGCGCTCTGCCCCTGCTGCCTAAATCCATCTGCAGTTATCGCTGCGGGGGGAAGAGAGGGACAGATGCTGTCCTAGATCTGCGGGATTAAACTCCCAGCAGCAAAGCAGATTAGGGTATTACGCTGGCGCCTCTGAGGGGGAAGCCCGCTGTCCTGAGCCCATGCCTGCCTAGGGCAGGGGGGACGGTGGTGATTCCCTCACTGTGCTCCCACAGGGCCCCTCGGCCAGGCCCATGGAGGAGCTGGGTGCTGGCTGGGGCAGGCTGGTGCAGTGATGGGATCCCCACATGCCACCGGAGTTGTCTCCAGGCTGGGCTCCAGCTCCAGGATGTGAGGAGCAGGAACAGCTCTGGAGGCACTGGAGCTGCTGCTGGTTTTACATCCCCTTGTGGGGTCCCCTCTGTCCCCCGTGCTCACTGGTGTGACACATGGAGGGTGACACTCAGGTGCCTTGTGGCCGGATCCCTCCCAGGTGTCCCCCATGCCGTCAGCCTGGCTCAACCCATTCTTGCAACCGCCTGTGGTCGCTCCCCGTGGCAGCGGGGTCCCGTGCTGGCCGCACCCATGGGGCTGTGGGCGCAAGAGGCGAGCCGTGAGTTTGCTCTGTGACGATTTACCGGCACATTTCCCACACCAGCCCCCCACGGGTGCTCCCCCAGGGTTGGGGGTTCCGCTGGTCTGTGGAGGGTGGCTGAACACACCCTAGGTCCAGCTGGCCTGGGTGCAGCTCCAGCCTAGGTGTGGAGGGCACTGGGTGAGAGCTCAAGGAAGAGTTGATGGCAGGGAACCTCCACAGCTGCCTGCCTGGGCAGGAGCCCGGAAACACAGCCCATGAGTGGAGAATGGGGACTTCCCAGCCAGGCCACCACCAAGCGCGGTAGGAATGGCTTACAGGGATGGCTGTGGGCTCGGAGGGGGCAGTTAGCACCCGCTCGGCCCTTGCTTGCTCTGAGGCCACTGTTGGAGCTCGGTGACACCTGCCTGGGGCTGTGCGGGAGCAGGGCAGCAATGCGAGGGGCAGTGGGCAGCACTGGAGGAGTGACCTGTGGGACAGGGCCCGGGTGTCTCACTGCTTTTGTGCCGGCAGGTGCCCAGGGCTCAGCCTGTACATCTCCCCAGTCATTCCTGTCTACAATGCCGTCGTCTTCCTCTTCGTGCTGGCCAACTTCAGTATGGCCACCTTCATGGACCCAGGCATATTCCCACGAGGTGAGTCTGGCTCTGCTTGGGAAGCGCCTCGGATAGACCTACCTTCTTCCACCCTTCCTCCGAGGTGAAGAGGATTACCTGATCCCAAAAGGCCTGAGGAAAGCCCTCCTTGCCCTGCCCGGGTGGGGTCGGGTGGTGACACACGCTTTGGGGATGGTAGCTCTGGGCTCAGCATCCAGCCAGCAGGACCAGGTGTCAGAAGCAGGGTAAATCCTGGCACCCTGTATCGGGTACCTGGGGCTTGGGCGGGTGTTCTGGTTTTGGGACAGGGCCTGGGAGAGCCCTCTGCTCCTCTACCTGTATTTGGGGGTCCCTGGCTGGTCCCTGTGCCAGGTGAGATGGGCCTGGTGACACAGGAGGGCGATGCTGGGCATCCCCAGCTCGGGAGGGCAGGAGGCTGGCTGGGCCCTGGCATCACCTTCCCCCATGTCCTGACACGTGGCTGTGCTGGGGTTTCTCCATCAGCTGAGGAGGACGAGGACAAGGAGGATGACTTCCGAGCTCCGCTCTACAAGACGGTGGAGATCAAGGGTATTCAGGTGCGCATGAAATGGTGTGCAACCTGCCGCTTCTACCGGCCGCCACGCTGCTCCCACTGCAGCGTCTGCGACAACTGTGTGGAGGTGAGGAACTGCCGTGTCTTGATGCCTCTTCATTTCCACGTAGAGTTTAATACATAGTGCGGGCAGGAAGCCCTGGCAGCCAAGCCTCTGACCATGTCTTCTCCCCACTGACAGGAGTTTGACCATCACTGTCCCTGGGTCAACAACTGCATCGGGCGGCGCAATTACCGTTACTTCTTCCTCTTCTTGCTGTCACTCACCACGCACATTATGGGGGTGTTTGGCTTTGGCCTGCTCTACGTCCTCTACCAGGTGGAGGAGCTCTCTGGCGTCCGCATAGCGGTCACGTATCCTCTGCGAGGCTGCAGGAGCGGGGCCGAGGCGGGAGGGCGGTGGTGGGGCTGAGGACAGCGTGCTGTGGAGCAGGGCTGTGGCTCTTCCTTAGCTATCTGCTGATAGCATGGTGGTGATGTGCGTGGCCGGCTTATTCTTCATTCCCGTCGCTGGCCTTACGGGGTTCCACGTGGTGCTCGTGGCAAGGGGCCGTACTACCAACGAACAGGTATGCCTGTGGGGCTGGTGCAGGGCTGCTAGTCCCTGTCAGGCCACATCTGGATACATTTTGGGGCTCCCCGGGATGAGATAGACATGGACAGACTGGATTGAGGCAAGGGAAGGGCACTGAGCTGGTTGGGGGCTAGAGCAGAAGATGTCTGTGAGGGGAGGCTGAGAGTACCTCATCTGTGCAGCTTGGAGCCGGGGGATCTTCACAGTTGTTCTTAGGGGTGGCTGTAGAGAGGATGGAGCCAGGCAGGCTCTTCTCAGGAGGGCAAGAGGGGACAGGCACAACTTGAAAGAAGGCAACTTCCAGTGAGACGTTAGGGAAAGACTTTTCTCCCTCGAGGGTAGCTGAACACTGGAACAGGGACCTGGAAAAGGGGGAGTATCTCCAAATGTCTCCATCTTTGGAGATTGTCATGAGTGAGCTGGACAAACTGAGCAAGCTGACCTGGCTGGCTGGACCAGGGACCTTCTGAGGTCCCTGCCCGCCCCGGTACGCTGCGATGCTCCTCATCCCACAGGTGACGGGCAAGTTTCGTGGTGGTGTCAACCCCTTCACCAACGGTTGCTGTAAGAACGTCAGCCGGGTCCTCTGCAGCTCCCCGGCCCCCAGGTGAGCCTGGCACAGCACGGCGGTGTCCCCCCCCAGCCCTGCACTACCCAGGCAAACTGCCCCGTCCTGAACTCCAGGCCTTGACCTTCCTCCCACCCCTCTCCCTAGGTACCTTGGGCGCCCAAAGGCTGAGCAGACTGTTCTGGTGAGACCCCCCTTCTTGCGGCCCGAGGTGTCAGACGGTCAGATCACTGTCAAGATCATGGACAACGGTATCCAGACAGAGCTGAAGAGGACGAAGGTGAGGAAGGTGGGGATTAGCGGTCCCTGCGTTGGGGCCCTCCATGGAGCCCAGGGGTGCAAGCCTGCATCCGTGAGTAAAGAACCGAGTGAGCCTTGTCATGTTCCCCATTCCCCTCCATGTCGTCTTTCTCTGTGTCCCCACGGGACGGAAACCATGTCCCTCCCATGCGGCAGCAGCCACATGAGGCTTTGCACCCTCCATTGCTCTTCCCCGTCCCATCCTTCCCCCTCGCAGCATCCTTTGGAGGTCCCCCTTCCTCAGCACTTCCCAGCACCTGAGGCACATGCCGCCTTGAAGCGCTCAGTATGTTGGATGGCCCGGGAGGCAGCGAGAGCCCCCTTAACGCCGCTGCCCACTGCCTGCCTGCCCAGGGGAGGGTGAGGCCTTGGCACCCCTCTGATCCTCCCTCTGCGCTTTGTCTCTGCAGTCCAAAGGAAGCCTGGAGGTGACGGAGAGCCAGTCTGCTGATGCCGAACCGCCACCCCCACCTAAGCCAGACCTCAGCCGCTACACGGGCCTGAGGACACACTTAACCCTGGCCACCAACGAGGGTAAGGAAGGCATGCAGGGTCCCAAGCAGCCACTGGGAGGGGAGCCCAGGGCTGCACCAGACAGACCAGGAGCCAGGGCCGTAGGCAGAACAGGCTGCAGGGCAGACCCGAAGCACATCAGCACCACGGCATTGTGGGGGCACGACGTGCCTGCGTTTCCGGGCTAGTAAATGTGGCCCCTTGCACTTGGAGAAGCCTGCGGGATGCTTACGGCCAGCTCTGCTCCGTCAGAGACAAGCGGGAGGCTGAGCCGAGACAGTGCACTGCTTGTCCGGAGCCACTGTGAGCTGCGGCGGCCTGTGATGGGCCGGCTTGCAGGCTGCCATGCTGTGGGCAGGCGCAGGAGCATCGCCCGGATGAAGGAGGCGAAGGAGTGGCAGGCCTGGCTTGGCGGCAGAGAGCACGTTTGTGGCAGCCTGCGTGACTTGCTTTCCCCACTTCCCTGAGCGCCAGCGAAGCAGTGCTTGGAGCTGCCTGCGTGGTCTTGGCGAGAGAGGTGGGATGTGAAGGGCAGAGCTTGGAAGCAGCCGCTTCCCGTAGCGAGCCAGAGGCCTCTGCACCTTTCCCTCTCCCCCCGGCCAGGGTGCAGCACTGCCCGGCCCAACTGCCTGGAGAAGGGCTGCGGCACGTGTGTCAGTGGGGCGACCAGCCAGCAGGTCCGTGGGGTGCCCAGGCACCCACTGACACCTCCATGCAGTGCACACCCTGCCGACCCCGGGGTGTCACCCAGACGGGGCCGCTGCAGGGGCATGGAAGTGCCAGCCCCAGACACCTTGCCATGGGGACACGTTTTCCATCCTGCTCCGTTTCATCCGTCCCTGGTGCGCCTCTCCTCGAGCCCATCCCTCTCTCCACTTCTGCCTCCCTGGTCTGTCCGCCCCAGGCTCGGAGCCGGTTCTTGGGAAGGGAGGGCAGGGCTCTGCACAGTGTTCCTTCCCCTGCACAGCACCGGGGAGCCGCCACATGTCTGAGCGTCTTTCTCTCTTCCCCCGCCTGCAGACAGCAGCTTGCTAGGCAAGGACAGCCCCCCGACTCCCACCATGTACAAGTACCGGCCCGGCTACAGCAGCAGCAGCAGCTCAGCAGCCTTGCCCCACTCCACCAGCGCCAAGGTAAGGCTGTGCCTGCCACTGCCTTCCCGAGGCTGGGCAAGGGGGGAACCCAGCCTTGAGGGGATGCCACCATGTTCCTGGCTGGGGGAGAGTTTGGGGTGGGCGTTGGGAGCTTTGCAGGGGTCCCATCTTTCTGTGGGTGACCGCTGTGTCTCTGCCCCTCAGCTGAGCCGAGTGAACAGCCTGAAGGAGCCCAACTCCATCTGCGAGAGCAGCCGCAAGCCCAGCTACCGCTCGGAGCCAAGCCTGGAGCCCGAGAGCTTCCGCTCGCCCACCTTCGGCAAGAGCTTTCACTTCGACCCGCTATCCAGCGGCTCCCGCTCCTCCAGCCTCAAGTCGGCCCAGGGTACGGGCTTCGAGATGGGCCACCTCCAGTCCATCCGCTCGGAGGGCACCACCTCCACCTCCTACAAGAGCCTGGTGAACCAGACACGCAACGGCAGCCTGTCGTACGACAGCCTGCTCACGCCCTCCGACAGCCCCGACTTCGAGTCGGTGCAGGCGGGCCCGGAGCCTGACCCGCCGGTGGGTTACACCTCGCCCTTCCTCTCGGCCCGCATCGCACAGCAGAGAGAGACCGACCTGCACGGCCGCTTTGCCGGCGCCATCTCCCCCAAGCACGCGCCGCCCCGTGAGCCCTCGCCGGTGCGCTATGACAATCTCTCCCGCCACATCGTGGCCTCCATTCAGGAGAGGGAGAAGCTGCTGCAGCAGCCGCCGGCCCCGGGCAGGGAGGATGACACGGGGCTGGCAGACTCGGGCATCCAGTCGACGCCGGGCTCCAGCAACGCTCCCCGCACCAGCTCTTCCTCGGACGATTCGAAGCGCTCGCCCCTGGGCAAGAACCCACTCACCCGCCCGGCCCCACCCCGCTTCGGCAAGCCCGAGCCCCCCCACGCACTCCGGGTGCGCTCCCTTGGCTCCCCCGACCAGCCCGCCACCCCTCACCTGGGCAAATCCGTGTCTTACAGCAGCCAAAAACCAGCGTCTCAGGCCAGCGTCCCCGAGACGGAGGAGGTGGCCTTGCAGCCCTTACTGGCACCAAAGTAAGTACTGGCACTGGCCACCTTGTGCACAGAGCGATCCGCAGCCCCACAGAGGGGGAGCCCCTCGCTGCAGCGCCTTGCTGGGATGTCCCAGAGGGAGCCTGCCGCCCTCTCCAGCTCTCCTTCCTCGGCACCAGCACGCAGAGACAGCAAAACGCCCTTCACTGGGGAGCGATGCTGCATGTAGCCTGGAGAAGGGCGAGGGAAATCCTCCTCCTCCTCCTCCCAGAACAGAGCTGGTGCCCGCTCCCGGGCCACCCCGGGCGCTGAGTGGTGTGTGGGTGGTGCAGGTCCCCAGGGAGGGCAGGGCTGCGGCTGCACTGGATGCCGGGATCCCTCCTGGGGGTCCTGTCCTTCCCCCTACTCCGTCCCCCTCCTCACACCCTGTGTCCGTCCATCCTTCTCTCCCCAGGGACGAGGTGCAGATGAGAACAGCCTACAGCAAGTCCAACGGGCAGCCCAAGAGCCTGGGCTCGGCCCCCCCGGGCCCGGGGCAGGTGCCTCTCAGCAGCCCCACCCGTGGAGGAGTCAAGAAGGTCTCCGGCGTGGGGGGGACCACCTACGAGATCTCGGTATGAGGGGCAGAGCCGCTCGCCCCCTCACCTCCTCCCTGGCTGGCACCCGCCAGCGCCGGAGGGACGTTCTGTGGCCGGATGCTCTGTGGACTCCAGGGAGAGCCAGACCGGGGGAGACGGGCCAGCGGCCCCCCCACTGCTTTTCTCTTTCTCCACCCCTGCCCGGGACCCGGGGGGGCTGACACACACCCGAGCAGGGCTGCTCTTCGCCCGCCCA
>VYXH01011472.1:92319-102714 GCA_013397275.1 Burhinus bistriatus | reverse complement strand
GTCATCGAGCACTGGTGAGCCGGTCCCTGCACCGCCCGCGGGCCGAGGGGGGGGATCCCGGGGGCGTCCCGGGCGCTGACCCGGCTCCGTGTCCCCCCAGCAAGAGCTGACGGGTGTTCGGGCGCACGGCGGCGGCGCTGAGCGAGGCCCTGCGCGGGGCCGCGGCCCACCTCCCCGTGGACATCAACCCCCGCCCGCCGCGCAGGAACAGCTTCGAGGTGTCCCTGGTGAAGGAGGACGGCAGCAGTGAGTGCCGGGGCCGGGGGGGCGGCGGGGGGGGCTCCCCGGCACCCCTGACCCGCCCCTCGTGTCCCTCCCCAGCCGTGGAGCTGTGGAGCGGCATCGGGAAGGGGCCCCCCCGCAAGCTGAAGTTCCCCCAGCCGGAGGCCGTGGTGGAGGCCCTGAAGAGCAGCTTGGCATAGAGATGGCAGCCAGGTGAGTGGGGACAGGGATGGGGTGGGGACGGGGACAGGACTGGAACAGGGAAGGGATGGGGACGGGGATGGGATGGGACAGGGACCACACCCCGACTGCTCTTGCCCCACAGCCAGGCTGGGACCAGCACCCGCAGCACGAGCGTCCATGAAGAGGCGAGATGAAGTGGGGAGCACCCGCCAGCCCCAGTCCCGTCTCCAATGCTGCAGCTCCGCTGCGGGCAGCTGCCACCAGACCCCCTTGTCCCCCCGCATCTCCCCTTGCCCCCTTCCCCGCCCCGCGCTGTTCCCCAATAAAGCTCAGCAGCCCCACAGCGCAGCTCTGCCGGCTCCAACACTTTATTTCAGCGCCATGCAGCCTGGGGCTGGTGCGGCCCCTTCGCCCAGGTGAGGCAGGTTTGCCTCACTGCGAGTGCAGGCAGTGGCAGGGCGGCATAGTCCCCCCCTAGGCGAGGACATCCACCTCCTCATCAGACTCAGAGGGGCAGGGCCAGACGCAGCGGGTGTCAGGGGGCAGGCATGGCTCCACCGTCCCCACGTCCACCTCCTCCTCCTCGGGGTCACCCAGGGGGTCCCCTGGTGGCACCACCTGCCCACAGCCCTGTTGGGGTGTGGGGGGCACCTGGTCCTGCTTCCTGCAGGGGGGCTGCCGGGGCAGAGAGTGCCTGCCCGCCTGCCCCACTGCACCCACATCCATCGGCGGACACGGTTCCACCACCCCCGTGTCACCTGCTGCCACGGCGCCGGGTGCGGCCGGTGGCTGCTTCTCCCGCACCACCTCCCAGCACCCCCCACTCTCCACCTTCCGCAGCTTCACCCGCCCCACGGGACCAGGGGTGGGGTGTGTGGTCCCCGGAGAGCATGGCCGCCCCTGCGGTGGGACATCGGCACTCCCAGGGGGGCTGCCAGCACCACTGGGCTCAGCCCTGCCACCTGCTGCCGCAGGGGAGCCGTGCCGGGGAGGGCGCAGGCAGGAGCGGTCGAGCTGCCGCTGGGGTCCTGGCCTCACCAGGCGTCCCCCCTGGAGCTGCAGTGACTCCAGCTCAGTGACACGGAGGCGGCGGGCAGCTGCCAGCACCTCCTGCACCTCCTCCTGCGTGGCCTCCAGCTCAGCGGTGTAGAGGAAGCGCACCAGCTTGCGCAGCACCCCAATCTTCAGCCCCCCCAGCTCCAGCACCACCCTGCGACCCTGGGGGGGCAGCTCCCGGCCCAGCTGCTCCATGAAGAAGGGGCTGCAGACAGAGAGGACGCAGCAGTGGGCCACCACAGCCTCGCCTGCAATGCAACAGTGGCTGTCACTGCCCTGCAGGCCCCCCGTGCTCTCCGCAATCCTCCCTGGGAGGTGACGAGGACACTGCCCGCAGGTCCCCTGAGGGCACCGGCACCTCTGGACCACGCTGCCCGCTCACCTTCGGCCTGCAGGACCACGTCGCAGAAGACATCTGCTCGCTGCTGCTGCAGGTGGAGGTGCTGGAAGGCTGTGCGGAGCAGGCGGGTGCTGCGGTAGAGCAGCCTCGGGGTGGCCGACGGCGAGCCCATGGGCACCCTGCAAAGACAGCACAGCGCTGGGGACACGGGGATCTGCACCCGCCCCCTCCCACTCCGGACAGGCCTGAATGGTTCGGGACGGNGCACGCGCGCGCCTCGCGCCCGCCGCCTCGCGTGGCCCGGCGGCGCGCCCCGCCCCGCCCAGCGACGGCCCCGCCATTGGCCCACCCTGCCGGTCACTCGCAGCCGCCAGCCAATGGTGGCGCGGCAGGCGCTTGGGGCGGNAGCCCCCCCAGCTCCAGCACCACCCTGCGACCCTGGGGGGGCAGCTCCCGGCCCAGCTGCTCCATGAAGAAGGGGCTGCAGACAGAGAGGACGCAGCAGTGGGCCACCACAGCCTCGCCTGCAATGCAACAGTGGCTGTCACTGCCCTGCAGGCCCCCCGTGCTCTCCGCAATCCTCCCTGGGAGGTGACGAGGACACTGCCCGCAGGTCCCCTGAGGGCACCGGCACCTCTGGACCACGCTGCCCGCTCACCTTCGGCCTGCAGGACCACGTCGCAGAAGACATCTGCTCGCTGCTGCTGCAGGTGGAGGTGCTGGAAGGCTGTGCGGAGCAGGCGGGTGCTGCGGTAGAGCAGCCTCGGGGTGGCCGACGGCGAGCCCATGGGCACCCTGCAAAGACAGCACAGCGCTGGGGACACGGGGATCTGCACCCGCCCCCTCCCACTCCGGACAGGCCTGAATGGTTCGGGACGGGGGCACGGTGGGGCCTGCAGGGGGGCAGCCGTACAATGGCCTGCACCGCCACCGTGCAGAGCCCCGCACGTCCGGGCAATGGCCCACGCAGCCGCGCCGCGGCCGTGCGAAGCCTGTGCGCCCGCGGGGCCGCCCGCGTGCCCATCCAGCGCCCCTGCGAAGGCCCAAATGCCCGCGCGAGGCCCGCGCAGAGCTCCACCGGGCCGCGCAGCGCCCGCGCCCGGGGCTCCGCTCGGCCACCAGAGGGCGCCGGCCACGGCGACTGCGGGGGGAAAACAGGCGGGTTTGGAGCCCGCNTGTGACCCTGGTCGTTTCCCTCGGCCCTCCTCTAGCTGTGGTGCCTCTGCGCTGGAGGCAAACACTGATTGTTTATTGCAAAATGGCGTTCCACTTGGCGTTTTGCTAAACGCAGCCCCTGGGCTTTGGAGCATGCAAGGCGGCAGGCCGTGGGGCCAAACCCCTGCTGCGGGCTGGTCTGTGCCAGGCAGGGGTGCCAGGAGGTGGGCAGGGGGACGGGCTGCCCTGCCCCGGCCTTCGCCTCACGTCGGCGGGGTACGGACAAGACAGCCGGGCTGTAATTTGAGGAAAGAGCTCCGTGCTGCTCGTGGTCGCAGCCACTATGGCACTGGAGCGCACAAATAACTGGGGAGCCTGCTGTCTGCCGAGCAGCTCTTCCTGGCAGGGTGGCACTGGAGTTCATTAGTTCAGAGCCCTGTGCCAGGGCTTGTTTTGGATTTTCAGAATCTGTTGTGGCCTTGTTGTGAGAAATGGCGTTTTCACAGCTCACTGATGCCTCTCGGGAGGAGCAGGGGACACAGACAGTGGGCAGAAAGGGGAAGATTGATGGTGGGTATTCTGGAAGCCATCCTTCCTGCAAACGATGCTGCCTACTTAGTTTGAAAGTATTTTGTCATTTTATAAAGCACCCATTGTAAAAACATCTGCGTCAGTCACTCCACACACATGAACAACAATTATAATAATCCCAGCCCGATTGCCTGGAGATATTAGCTGTTCTTACAAACAACCAAAGTGGGTGGAAATTTCAAGAGCTGCAGAAGAATAGGAGTCTAAATGACGCCGTAGATTTTAAACCTACAAAGTTTTCAAATGCGGTATCATCCCCTGATATTTTTCCATGGCTTTGCAGATGGATTTTCATCTGGTTTGACATGTGAGGGTGGGGGTTTTTTTCTCCATTTTTGCTGCGTGCAAAACAGACGCAAACCAAGGAAGAAAGTGCCTGATGATGGGTCTGGGCCAGCGGCCGCTGAGGTTAGTGGCAGTCTTTCCACTGACCTCGGGTGGATTGCAGCCCGGCCATAAATACCAAGGGATACAGCAAAACACGTAATTTTGTATCAAAGTGCTATCATATGCTCATAAAAATAGAAGAAAAATAGAGATGTTTCCTCCCCCTCCCTTTGCAATCTTTTGGAATTACAATGATTGGAGCTGTCACTTGGAAAGCTTGAATTCACCAGGAGCGGATAGATCCAGATGCTGATTGAGGGGCCTGCCTGCCGATTTCAGAGCCTGACTACCACTGCCTCATGCTTTTAAATCTGTCCCCAGTCTGCTGATCTGCCCGTGGGTCCACATCAGCCCTTGGTCCCATCACTGGAAAACTCTCCATGGGAAGCAACTTCAGCTTCAGAGAAGACCTCTGCAACCCTACAGAAGAGACTTAACTGGCCCTAGGACGTGGCGAGCCGTCTGGACTTCCCCGCAGCTGCGTGAGAACTGCTCCCAGATCGCAAATAATCCTCGTGCCCCAACCATGCTGAGACAGCAGAGTAGGGAGAGGGGGAGGATCAGAGGCGAAGCTGAGAGGAAAACCAAGGCTGGGGTGCAAGTGGATGCTCTGACAGGGAGCCTGCAAGTGAGGGGACATCAGCAATGGAAACCGCTTTCCAGCCAGGTGAGCCGACCAGGGCAGAGACCTCAAGGGAAAGACACAGAGCCTAGGTGAAGCGAAATTACAAAATCCCAAGGCGCTGGTATCAGAGGACTTCCCTTCGCAATCAGCAGGTGAGGCAATGTCCCGAGTACTGGAGAAGCCCTAATCTTTGGTGGTGGCTTGGGGACAGGACTTGCTCCCCTCATCCGAACTCACCCGGTCCCTGTACAGCCCTGCTGCGAAGGCAGACGGAAAGGCTGCCCTCGCTTTGCCTCTTCCCCAAGAGCACCAGTCGTCAGGATGGGAGAAATGGCCGGCGTCTCCTCTCCTCCCTTTCATGTGGCTTGAGAAATCCCCTCCTGGGCTAGGAGCAGAGGCCAAGGCGTTCAGCCAGTCACCTTGCTCTGGCTGCGGAGGAACGAGCTGCATTTGCTTGTCCACCCCAGGGAGGATGTCAAGGCACGGCTGGGCTCTTCCCTCCCCTTTGCGTCCCTCTGTGTCCCGCTTCCCACTCCCGAGGCCATCCCAGAGGCAGGGCTGATAAAAGGGTGAGTGACCCATGTCTGTCCCTGTCCTGGGATGCACCCAGGGCCACTGGCGGCTCCTCTGTCCAGAGGAGAAGCTGGTAGCTGTGGCCAGGACAAGGGGTGATCAGAGAGCACAGGGGGTTTGCAGGCCCTGTGGGCTCCTAAGCTGACAGATGACAGGAGGGACAAAGTCCCTCAGCTCCAGAGACGTTAGTTACGCTCCCGCTGTGCAGAACAGCTCCCACGCCTCCTCCTGTGAAAGGGCAGAGTCCGCCCTTGCCACGCGAGCCTCCCTGGCCTACACAAAGTGTTCTTCAGGTGGAATGTGGCACAGATGCTCCTCTGCCTCATGCGTCCGCCGTGGACAGTGGGATCCCGATGTCCAGCAGAGACAGCCCTACAGCCTGGACCAGAGCCACCCCGTGGACAGCCCGGCGTGTCTTGTGACAGTGAGTGGGACTGGATGCCCGGTGGCGGCTGTGGGAAAGGGTGGCAGTTTCCTGCGATGGGCAGAGCACGCTGCCGGCGGGGGGTGGTGGGAAAGCCTGCGGGCCTGCCGCCAGGATGGGCTGCCTTTGGGTCAGGCTCCGCACTCCCGGAGGGCGCTCTGTCCTGGCGGGCTCACAGAGCCACTTTCGGGCAGCAACACACCACCCCGGGCCCAGCACAGGCGACAGGCCCTTTGCTTTGAGGTGGTTTTAGTGTTGCACAGAGGCGACAGCACGAATGTCTGTCACACAAAGCCCACTCCTCCTCTGCACCCCCAGCCGCTCTGGTGCTGCCTCTCCCTCCTCACCAATAGCCTTGTCTGCCCTTAAAATTCGCTGATATATGACCTGGCAATACCAGTAAACACTCCCACTGTAGATACACAAAAGAGGCCTTTTATGAGTGTAACTTTTACTAGTACCCAAAGCCAAATAATCTACACTGGAAAAAGCACCAACACCCTTTTGTCCCACTGACCCCTCTCTTTAGACACCGACGTCCGTATTTGCTGCCAGAATTTGCTGGCTAAAAATAAGCGACCATAGCTCTCACCACCATGCCAGCAAAACATGTAAGACCATGAATCTTTCTGTCCACCCTCAGGTGTTCAGAAGCTGGTTACCTGAGGCACGGGCCTTGCTTTGCTGAGGCCAGGACTCAGGCGCCTGTCCTTGGGTGGCTGGGCACAGCCCTGGGTGACTCGGTGGATCGGGAATGTCAAGTGGGGTTTATCTCCTGGTGGGATTCACTGGGGAGGGGAAGGGAAGGTAGCTCAGTCTGGAGGTAGCCTAAACGTGGTTATTCAGGCTTCCTCTGCATTTGACAGGAAGAGAGGACAAGTCATGTCTTCCCAATGTCTCCCCAGCCCCCAAATCAGCAGGTTCTGAGCCGGTTTCTTTAAGAGAAAGGAAATTCTCATCTTGGGTCTCACAGCTGCAATTGTTTTCCAGCAATGTTCCCTTTTGCTTTTGTTGCTACACTGCAGTGCAGGAGCTGCCTCTGTTTCCCCGTTCTTGGGAGGTACCTTGTACTTTGCTGCAGCTGCCACAGAAGGGAAGGATGAAGGCAGGGATCCATGGATGGGAAAAGAGCTGGAGGTGGAGAGAGGAAGAAGAGGAGACTGTAAGTAGCAATAGATCATTGCAGGGCTGGGAGGCAAGGAGATTTCTATGCACGCTTCAGTCATTTGCACATTGGAACAAAAGTTGTAGCAGTCTAAGAGCGCAATGGGATGCAGTGAGGTCAGATGCCAGAGGTTAAAAGTGGGCCAGTTTGCAGACACAGGAGAGCCCAGGCACAGCAGGAGGCAGGTACCTCGCTTTCCTCTGACTCAGTGCCATGCCGAGCATGTGGAGCTGCCAGGCACTGCTCCGGGAAGGTGTCAGGGTGGACTGTGGACTTGCTTTATTGCTTGGTGTCTTTGAATTAGGGCTGAAAAGCTCCATCAGCCCCAGCTTCCCTCCTCCCCTTTAACGCTGCCGTCTGATGGATAAGTCGTTTCACCCCCCTGGTGCCACACTTCCCCTTGTGCAGGGGGAAGACAACAACCTGTTGGGATTCCCATAGGAAAGGGGCTGCGGAAGTGCCTTGTTATCCTGATTTAGAACAATGCAGGCCATCTCTCTGAACCGCCTGCGCTGGACCTGGAGACAGCAGCCTCCCCTTCCTCCTGCCCTCCGCCGCTGAGGAGCACAGATCTGTCTTGTAAACAAGTCGTCTTGCTCTGTTCCGGTGGTAGCTGCATTTTCTGGGCGTCTCATCTGGTTAAGGCATCAGCAGTGCTGTAGGATGAAAGGGGATGTGCAAGATGTTATTACACATAATTACTGTAAAAGAGGGTAAATTTTCCCATCTCTTCATCCCAGGAAGCAGTGGGACGGACTCCTCTGCCACACTAGTTATATTCAAACAAGAGCATGATCTGCTGCTGGGTGAGCCGAAGACAGAGGATCAGGGTTCAGCCTGCCTTCAAAAGTAAGCATGCGTTACTGGGTGTTCTGGCAGCTGCCGGGGCACGGCTGAATCAGGAGTTAGAGCTGACAATGCACTGACAGACCCTGTCCAGCTCCATCCTGCAGCCCTCGGGACAAGAGGCACTCGCCTGGCTTCAAAGGGATCTGACTCCAGCTCCAACTCGGAGCCAGCAGAGGCGTGTTCACAACAGTGCATTTAATCTTGGAAGAAACTAAAGACTTTAAAGGCTGTTAAATTTCTGGGCTGATTGAAATAGCAACAATGCGGCCGCGTACCAGGCACAGCAGAAGGCTGCTCCGGGCTTTCTGCACCAGCAGCCTCTTACCTGTTGTGTGTGTCAGGGGCAGCCATCTGCCGTGCGCTCTCCCCAGCCACGCTTTGGGGTGTGCTGCCTGCGCCTGCCACGCTTTTATGCACTGGTGAAGCCTTAGCACCACTTGTGCACTCTGCTCTTGGCCACTCACCTTCCTCCAGGTGGGGCGGGGGGGACCAGATAGTTCTGGTGATGATAGGGGAGGGTGAGGAGGGGCACCAGAGGCCACCCTTGGAATCCACGTGTGGGCTCAAAATAATTCGTGAGCTGATGTGGAACAGCTCCATCTGGTGATTCCCCCATACCAGCGCCCGAGGTTTTGTGTTGGTTTCAACCCTGCTTTGCCAAGGGCAGAGGGTTTGTGCGAGCACGCCGGGCCCACGCGTGCACCCCACTGACAGCCTGTTGTCCAAACAACCCGGGCAGGGGCCCTTAAGGATGTCGTGTGGCAACCAGTGCTGGGGTGGAGGAGCAAGGTGTCCCTGATGCTTTTTCCCTGAGGAAGAGCTGTCCCTTCGGAGGTGTTGTTAAATCGCTGGGACAGCCAGGTGAGGACTCTTCTTCCCAGAACGAGTTGCAAGAGCACCTCTTCTCCCTCCTTGTCCCCAGGACTCAGGGGACGCACCCACCTTCCTCCTTGTGTGGGCGAAGAGGAGGGGAGGACAGCTGAGGATTATTTGTGATCTGGCAGCAGTTCTCACGCAAAGCACAGGGCCGAGAGGGGCCCAACTCACTCACTTTGGGTAACAATGAGGATGAAGGGGTGCGGGGAGAAGGTGTTGGTTCCCTGCTGTGGGATGGAGAAACCTCCCTCCGCCCTGGGGGGCAGAGGCCAGCTCTCCCTGCTCTTTACAGCCAGCAGGTTGGATGGTCTGTTTTACCAGTCAAATACTAGAGAGGGTTTGGGGGTCCCACACCCCAATAATCTCCTTGAATGTGCTCTTCACATCCACTGAATCCCATTTCTCCTTATTATACCTTTTTGCGCCACCCTTCCCAAACGCCACCCCTGGCTGGGGGATTACCTTCTTCAAACATTTGCAGACTGCTATCGCATCACCCCCGCCCCCTCTTCGCCTCACTGGGCAATGCATATTTACCCCAAGAATCACCTGTCCCCACCCAAAACCTTCCTTAACGCTTTTCCTATTGTCATTATCTTACTAATAGTTTGGCAATCAGGAGCAGGCAGGATCCTCCCCCGCGCCTGAATCCAGCCAGCCCAGGGCCAGAGAAGAGGCAGAAAGCTGTCACCTTTGGGGGACCTGCAGCTGGACCTCTCCCAGGTGAGTGGCACAGAGTGTGGGAAGGGGCAGGCTCCGCATGACTTCCTTGCCTCCCTAGGGAGGGGGATCCTCCAGCACCAGGGTGCAGGTGCCAGAGTGCTTGCACCAGCCTCCTGCCCAAACTCGGCTCCGATCCCGTAGCGGTGGAGCAGCAGCGGCAGGCCCTGGGACATGACACTGCTCCCTCTCAGAGTGCTACTCATTCTGGAGTTGCATTCCTCTGGCTGGATTAGTTGCATTTATTAAACCTCACGTTTAAATTTCCTGCCCCAGGTCTCTGTACCTCCCCAGGTCCCCTTCTGCCATTTCTCCGCACCAGCAGGGATGGCAGCACCGCTTGGTTGGGTGCTGTGGAAGCTGGGCAGAGCAAGATTGCTTTGGCGGGGTTGCGTTGGCATGTCTTTCCCTGTCTGCTGCGAAAGGCACCATCAACGCCCTGCCAAGCCCCCACACCTTCCCCACCGCAGGCCGAGCCCCTGCTTATCTTATCTGTGCTTTCACACAGCTCACGCCAGCCCTCCCCTGTGTTGGCTGTCCTTCGGCTGCCCACATGGCCTTGGCCACGCTCCCCTCAGCGGGGCCTTCAGGTCCCCCTGCTAGACTGCTTGGCCGTGCGTTTCTCCCCGGCCACCTGCTTTGTCCCTCCACCTGCGGTCTCAGGCGAAGGAGCCCATGGGACGGGGACAGAATCCACCTGGGATGAGCTCACAGCTGGAGGGCTCGCGGTGCTCCCCCAGGATGAGCACTGCCCGGGCTCCGACCGGCACCAGCTCCCTGGAGCCAGAGGGGCGAGGGTGACCTGCCGGGGGGGGCGTCTGCAGCCCATCGCCCCGCAGCATCCTGCTTCTCGGCAAATTCCACCCTGGACGGGGTCACCTGTCTCCCCAAGCTCCAGCAGGACAGGCCGGCGAAGGGGCTCTGCTCCGGAGGGGCTGGACTGTCCCCAGAGAGCCCCTCACCCCACCGCCTCTGCGGCAGACCCCGCACCCCGGGGGCTCATCCCCCCGGGCAGGTCCGCTCCCCGGAGGTGGGTCCCACCGAGGGAAGATCCCCGCTTGGGGGACACGCACCCCCTGGGACAGACCCCACGGGGGACAGACCCCACTAGGACAGACCCCACGGGGGACAGACCCCTCCCGAGACAGACCCCACGCGGGACAGACCCCATGCGGGACAGACCCCTCCCGGACAGACCCCTCCCGGACAGACCCCACCGGGACAGACCC
>VYXH01011472.1:50119-91255 GCA_013397275.1 Burhinus bistriatus | reverse complement strand
CACTGTCATCGCCCGGCAGCTCGGCTGCCTCCCCCCGCTGCCCCGCGCCTCTTGTGCCGGGAGCCGGTGACCTTCTGCGGCGGTGCCTTCTCCTGCAAGGTGGGCGCTCCCGTTCCTCCTCCGAGAACTGCGGAGAAGAGACTTAGCTTGGGGTAGGCGTGCGGAAGTTTGGGCGGCTGTCTGTCATGAGGGCTTCTGGCATCTGCGAGGCACAGGCGGGCTCGCCTGCCTTGCGGAAGGGAAGCGGGGCACCTCCGTTATGCCCCTGGGCTTCCAGTGCGGGAACCTGGACAACAAAGCTTCCTCTGATTGTTAGAGAGGGGTGGACCCCCTGGAGGTGCCTCCCTCTCCGCCGAGGGCTTGGTGCCCAGGCTCTTCCAGGGAGCCAGTGAGGATGGGGGTAATGGGGCGTTATCTGGGAGGCCTGGGCTGTCCTTCCCCCCGCGGGGAACCCGTGGCAGGGCTGAAGGCTCTTGTCCTGGGGCTGCGGCACCCAGCCTTGCACAGGCTTCTGCCCAGCCAGAGGGGAGCGTCTGGGCACGTGTGGGACTGCTGGGGTGTGCGGAGCATCATGGTGGTATCTAACTACAGCTGCCTGCAGTTCCACCTGATGTCCCCCCCTGCGCTCTGCAGATGCTTTTGGACTCGGCTGCCCTCTCCTTGGTGTGGAATTGAGAACAGGCTTGTCCTCGGCTTTGCGGGGAGCAGGCAAAGCTCAGCGCCTCCAGGACCCAGGCATGCTGGGAGTCCCATAGCCAGCGGTCACAGCTAGCGTTTGACGCTTCCATTTCTGTGCCTTGCTCTTCCTTCTCCGAGAAGCTCTGCTGGATGTGGCGAGGTGGGGGTGAGCGGCTGGCTGGTGACTCACAGGCTCCTGTCTCCAATGCCCGCAGCACGTTCCTGTGTGTGAGGGATCTGCAGAGCCTGCTGGGGCTCCTGCCGGAGGAGCTGGGGCAGCATCCCCCAGCTCTGCGGGAAGCTGTGTGCTGGGAAGAGCCCAAGCACGGGAATTGTTAGTCTTCCCCATGGTTATGTTGCCTGCTCCGTCCTGCTCCCAGTGCTTTCTTGAGGCAGGTTCTCTTACCTGTCAGTGTTTACTCGTACGCTTTAAAGAGGGGAAAAAAAAGGCAGTTTTTGAGAAGCTGTTCTTCCACTTGACTGAACTTGGCCAGGACTCTGTTGCATGCAAATGACTGTCCTTTGCGATGTGCAGCATTTGCTGGAATCTTGTGTGGAGCCTTCCTGGAAGGGGTGGGAGGATGAAAGCACTCGCTTAGTGGAGCGTGCTGGGCTGCCGCGGAGGGGTGAGCCTCCTCCCTTCCGACTTGGAGGTCAAGCCCTGATCTTTGTGGTTGAGGAGCCCTTGAGGCCATCCCTTCCCTAAAGATGGGCTGGGAGTCAGAACGGTGAAGCCCAAACCGTGCAGCCGGCGTCTCTGTCCCTGGCTTGGCTCTCATCTGTTACCTCCTCCAGCCTCTGGCATGGAGATAAGACCTTGGTCCATTGTATCTGCACTGGGGCTGGCTTTAGGACACCCAGAAAATAATAGCATAGCTTGGACCATGCCTGGAAGGCTATTGGCTTCTCAAAATAGCTTACCAGTGTCTGTGACCTTAGGGGAGAGTGCTGGTTAAGTCTCTCGGTTTCTCTTCCCAACAACCCCTCATAACTGTCTCTTATTTACTGCTGGCAAGAACAGAGCCCTTTCCCAAGACTGCGGTGGTACTGTCTCCAGGGAAGTACAGAGCTCTCCTCCTGGCTCTAAAAACCCAGGTCTCTGCAGCGTGGTGGTTTTCCTCTGTCCCTGCCTTGCCAGCAGCGAGGAGCAGAACCGCAGAGCTGGTTTGGGTCCATAAAAGGCAGCAGGTGTTGCCTGGATGCGGTGACAAAACCCAAACCTGTTGGGTGATTCAGGCAGCTCCTCTGCTGTGACACAGGGCTTGGCCGGTGGAGGAGGTTGTCCTCTGGCACAGAGTGCAGGAATGCGTCTCGGCGTGAGGCTGTTGTAAAGGGGCTGGGTTTACGGGCTCTCGACCAAAGTCCTCGAGTTCCCCAAGGTGCCCACAACCTTCTCTTTGCTCCTTACCGTCCCAGGAGGCTGTTTGAGGGGGAAATTGTTTCCTGGAGCCAGTTCTTGTACTGGAAACTCCCAGCAGCAGGCCAGTGAGTCTGACCGGCTCCTGCCTGTCTTGTGCCTGTTGCTAATCTGCCTTCCTTCCCACCCAGGAAGGCTGCTGGTGTTGCGCTGCCTGCTGCTGCCGTCGCCGCTGGTTCAGCACAGGCGTGCCTGTCCCTGTGCTCGCCCTGTCCGGTGACTGCTGTACATGGGGGATGGCCTGTGGATTAATTTGCTCTGTCACGTTCCCCTGTGACCTCAGCCTGTTGAGCAGGCTTTGGGGCGGCAGTGGGTGCCGTGTGGTCCTCCTGCAGTGCTCCTCCCTGTCCCCGTTTGCCCGTGGAGGAAGCAAGTTTTCCCCACGAGGGGTACCGCTTCCTCATTGTGGCCAGCTTGAGAACCGCACGGCGTGGGGGGTGAGATGAGGTGGCTGCTGGGTTTGGGGACAAACCGGTGACTAAGGAGCACAAGCTGCCAGGCGTGATGCCAGGATGGGTGAACCCTTACCCAGGGTGCCCGTCACCTCTGCTTTTCCCAGCCCTGAGCAGCTGGAGGTCGGAGGTGGGCAGTGGTCCCCCACGTCTGGTGTGCAGGAGCATTGGACTGGGGTGGGAATGAACAGTCTCGTCTGCCCTGCCGGCAGCCTCCGCACCAGCTTCCTCTGCCGTCAGGGAGATGAGCTTCCCTGCAAGGGGACGGTGATGCCCAGGACCTTGTCCCTGTGTCCCTAACCTTGTGCTGCAGAGCCACGGTGACTTTGCGCTGCAGAGCTCTTACCTGCTGCAAAAACGCATGTGCCAGTGTGGGCCTGGGGACCTGATCCAGACTGAGCACTTCTTCCTAAGTTTAATTTTGATAGTTCATTGCCCAGATGTTTGTGCTGATGGGAGAGCAGAATTTCTCTCGTGAAACCACAGCCCTGGCCTTTTGGTGCGGCAGAAGGTGGGGGTGGCCCTGAGACTGTAGGGGTGCTGCTGGGATGTCGGAAGGGGTACAAGGTGTCCTGGCTGGCGGCAGTGCTTGCAAAACAGTCCTGGTGGGTGCATGTCCAGGCCAGGAGTGACTGGCTTTCCAGCACAAGCAGGGAAGGGTCCGGGCAAGTCAGGGTGGGGGGATGATTCCTGGGAACACCTCTCCCATAGCCTGGCCAGGGTGGTAGTGCCGCCCTGGGAGCACTTCTTAAACATCTGCGGCTCCAGGGTTGGTACGAGGGCATCCCTTTTGGGTCCGGCCCTGGGTGGGCTGGCTGCAGTGGCAGCAGCGCGCTAGGCTCATGCGTGCGAGGGCAGGAGCTGTTATCGTGCCTCCATCCCAGCCTCGACTGCTCCTGTTCCCCTGGGCGTTGGCCCCAATTATAGCAAACGCTGCTCAAAGTTCACCGGCTTCCTGCTGCCGGCCCCTCCTGGGCGCCAGAACCTGGAAGCGGCGTGAGCCCTACCTGCCTTGGCCGCTTCCTGGAGAGCTGGCAGTGCGGAGGAGGGTGGCCTGCGCCATGCCGGGGTGAAAGCAGCCGGGACACGGGAGGAGCAGGCAGCAAGAGGAGTTGCTCTCCCCTCTCACCTCGCGAGGCTTTTGCAACTGCAGCAGCTCCTCCTGGGCAGGAGAGCCATTACCTGGGGTGAGGGGATTGGGCTCCCTCCCAGGAGCGAGGTGGCCCAGTGTGGGAGTTGGATGGCCTCAGAGTAGATGAATATGGAGAACCGATTCCCACCCTGGCCAGGAGGAGGAACGTGTCTTGCTGTCCTCAGCTGATGCGTTTTCCTCTTGCCCCCGTCTCGTGTGGTGCTGGGGCTGGTCTCTTCTGAGAAGAGCTCCCAGATCCCTCGGCTGCTTCCCCACTGGTGCTCCCAGCGTCTCCCCTGGCCCACTGGGAAGGGGGAGGTGGTGGCACTGGGCAGCTTGTGCGCGTGGGTGGCTGCCACGGGTGGGAGGGAGTGTGTCGAACTGCAAAGACGAGTTTTTCCGACCTGGAAGGGTGGGTCACCGGTCGTGTTTGCATGCTGCTGGCAGGCCCCTTGCCCAGTGGAGTAACACATTCTTGCGAGCGTGTTGCTGCACGCAGCGCTGCTTGCCATGCCTGGCTCCGGCTGCGGGCGGGCTGACTCGCTCCGGGGGGGAGAGATGTCACCCCACCTCCTGCTAACCAGGGTCTGATGGGGGAGGAGGGGGACAGCCTGGGGGTGCTTCTGGGAGAAATCCTCTCTGATGTGGGGAGGCCGCCTGCTCCAGGCTGGCTTTGTAGCCCTCCTTCCTCTCTGCTTCTCTTTTTTTGTGTTTTGGGTTTTTTTTGTTTTGTTTTTTTTCCTCCCCCCCCACTCTTACCTGCAGGAGGGAGCTCCCAGGGCCCTGCAGCTCCCCTCCAGAGCACACTGGTGTGGCAGACGGGAAACCTGCTCTCCCTTGATCTCTGCCCAGTGTCTGTCTCCCGCAGCTGGCTTGGGTGAAAAACCACTTCCCTTCTCTATTCTCCTTCCTTCGGGAGCGAGAGGAGCCGCCCTGGGCAGGGCAGGTCAATGGGCCCGGGGAGCGAAGCTGCGGCAGCAGGCTTGTGCCGTGAGAGGGGCTTGCGGCTCGGCTTCCCGAGGATGTCCCCGTCCTGCTTCTGGGAGCCTTGGGAACACCACAGAGTGTCAGATGGCCCTGTTCGTGTGTGCCTGTTGGCTGGTGGAGTTGTGCAAATGAGCAGACGAGGTGTGTGAGGGGAGGCTGGGGAGCGGCCGTGCACGCTCACCTGCGGTCTCAGTGAGCAGACGTCGTGCTGGAGTTACGGTGTCAGTGCCACCTCAGCTCTGCAGACAACAAGCCCATCTCTAGGGCACGGTGGGTACAGCCATGTCCTCGTGGGGTTGGAAAGCAGCATCTTCCACCCTCTGCTGGTACAATACTCCCGGCCCTGGACAGGAATGTGATACCACCATGGACGAGGAGCCCTCGTACGTGTTCCACAGAGGCAGGACGCTTCCAGCAAGCTGGCTGGGCATCTGGTCTCCTGGGTGGACCATACCGACCTCCTGGCTGGTGCAGCTGGCCAAGGCTGGGCTGGTGGTGGTGCCCGTGCCTGCTGTTCCCGGCCTGGTTCCAGGGCGTCTGCCTGCGGGCCGGGGGTGGTGGGGAGTGGCCCTTGGCAGGACGTCGTGTTTAGAAGCTTACGGGAAAGGGAAGTCACGATGTCATCTCCCGTCTGACCAGGAAATGCAGGTTTCCTTCCCTTCGGCTCGCACAGGAGCCTGGGAAGCTGTTTCTTGGGGAGCGGGTTGGGGGAGCGGTAGCCAGACATGGCAGCAGCAAACAGTTTGGGAAGAGGCTGGGGTAGGATGAAGCCCCGCTGTCCCTCTGAGCATGGCCTGGCCTGTTCTCTTGGTTGTCCCCTGCTGCTGCGTATGAGCATGGGCTCGTGCCAGCCTGTGTGTGCACCTTGCCCGGCTGTGGGCACTACGGGGACTCGGGGCTCTGAGGGCCTTGCCATGACCCTGCTACAGCCCATCGGCAGGGCGGCGGACCCCTTCCCCACCCCCAGCCATCATTCAGTCCCTGGCTCTTGCCTGATGCTTCTCTGGTGGCTTTTCTTCACCCATTCATTACTACTCTTGGCAGGGCCCTCGAAGTCCTCTCCGAGCGCAGAGGCACGCATGCAATTAGCGAGCGGGGTACCTGATGAGGTCATGCTGAATGGAGCTGAGGTTTTCAGCCCGTCCCCCGGGTGATTCGTGCTGTGACTCAGCCTGCTGGCTGCCCTACCTGCCCAGGGAGCCTGGGCTGGCCGGGGCCTGGGGCGAGCAGGGGGTCCCGCTTCTCCCGGGCAGCTCCCTTGGGCCACCCCGAGAAGGGCGGCTTGGCTTAATCTCGGTAATTCCCTCCTTGCTGCTCCCACACCGCCTGCCTGTTTGCTCAGCCTGGGGAGGGGAGAGGTGTGTGGCTTGTCTGGCAGAGGGAAGGGTGCCCTGTCTGCCTTTGGGGTGCCCGGGTCTCCCCGGGCAGGGAGACCCCCCGTGGGGTTGCTGGTGGTGGTTGGGGGCCTGGGCTCCTGCCCTTCTCTGTGTTCCTCGTCCCTTGGTGACTTGCATGCTCCTTGCAGGGAAGGTGGATAACACAGGCTGGTCTCCTGGGCTGGGTGCTCTGGGACAAGCCCGGTGGTGCAGTCCCCTCTCTGCTGGTGGCGTGATCCCCACTGTGCTTCCATCCCCTGTGCCTTTGTGCGCTGGTCGGAGCGGAGCAGCTGGAGCTGCGTCGGGGCCGGGCCCTGGGGACCAGCCTGGCCGCAGGTGTCGGGAGAGGAAATGATCTTAAGCAGCTTCCCTGGGAAGGGGGATGTGGGGCTGTGGCGAGGGCTCGGTGCCAGGGAAGGGGCCCAAATTCATGTGTCTGGGTGCTGGGCTGGCACCGAGTCATCTTGCCACCCTGCGTCCCAGGCTCTGCTGGCAGGGGTAGTTTGTGGCAGCAGCTAGCTGTGGATGCCTGTGCCCGTGGCCCAGTGGAGGGAGGCTTCCCTTAATCCTTACTGGGAATGTTGGCCACTGGGCTGTGGCCACTCTGCTTGGGGACAGCCAGCAGCAGATGTGAGTCCTTGAAGAGCTAAATCTGCCCCTGGGAGGGGGTGCCAGAGCAGCTTCGCCCCATCTGCCACGAACATCCCTCTGCTTGGGCTCGGGGGGAGGCAGCTGCTGTGGCGCTGCAGCCTCAGATTTAATGGAGGGGGACTTTGCTCCCTGGGCTGTGCTAGCACAGCCCTTATCTCCGCAGAGCGGGCCACTGTTTGTTTTTGCTGCGCGAGAGGCAGCTGAATGGGAAAGTTCAGCCGGGTGGTGGGTGGGGGGAGAGACGGGGTGAAGGGCAGGGACCTGGCGTGGCTGGAGCATGGGGGCAGCACTGACCTTCAGCGCAGTGCCGGGGGTCCAGCCGAGCCCTGGGGCATGGGGACATCTCATGTCCCCCTTCAAGGTGGCTGCCGTTCCTCGGGCACAGCAAGGATCCAGGGGGCTGCCCTGCGGTCCCACCAGCCCTCCCCTGCTCCTCGGGCTGGGGTGGCGGGGCTGGGGGGCTGCTCCCTTCCCCCCTGCGGGCCCAAGAGCCGCCGGGTGAAGCAGGAGCCCGCTGGCCGCCGGAGCGCGGCCTGCCCCGGGAATGCTCTGGCCCCGTTCCCAGAATCCGGCGCTGGGTGTTTGTTTGCCGCTGCGCCCCTGAGGTCTGGTGCTACTGTGACAGGAAGCGGGAACGCCGGGAGGGGGGAGAGCGGCCGGCCGGGGGTGTGCTGTGAAATCCCTTTGTCCCCGCCGAGCGCTCAGCTGCGAATTCCCACAGAGGAGAGAGAGCCGCCTTTGTGCTGCTGGAGGGCTCCCAACATGTGAATCTCCTGGGCCCGGGGGCTGGGGGTGCGAGCCGTGGGGCTGGTGCCTGCTTGGTGCGGAGGGGTGGTGGGGACCCCTGCCTTGTGGCTGTCCCCGGGGTGGGGGGGACCCCTCCAGCCGTACCAGCGGGAGCGGGGCTTTTGGGGTGTCCTGGGGCGGCTGGATGCAGCGGGGTGTTGCTGGCAGGGAGGCTCTGGCCCTGCGGCCGTCCTGCTTGGGGATTGCAGGGGGACGGTGTCCGCCCAGAGCCTGGCAGCTTGGCTGCCATCCTGCTGGGAGGGACGCTTGTCCTCCCCTCCCCGAAAGCGCCGAGGGAAGCTCGGTCTCCCTTTCACTCGCCGTGGTGCCGGCTGCTCCCTCCAGCCGATGGAGCAGCCAACGCCATCCCGGGCTGGTGCAGGGGGTCGGCAGCTCTCCCAGCCCACCAGGAGGTCTCCCTTCGGCCCAGCCAGGAGGGAAGTAGCTCCTCCTATGCTGTGTCCCAGCCGTGCTCCAGAGAGGGGAGAGTGGCCCCCCTCGCGTGCCTGGGAGGACAGCTGCCCCGCAGTCGGATTGCTGGAATACCAGCAGAACAAGCCTTGCTCTCTGTGGCCGACCCCACACTGCTCCTTTCTCCCGCTGGCCCTGCTCGGCTGCCTCTCCCTCTTCGTCCCACTCAGGTGGCCAACGGCACCAGTCTGGTGACCTCAGCTGGGCCAGGGACAGATCCCGTTCCCCAGAGGATGGCTCGCCATGTTTGCAGTCCCCAGCTGTGTCCAGACCCATCCTTTGGACCTGATCGGTATCGTGCATTCTTGGGCCCCCTGCCCTTGCTGGGGGGGAAGGACACGCAGCCTGCTTCCTCCCCTCCAGTGCGGCCCCACCCTTGCCCCTTATCTCTCCCTCCTTATCGTCCTGGCTGGCTGCTGGCCCGCTCCCTTATAAGGTGCCGTGCTGCATCCCTGCTTACATCTCCACAGGTAACTCCCCTCTCCAGAGGGAGGCTTTCCCAACGGAGCTACGTGGCCTTCGTCCCTGGCGCTGGGGGCGGCAGGCGAGGTCGACCAGGTGGCGATCCCGCTGCCGGTCCAACCAGTTGGGTGCGACGGGCGGAGGCGTGCGGCTCCCTTCCCGCTGCCACCCGAGGCGGCCGCTCCCGGTGGTTCACCCACCCGGCTCTTGCTGGGTGCCCGGGGCACGGCTCCCCCCGTGAAAGGTGGGGCTCCACCGGGGCAGGTAGGCACCCAAGGCGGCGTCCGACCCACATGCGGGAGCAGCCCTTTCCTGGCCGGGGAGGGCCAGCTGGCGGCCCACCAGTCTGTCCAAAGTCCGTTGTGCCTGCACTCCATAACCTGCCTCTGGGGAGAGCCCTTCCCAGCGGGGCTGGGGGCCAAGAAGGCAGCCGAATCCCTCGGCAGGAGATGGGAGAGCGTCTCCCCTGCAGTGGGGTCTGGCAGGGCTGGGGCAGAGCAGGCTGGGGAGAGTGAGGAAGGTGGCTTGCGCAACCTGGAGGCGAGGNGGTGGGAGCTGGCAGCGTGGGGTGCAGGCACGTTCCTGCCTCTGGGGTGGCGGGAGGGAAACAGCCATGGCCAAAACTCTCCATTGCCCACGCAGGGACGTGGGAGCTACTGCCCACTATCAACCGTCCTGCTTCCCCTGTGGCCTGAGGGCTGTTGTGCTCTCCTGAACGGAATGCAGAAGCAGACGAGATGGGGATGAGCTGGGGCCTGTGGGCTCTCTGCCTG
This sequence comes from Burhinus bistriatus, assembly GCA_013397275.1. Lineage (NCBI taxonomy): Eukaryota > Metazoa > Chordata > Aves > Charadriiformes > Burhinidae > Burhinus > Burhinus bistriatus. The sequence continues at coordinate 82,070 of VYXH01011472.1, read as the reverse complement.
GTAGCCTGCTGGCTTGCTGCACCTTGGCTAGCGTTAGTGCTTGCCGCCTCGGGCAGGCTGAGGTCTAAGGACTGATGTGTGAGCCTGGACCCTGTGCTCAGGGGGGTGGAAAGATGCCAAAGATGTTGGCTCATTTATTTTTTAGCTAATTGAGACTGACCAGAAGCCTGTGGTGAATTAGCAGGGCTGTGAACCTGTGCAGAGCAAGCAAGTGTAATGCACTGCAAGCGCTCGGACAATTGCAGGCTTGAATTATTGATGGCGGTTCTGGTTTTTTTAAGTGCATCATGATAGGCAACTGGAACCAGGAGAATTTGTTGCTTCCTCTCTCTCCCTCGAGGACGGGGGTCTGGTACTGAGATCTGTTGATGTTCGCTTTCGCAGGGCGGGCAGCCAGCTGGCTCTCCTCAAAGTCCCTCAAATTGATAGGGCAAGGCAAATTATTTGAGCGATGTTGCCATTTTTCTTGTCTAGTTGGTGCTGGGGAGTGTGTTGGAGCAGGAGCAGGTTCCTTGGGCGGTGCATCCCTTCTCGTCAGCCTGGCAGGTGGGTCTGGCCTGGGAGCCAGGAGCTCCTGGTGTCCCCACAGGGGCTCAGCCAGCCTGGGCGAGGGGCTGGGTCCCTCCTGGCTCTGGTCGTGGCTGGTGGTGACAAGCCGGAGGAGGTGGGCTGCTTTGCTCGTGCCTCACAGCAGCGGGGGGGGCTGCGAGCAGTGTCTGCCCACCTTGCCACTTGCTTAACGGGTGCCCGGGGGACACAGGCAAGCAGTAAAGCTGTGGGGAGGGCCGGGACTTGCGGTCAGAGACGGTGTGACTGTCCCCTCTCCCCGGTGGCAGAGGGCCCTTGGGAGTGAGTGTCTGGTGTGTCTCTCAGCTGGGAGCTGGGGCAGGGCTGATGTGGTGGAGGTGGTTTCTGGCTTTGTAGGTGCTTGGGTTGAACTTTGCCCAAAATCCTCCATGCTGAGGGAGTGGTCTTAGCTCCAGGGATCCCAGGACCTTTACATGATAGCTTCCTGGGGACTTGGGGCACGGAGCAGGGCTGGAGCGTGTCCTTGGAAAGACCCAAGCAGGGGGCTGTGTACTGGAGATCCCCTGTGCTGCAGCAGGTGCTGCCTGTCAAGCCTCCTGCCTGTGTCTTATCTGTCGGATCTTGTCCATTCTCCCTGGCCTGTGGTGTACGATTCCCCATCTGCCGGCTCGGTCTGGGCCCCAGGGTTAATCTTTCCATGGCTGACAGGGAAGCACTCCTGGTGGGGAGCCTTCAAGGCTTGAACTCCATCCTCTGGCAGAAGAGGGTGCAGGTGAACTCTAGGTGGGTATGACTGTGGTTTGGCCCTGGAAATTATTTTTCCAGGCGAAGGATTTGTTCTGGGGGAAGGCAATTCCCCTCAGAAGGAGGAGGGAAAAGATTTTGGAAAAACGTGCCATGTCAAAGCTGTCCCCAGTGGAAGAGCTGTGGAGGGCTTGGTCAGGGTTTAGGGTGTCTTTCAGGCTACTGCCAAGCCTTTAGTCCAACCAGGAAGATTATGGTGGGTACCTGCACAGGGAATCTCTGTTCATGCAAATTGGCTCGTGGCTGCCTCCCCGCCAGCAAGGGGCCTCTGGAGGCACCAGGTGTTGGACATCTCTCTGGTGGACCTGCTCTAGTTTCACGACCTCTGGGGCGCAGCACAGGGTTGAGCTCGTGCCAGGAAGTTGGGAGATGGGATAAGGCCGGAGGGATTTGGATGTAAAGCTTTCTGGGTAGCTGCGTTAGTCCCTGGGGGTCCCCTCTTGCTGATAGCTGGGGAAGTCCTCTGGTGCTGCTTCTGCCCTGGGGCAGAAGCTGCTCTGGGGTGTGTTTTGTCTTTAGGTTTTTTGTTTTGCCCTGAAAGAGCAAGCTGAAATATTTTTGGCTTGCTGGGGTTTTTAAGTAACGGGTGTGTCAGCAAGTGCCTCTCTCATGGTGAAAAGGCTTTCATGCAGCCGTCCTCAAAGATGGTCAGGGTCTGGCTTTGGAAAAAATGCTCTGTAGTTGTATCTTCAGAAGCTGGGGGAAAGAGGGGGGGAATGGGCACAAAGCGATCCCTGGAATTTCACTCTTGCGGGATCCAGCATACTTGGCTTCGAGCTGTCACAAGCATCTTGCTGGCTGGCGCGATGAGGCTGCGTGGCTGAGGCTCTCCTCTTCCCTCCCTTCCCTGTCCTGCTTTGAAGATGACCACTGCCCGAGCTGGCATCGGGAGACAGCAAGGGGCTGTGCTGTGCCCAGGAAGGCCCCGTCCCTGGAATACTGGTGTGGGAGCCACTGCAGGAGGGATTTGGGGCAGATTCTCCACTGCTGGGAGGGCGTAAGGCTGAGTGGCTGTTTGGGGTTTGTGTGTTAGCCAGCCATAAGGGAAGGGCTGTGCTCCAGCCCGGGATGGCGCTGGCGTGTGTCTGCGGGGAGAGCTGGGGACTTGCTAACCTCTCTGGACCTGGCACTGCCTCTTGGTAATTATGTCTTTAATCCTGGATCGATGAAGACTAGATGGCTGGAACAAGAGCGGAGGGAGGTAGCATGTCCTGATGGCGGAGGCCCCAGGAGGAGAGCTGGGCGAGCCCCCTTGGGCAGCGGGTACCCTGTTGTGCTGGCACCTCTTGCCCGTGATGGAGCCGTGCTTGCTGTTCAGGGCAGGAGTGACAACCGTGCGTGCAGGGCTGGCTGCAGACAAAGAGTCGCTACCCAATGCTTAACATGGCCTGATCCTGTGGAGAGACCCTCAGGCGGCCGCTCTTGAGCATCAGCCGGTTCATGTCGATGGGTCTGCAGAGCCATGGGCTCCTCCTGGCCTAGGACCACCTTCCGGCCCCTCCTCTGGCTGCCCTGATGGGACAGGCTCCCTGAAAGCCCCGTGGCTGTCTCCTCTCCCGGAGGCTTTCTGCCCTGACCCAAAGGGGAAGGGGGACCTGTGCGTGTTCCCGCACCTCCTCCTGCCTGGGCTGGGGGGGCAATTGTGAGTGCAAGGGGATGAGGAGAGCTGGCGGGCGAGGGACCTGTCCTGTTCCTTCCCCCTGCTGTTGTGTTTACTCCCTGTGGAAGGGACGGGAAGGAAACAGCCTCACAGCTGCCCTGGCCCCTTATCTGGGGCCCTTAACAGCCCTGCGAGTTTCATTGTTAGCTTCCACATTCTCTGGGCCGTGTTCCCAGGGGACGTGCGGAGATGGGGTCCCGGGGCTGGGGAGGCGTTGCTGGCTGCAGGGCCTGCCTGGAAGCCACGCAGGGCTGGAGGAATCTGCTGGGGTTGCTCTCTCTCCTCTGTGTGCCTTCCCGCAGAGGCAAGCCCTGCCGCTCTGTGCTCGCTGCTCTGTACAGAGGCTGCCTGCGAGCAAGCGAGCCTGTTCACAGGAGCAGGGGCTCGGCTAAATCTCTCCTTGAAGCCAGCATGGTGGATCCGTCCCCATGCACCCCAAAAATCCGCCTCTTCTGCATAGAGATGGTTGAGGGCAGGCTGGGCAGCCGTTACATACCACCACAGCTACTTGGGCAAGGTCGTGTTGTGGAGGATCCCTTCTCGGGGGGGTTGGGGTGTGTGTGCCTTTCTTTAAAAGGACTTTGTGAAATACAGCTCTGGAAATGAATCGCAACGAGCCAGTGGGGCTTCTGGCTGGGGTTTTGGATGTTTCAGTGGTGTTAGGGTGTCTGGGTGGTAGGACTATCCCCTGCCCTGCTGGAGAAGTCGAATGTGGCAAGGAGATGGGATGGGGTCATTGGTCCAGGCTGCCTTTCCCCAGTGCCTGGCTGGCTGCAGCAGCCTCCCTGCAGCAGGACTCCCTGGGCTGGGACCTGCAGACCTGCTCCGTGTCCCTGCGGACTGATGGTGAGTCCGAGAAGGCAGAGGATCTGTGTCCCTGCTTGAAGTGGGTGGGGGCCCACCAGAGGTGGGGAGCGTTTGACTCAAGGGTGAGAGTTGGGATGTGTCAACACTGGTCTGAGAGGCACCAAGCCTCTCCTTCAGAGGGTCTCTGTTGCAAATCCGTGGGGCAGGTGGGACCTCGGAGCAGCGAGGGTCAGAGCTGTCCCTACATTTCCATACAAGGCTTGGGCAGTCAATCTGTTGAAAAAAGCCTTAGGGCATACCTGTTGCAAGGTGGGAGGAGTGGAAAGCTGCGTGCATGAGCCAGGAGTCATGTCTGGGAGCCTCTGAAAGCCTGCTTGGGCTCCTGAGCCAAGAGTGGTGGGCTGCGTTCCTCCTGGGGTGCGGACTGGCCAGCGAGCGTTCCAGCCCACGTAGGGCTGGGGCAGGGCACTGGCAGCTGAAGCGGGTCCGGAGCAGCTGTGCGTGTGCCACGGCTTCATCTCTTGCTGGGCACCACGTGGGCACGAGTAGAAGAACTGGATTTCTTATTGATGAAGGCAGATTGCAGGGTGGCGGTGACCAGATGTTAAAATGGGCTGCAGGCGGCCTCCAGAGCACTCGGAAAAAATCCACCCTGCTTTGCTGGGCTCAGTCATGGTGGTGCCATGGTGTCTGGTAAGCGCAGGGGCTGCCTGTGTCTGAGGGAAGCTTTTGAGGGGCAGAGCGGCAGCGAGGAGTGGACTCCATGGGAGCGGGGGAGGCATTTCAGGAAGGGTTTGACCTGGATACACTTGAGATAGTGTGGGAAAGTAATAAAAAAAAAAAACACAACCGAAAAAAAACCCAACAAACCAAAAAGCTCTCCTCTGAACCAGCATCTGCTGCAGACTGGGACTGGAGGGGCAGTGCTGCCAGGGAGCGTGGGGCTGTGGGAGGCGGATGGGACAGGGCTCTGTGGAGGGGCCATACTGCCCAGGCTCTTGGTGCCAGGTCACCGTTACAGTCACACCAGGGCGGTGGCACTGGGGGAGTGGGCAGAGCTGATGCTGGAGACCGTGGGAAAGCAGTTTCTGTGCCGGCTGCCTGGCTCGAACGAGTCCCCACATGTCTGCCATGACTGCACGGGTTTGGGAAAACCTCTGGCGGGCTTGCTGGGACTCGGCTGCGCAGGGGGCGGAGGGCTGAGCCCTTGCCACTCCTCTCTGCCTGTGCTGTTCCCCTGTCTGTGGGGAACAGTTGGAGATGCTGGCATCTCCAGGGAGCTGGGGGATGCTGTGGGAGCAGCGCTGTGTTTGCCACCCCAGCAGCCCTCTCCAGACACCGCTCTATCCCTCAGAGGAGAGGGGGTGGGAGAGAGAAGCCCGTTTCCCTACTTTGTTGCCTGCCCTACCTTCTGTTTTGAGTGTGATTTTTGACCTCCTCTCCTGCTGTCCCTGCAGCTCTCTTCCCTCCTGCTTCCTCACTGTGGTGGCTGGGCTATTTCTTCCATGATTCTCTGCATCTAGACCTGGCTGTCCCGTGCCTTTGCCAATCAAACCCGAACTTCCTCCTCTAACAGGTCTGTATGGAAGAATATTGCCTTTCTCTATCGAAATATGTTGATTGTGGTGTGCACGTTCACTGTTCTCCTTTGGGAGGGGATACTGGAGGGGTCCAAGCCAATGCCTGTCCCTAGATCTGTGGGCTGAGGACCTCCTGGGGTGGCTGCAGCCTTGAAAGCCCTGGTGAGAACCTGGAGGGTGGCAAGTTTTGGGAGCAGTCAGCGGGGCTCTTGGGGTCCCCTTTAGGGGGATTCGTCCTGCTTCCTTCCCTTTGCTGGGTAGGAAGGAGCTGTGGAGCTGGGGCTGTCTCCCTACCTCTTACCATGCTGGGGAGGAGGGAGCAGATAAGTGACACAGCCCTCTCCTTCAGCCCTTCTCTGGAGGAAACCATGGGACATGGGTCACCTTTCTTTCTGCTGGAGAGTATCCCCTGTTCTGCCCCAGGACATGCCTGCCCCTCCAGCCACTGTCTGCAGGCAGCTTTTCCTTGTAGGGGAAGTTTTCCTGCAGCCTGAGGAGGTCCCTTGTGGGAAGAGGGAGCACACAGCAGCTCTTCTCAACCTGGCGCAGCCCCAGCTGTTTGGTGTGATAGGCAAGGACCTTCTGCCCCCAAAGTCCCACTTTCTCCAAGCTTAAATGCTGGGGCAAGGAGCATGTGAGTCATGCCTGGGGCTGTGCTGCTCTGAGACCCTTTGTCAGCTCTCTGGTGGTGGGTGGGAATGGGTGTTAATGCCATAAGATAATTTTTTTTTTCTTGTTCTGAGAATCTGTCTTAATGAAATCAGTCTCTTCTGACCGCTCTTCTCTCCTCCTTTCCTTCCCCAAATCACATGCAGTGAAGACAGGGGCTCCTGCCCTTCTGGGTCACTTTTCTTCCCCTCACCTTGACACCAAGCCGTCTCTGCTTGTGCCTCCCTGTGCCCTCTGCCCCTGCCCTGCCTGTCCTGGGCACCCATCACCCATGGACGACTCGGAAGTGGAGTCGACCGCCAGCATCCTTGCCTCTGTCAAGGAGCAGGAGGCACAGTTTGAGAAGCTGACCCGGGCGCTCGAGGAGGAACGGCGCCATGTCTCAGCCCAACTGGAACGAGTCCGGGTCTCCCCACAGGACGCCGGACCGGGCTTGGCCAACGGCACGCTCACCCGGCGGCACCAGGTAAAAAACCCCCTCGGCAGAGGTGGGTGCGGAGGCTCCCGGAGCCCCCGTCTGTGTCAGTCCTGCCTCAGTGGGGGCAGCCCCGGGCTTGGTTCCCTTCCTTTGGCCCTCCTTGGGTATGTGAGGTGGAGGAGGGCTAGGCTGGTCTTGGAACACTGATGGTGCTCTGTGTGCGCTGGGGCCGAAGGTGTTCTGGGGATGTGCAAACCTACCTTGGGAGCTGGAGTCTTCTGGGGAGAAGGAGCCAGCCTGGAGGGTCTTGCTACCAGGTCAGCTCTGGTTTAGTTTCGTGAAGGTTGGAAGCTCTCTGTGTTCAGTACCTGGGCATCCTTGCTCCCCATCCCACTCAGCCTCTTGGAAGGGGGCCAAAACAGAAGGGTTGGTGTATAGCTGTGGGGGAATGTGTGTGTCTCCCTCTGGTGTGACAATAGGCAAGTCCCTGGAGTCTCGGTCTATCCCTCAAAGAGCCAAACCAGGGCTGGGAGAGATCTTTGTTCTACAGGGCTGGAAATGTGGTTTCATCTGCCTTGGCTTGAGGTCTCTCTCCTATTCTTACTTTCCTGGGCTCTGTTTTGGGGGTGCTCGGAGTGCTGGTGCATGGTGTTGTGCCTTTCCAGCAGGTGGAAAGGCAGGTACCTTTCCGGCTGTGGAATTTGGTGGTGCTAGGAGAGATGTGTGGGTCGGGGGAAGGAAGGGGTGGGCAGAGGAGGAGTGCAAGAGTCAAAACAGTACCGCTCTGCAATCAGCTGCCGAGCATCTGTGCTGTTCCCTCGCAATCCTGGGGGGGCCTCTGGGACATCAATTGCAGCTCCTGCCTCAGAAGATGTGGAAGGTCTCCAGGGCCGTGCTGGGGAGCAGGGAAGCGTCTTGGCCATTCCATCAGGAGCATGTGGGCACCATGGGGAGAGCTGGGATGTCTGAGGGGGTGCTGAATGGCGTGTCCTCCAACTCTTCCCCAGGCTGGAACGCAGGGTGGTTTGCTGCACGTCGCACAGACCCCTGAGGAGCATGTTCTTCTGGGAGTGACACGTGGGGTGCACATTGGGTGTCTCTGTCAGACGCAGGAGATGGCCAGCTCAGGGCCTGGCAGGGAAGGAGGGGCATGGATATATGGGCTCCCAGCAGTGGGAAACGAGTCTAGTAACAGGCCTGCTGTGTGTTTCAGAACGGCCGTTTCTTGGGCGATGCTGACCTGGAAAGGCAGAAATATCCAGATCTGAAGCTCAACGGGCCACAGGTAAGGGGAGCCGAGCCCTCTGGCTGTGGCAGCCTGCTTGCCAGGTGGGGGATGCAGGGGCAGGGCTCCCACCCAGGCTGGGAGAGGGGCATTTATGTTTCTAATGTGGCTGTCCTGGCTTGAAGGGGCTTTTGGTGAGGGGTTGTTGGTACCCCTCCCCATGCAAGATGGTATCGGGGCTCCCTGAGAGGCGAGGTCTCTTGGCTGGCTGACTCCAGGGAGGCCCATGTGGGCAATGGGGGGCTGACTGCCTGTCCCTTGCTCCCCTCAGGACCACAGCCACCTCTTGTACAGCACAATCCCCAGGATGCAGGACCCAGGCCAGATTGTGGAGGAGACGTACACTATGGAGGAGGACCCAGAAGGGGCCATGTCAGTTGTGTCTGTGGAGACATCGGATGATGGGACAACACGGCGTACAGAGACCACGGTACAGGCCTGGGGAGCGCATAGAGGGACAGGGCTTTGGCCAGGGACTCTGATGGCTGGGGTGCTGCAGCTGTGATGTCTGCCAGCTTGGCATGCTGTGAGCTGAAATGGGGTCTGAAATCTGCCTGGAGTAAGGTGCTGGGCTGGAAGGGGAGTCTGGGGACGCAGGGGTGTGGTGGATTTCCTGATGGGAGTGTGACCTGCATCCATCTCTCTAGGTGAAGAAAGTTGTGAAGACTGTCACCACCCGGACGGTGCAGCAGGTGCCGGTGGGACCTGATGGGTTACCTTTGGAAACCTCCCCTGTCACTAGCAACTACGTCCAGACCATGGACAGGAACTTCCGCAAGAATGGCAATGGGGGCCCCGGTGGCTACCTGAGCCAGCCAGGCACAGCCACCCTCCCTCGTAACTACCACTACCCTGATGGTTATGGCCGCCCCTATGAGGATGGCTACCCAGGCAGCGATCACAGCTATGGCAGCCTGTCCCGTGTCACCCGCATTGACGAGCGCTACCGCCCCTCCATGGACACCTACCGGGCCCCCAGCCGTCAGGACATCTACGGCCCCCAGCCTCAAGTGCGTGTCGGGGGCAGCAACATGGACCTCAACCACTTCCACCCTGAGCCGTACGGCCTGGAGGATGACCAGCGCAGCGTGGGCTTTGAAGATGTGGACTACGGGCTTATGTCTGACTACGGCACGGCCAGGCGGGCAGGGACCCCCTCTGATCCTCGGCGGCGGCTCAGGTACGTGGCAGGAGGCACTGGAGAGGGGGGGTGTGTGCCATGGGGTCCCTTTAACTTCACCCTCTTCAGAGGAAGGAGGATCGCAGAGACAATACCGTAAGCTGAGTCACGCGTGGCTCATGCAGGAGAAAACTTGCATCCGCTCCTAATTGTCTGCCTAATTGGTGGTTAAAACTCGGTGCTAATTGAGCTGGTCGTCCTGCAGCAAGGAGTTCCGCTGGGCACTCGGATGTAGCTCCGGGCACTTCCCTCTCTGTGCCACCCCTTCCGCTAGTGGGATGGTGGGCTCATCTGCCCCCCAGCCTGGCGTATCCTGCTGGGAACTGTGCCTGGTGCGGGCTGTGCGGCACAGCCCCGCGTCAAGAAGTAGCAGCAGCCTCGTGATGCCGCTCTCCCAGGCTGAGAGCAGCCCCGGGGAGCGGTGCTGAGCCCGGGGCTGGGGTGAGCGAGGCTCAGCCCCGCAGTGCCCCGGGAGCGTTCCTGCAGCACGGCCATCCGGCAGGGCAGGGCGGGAGAAGCTGCTCAACCTGTTTGGCAGTAGCAGCTTCTCCCCCTCCTTTGTTTGTGGGCTCCTCCAGCCTGTTTGCTGAGTAACTGCCCCACCAGCCTGCGGCTGCCCTTGGGCAGCCTGAGCAGGGTCTTGGTGGTCCTTTACTGCCCTGCCAGGCGTGTGGCTGGGCGTCCTGGGATGTTACGTGCCTGCGGCCATGACTGCTGCAGACTGGTGTTTTGTGCCGGCTGTATCTCTTGCACAAACACTGCCGCTGCCTCTCGGCTGGCTCTGCTTGCCGCCTGGGCTGTCAGGCGGGGTTTGGGGAGGCACTGGAGGAGCACTCAGAGGGTGGTGAAGTAGGAATGGAGTGAGGGGCCAAGCCTGGGTCCCAGAGATGGGGAGAGGGCTGCGTCAGCAGGCTAGGATGGAGATACATCTCCTGAGTGCCCCAGGGGGGTGGGGGGGGATAGGTAGGGCTGAGCACAGGCTGCTTAAGCTCCTAGGGCATAAAACAGAGGTGGGGGGAGAGACCCCAGGGAAAGGGGGCTCTTGTCAGCCCCTGCCGGAGATCTGCCCCTTGAGGCACGTACTGTGAATCCAGGGTAGCTCCTGGCTGCTGAGGGGACTAAAGGAGGAGCTCTGTCTGTCCTTTCGGCTGTTGCCAGCACAAGTGTTTCCGTTCCTGTGCTGAACCAGTCAGGGCAGTTGTTCGCCCAGATTGGTCTCCCTGGCCCGCCTCGCCGTGTGGAGCTTGAGCCAGCGAGAGGAGGGCAGGCAAGGCTGCTGCCCCCGCCACTGCACTGACTCAAGCAGCCTGCAAGAAGCCAGCAATAGCCGTTTTCATGGCTAGCCCCTCGGTGAGCAGCTTGGGCAGAAGGGGTTAAGCAGCTGTGTCTGACCCCTGGCTGCTTCGCACCAGCCTGGGGCTGTGGAGGGAGCAAATGCCAGCCAAGATAGAAGGCTCTGCCTTGCAAACCTCCCTGGGTTTGTGTCCTGCCCAGGACGAAGGGGCAGGAACCCTCCCTGGATGGTGCAGTCTGAACTGCTCAGTCTTTGAGACCATGAGCCCTCTCTGCTGGGCTGGATGGTGTCTGTGCTCCTTCTGCCCCTCCAGATTCTGGAGGACAGGAGTTACAGGAGCCAGGTGTGGAGCCAGATGCAGGAGCTGCAGCCAGAGGGGGATCAGGGCACTTGGGTCACAACAGAGGGAGAAGGTCGCGCTTCCAAGCACAGCCAAGAAGCAGCCCTGGTGGAGATGTCACCTTGTCCTGCAGGGGTGGTACAGGGAATGGAAGATGGGTTGGTGCAGCCCATGAGCAGGGTCTCCCTCCCCAAGCAGACTGATAAAGATCGCAGCAATCTGTGGAATCCAGGCGCTGTTGAGCTTGGCTTGTCCCCTGCCTTCTCAGTTACCATCCGCGCTCAGCCGCCAGGCTTGCAGGAACGGGAACAGGCGAGATCAGCATCCCCCCTGCCTCAGAGATGTTTGTCTTGAGCAGGGGCCTGGCTGTTAATGACTTCCTTCAGGGAGGCAGCTTGCCAGGCGTGTGAGAGACGAAGGAGCGCATTGAGCTGAGAGATGCAGCGCATGCTGGCTGCCATCGGCCACAAAGCGTGTGGGTCCCCTCTCCTGTGGCTCTTCTCGGCTCTCCCTCTGCAGGGGAAGAGGGAAGGGGGGGGATCAGCCGCAGCACAGGGTGTGCTCCCCTTCCCTGCCAGGAGGGACGGGGGGATCCAGCACTGAATGACCCTTGCGGCTGGGCAGGAGCTCCCTTTCTGGGCACATGAGTCTTTGCATGGGAGTGAGGTCAGCTGCTGGCCATGTTGACAAGGATGGGGTGGCTTGTTTGCAGCACTGGCACTTGCTGCATCTCGCTCCTTCCTTGTCCTGCTGCAGGGGTGGTGTTGGTGGTCAGTGTGGTGCATGGAGCACCGTGCACTGCAGCAGTGGGGAGTGACTCCCTGGAGCGGCTAGAGTCCTTGACATCTCTTAGTAGCCAGGCCATGTGGCAAGCAGTGCATTTCCCCATCGGGCGTGCTTGAAAGCCAGCCTCGCAGCCCGCTGCCACCATCCGTGGTGGCACCGTGTGAGCATCTGTGGGGGATGTGGCTGTGGAAGTGGCTGCCGCCTGGAGCCGGTGGTTTTGGCAAGTCCTGTACCAGAGGCTGCAGGGGAAGCCGTGGCGTAAGGAGCAGAAGCTGCTACCATCCTTCTTTGCAACTCCCCCTGCCTGCTCAGGGGCAGGGGGCTGCCTGCACCTGATTTGGGAGCTCAGGACGTGGCTGAGCAGTCTGTGGGACAGATACTAGCCAGAGGATGCTACCTCATCCTGGACCCTGGTGGTGTGTCCCCAGTGCCCTGGCACAGCAGGGGTGACAGCAGGGGTCAGGCCCCTCTGTTTAAGTGCTGCGTCCCCTCCCATCCCCTTCTGTTGGAAATTGGTAGATTCCTCTGCCTGGGTGGGGGAAGGATTATATTGCCAGTGACTACAAAAATAGGGTGAGAATCTGGGATTTTGTGTGATGTGTGTTCTGGGGGTGTTAAATGTCACGTTGGCGCATGGGGACTAGTTGCACTTTCTTGCAGATTCCATGTGCTTGTTGGGGCCCATTCCCAGTGCCGCTCGGTCTGTGGGTGAACCGTTCCTCACCAGGGCAGGGAGTGTAGGACTACAGCTCTTGCCCGTGCCTGAGCTGGGAGCAGCGAGGTGGATCCCTGGAGCCGGGGTGTCTCTTGATGGCCTGCTAAGCCTGTCCTCTGGGCAGCAGTGCAACTTGCGCGTATCACCGGCCATCTGCAGGCAAAAGAGATTGAGCCCCGTCCTGGATAAAAATCTTTGTTCTAGCCATGATGCTCTGAAATAATGGCAGTGGCTTGGTCTGGCAGCAGCTCATGTGTCCTGGGCTGCTGTGGGGCAGCTGGAGTGACGGGATGCAGTGTTGGGTACGGCCAGATGGTGCAGCAGAGCAGTGGATGGCCTGAAACTGGACTCTGGGTGCTCGCTCTGCCCACGCAGTGCTGGTGTCACGGAACGCCTGGGTGGTTTGCTCTGGAGCAATCTGTTGTGGTATGAACTTGCCCTCTAGCGGCTGCAGGCCCAGGTGGTTTTTCATGCCTCTAGGGCTGGCTTCTGCCTCTGTGGAGGTTATGCAGAGACCAGAATCCAGCCTCTGACCCAAAGCTACACCCAGTGAGTGGGTGGGAAGGGACTGGAATCATTGTTGAGGCTGCCTTCTCCTGGGGAGCAACTGCCTGCTTCCTGAGCAGGCCTGGGGACGCATGGGGGGGACCCTGTGTGGGGAGCAGGAAGGTGCCCTGACTCCACTCTGCTGCCTCGCTGCCAGCCCTTGATGGGAGTCTGCCCAGTGCACTCCAGCATGGTAGTGGTGACTGGACACTGTGTGCACTTCGGCCCATCTTCTGGTGGGTTGGAGGGGGCACAGCATCCCCCTGCCCAGCTCTAGGGCTTGTGCTGATGCCTGCTATCTTCTCTCCTAGGAGTTATGAAGACATGCTGGTGGATGAAGTGGCCCCGGACCGGTACTACTGGGCCCCTCTGGCTCAGCACGAGCGGGGTAGCTTGGCTAGTCTGGACAGCCTGCGGAAGGGAGGTCCTGCCCCGGGTAACTGGCGCCAGCCAGAGCTGCCGGAGGTAATAGCCATGCTGAGCTTCCGGCTGGATGCCGTCAAGTCCAACGCAGCTGCCTACCTGCAGCACCTCTGCTACCGTAACGACAAGGTGAAGACAGAGGTGCGCAAGCTGAAGGGTATTCCTGTGCTGGTGGGTTTGCTAGACCACCCTAAGAAAGAAGTGCACTATGGTGCTTGTGGAGCCCTCAAGAACATCTCCTTTGGCAAGGACCAAGACAATAAGATTGCTATAAAGAACTGCGATGGGGTACCTGCTCTGGTGCGCCTGTTGCGAAAGGCCCATGACATGGACCTCACAGAGGTCATCACAGGTAATGGCTCCAGGGAGGTATGGAGGGGCTCATCTGTTGGGTGGATGCACAATGCAGGTTTTCAAGCCCGCGTGGTCTGACCGATCACTTGTGGCATTGCAGGAACACTGTGGAACCTGTCCTCGCACGACTCTATCAAGATGGCTATTGTGGACCATGCACTACATGCTCTGACTGATGAGGTTGTCATTCCCCGCTCAGGCTGGGAGCGGGAACCCAATGAGGACTCAAAACCCCGGCATATCGAGTGGGAGTCGGTGCTCACCAACACCGCTGGCTGCCTTAGGTATGGGAGGGGAGTACCAACTGCTGGCAGAGAGCTGGGGTGGGTTGGGACTGCTGTAACCCTTTTTCCTGGCTGCCTCTGCTAGCTTTCTGGGACTGCCAAGGGAGGTCTGCAGAGGAGCAGCTCTCCTAGGACAGCTACTGGTGACGCAGTCCTTGATTTGGAGGTCTTTCTCTGTGGAGGGAAGCTACAGGAGTCTCTCTGATTTGAGCTCTGCTGGGTGTGGGCTGTTTCTCGCCTACTGTCAGCTGTCTCACCCGTGACAGTTCTCTCCTGCCTGCCAGGAACGTGAGCTCAGAGCGGAGCGAGGCCCGTCGGAAGCTGCGGGAATGTGATGGGCTGGTGGATGCCCTGATCTACATCGTCCAGTCTGAGATCGGCCAGAAGGACTCGGACAGCAAGGTACCACAGTTGGGGGTGTTGTGAGGGCACATGTATAGCTCTGTCCTTGTCAACCAGTTCTGGCAGCGCTCTGCTGTTCGTGGTGGCTGAAGCTTGGTTCATCCCAAGACAGATGAAGAGTGAACGGGGGATTTTCACCAGGGAGGGGATTTGGTCTAACCGGACTAGCTTGGGGAAAATCCAGTCTAGGCTCACGCCTTTCCAGTCTCTACTTGGGAAGAGGTAGCCTGCATGGGGTGTGATTTGTTTGACCAGGAGGTGTCTGACACTCAGCCTGCAGTTTACAGTGGGAATGTTGGCCTTCTGACAGGGTGTCTAGCGGTGTCACTCATCCCCACACTGGTATCCCCTGGCTTAGGGCTCCCTGATCTGCCTTGGTGAGGTGTTGGCTTGAATCTTCCTTGAGACTTGCCTTGGACGTTCCATGCTTACAGCAGAGATATTTTTGGCCCAGCAGGGTATGAACTCATGCCTGCAGAACTGGCCATGCCTGCTTAGGGATGCCTGCTGCATATCCCCCTGGTCCTGGTTCAGCCCTCCTTGGCCTGGCTCTGGGTTGCAAGCTGTGACGGGGCCCTCACTCAGACATGGGATGGGCATTTGCTACTCCAAGTCAAACTATCTGGCTTTCTGTCTAGCTGGTGGAGAACTGCGTGTGCCTGCTGAGAAACTTGTCCTACCAAGTCCACCGTGAGATCCCCCATGCCGAGCGCTACCAGGAGACACCTCTGGCCCCTGCCAACAATGCTGGGCCCCATGCTGCGAGCTGCTTTGGTGCCAAGAAGGGCAAAGGTTCGTTGGGTGGCAGCAGTGTGGAGGGAGGTGGGATAAAGACAGATCTACTACAGTGGAGCTTGAGGGTGGTCTGGGATCTGTGTGCTGCTACTCTCGCATCTCTTGTGTGAAGGCTAAATGGCAGCTTTCTCTGGAGACGCAGTGGTCCATGCCTCCCCTGGCTTTGGGAGCTACTGCTTGGCTTACCCAAAGCATTTGACACAAGCTAATGGTGGGTTTCTGTGGTGGTGGGATGGTGATGGATAGATGTCCACTAACTCCCCACCTTCCCTTTTCTCCTGTGTTGCCCCGTCCCTTTGCTTTCTTGCCAAATGGTCTGCCCCATGATGCTGTCGGCACTTCTCTCCTCCTGCCTCCCCTCTCTCCTGTCCTTCTCTCCGCTTCGCCAATAGACGAGTGGTTCTCCCGAGGTGAGTGTGCTCTTGGTTTTAATTTTTCCATGGTTTGATTGGGTACTTTCTCTAGCTCTCTCTGTTCCCTCCCAGCTGGGCATGTACTGCCTGCGGTGTGGCTAATGCCCTTGACATCCCTTCCTGGGACATGCTGGTAGCTTAGCTTCAGCTCGCCTCTGGGCTTGTTCTTGTAGCAAATGGCAAAGAGCTGTTGGGCTGAGATGGGTGGGGAGAGGAGGTGTCTTATGCTGCTCTGCTTGCCCTTTGAAGGTAAAAAGCTCCCAGAAGACCCTGGAGCCGATACAGTGGATTTTCCCAAAAGAACAACTCCAGCCAAAGGTATGTTCCTTGGTGTGTTTGTGTAAGGTTTGGGTGTGNCCCCCCCCCCCCCCCATTGAAGTGAGCCTCTCAAATGGGCAGAGGGTTGGTTTGGAGGAGATATGCTTCTGGTTGCCCAGGTGCCTGTTAAGACATTGGTTCTACCACAGACATTTGTGAGGGTGCTCAGAGGAGGTCAGCGCTCCCCCAAGGCAGGCTTCCTGGGGCTGCAGCGGGAACTATTGCCCCAGGGACTGAGGGACAGCATGGTGACACAGCCCTAGGAAGGGTAACCCTCTATGGTGGTCTCAGACTTCTTAGCACAATTGCCCTCTTGCCTGCCCTTCTCTCCTGGGCATGAAGAAGAGGCAGGATTTAAAGCCAAAACCCCTTGCCTTAAAGTGTTCTCCAGCATGAGCATGAGGAAGGGTCATTCCCAGAAGCCTCTGGGGACAAGTGTCTCGCCATCTAGAGGGCTGTGGATCATGCCCCTCTCTGGCTGGCCGAGCAGTGGGTATTAGCCCAGGGCTTGAGTTAGCTCCTTCTGCCCCAAAACACCCTGTGGTTCCTGGGAGGACCCTAGTGCTTCCAGGGGTATGAAGAGTCAAGCTAGAAGAATCACAAGGAAACTTAGGACAGACCTGACCTTGTGAGCAGCTCAAACATGCGATGGTGGCTCCTCCGGCTGACCTGTGCTGTGGGAAGAGCCAGCAGCCATCTCTGGTGCAAGGCTGAGAAGCCACCTGCTCTGTCTTTGGGGGCTGGGGACATCCCTCACCACAGCTGAGGGCAAGGTGGAAAACCTGGCCTTGCAACTGTAAACTGCAATCTCACCACTGCTTTAGAAGTCAGTTCTGGGCATACCTTTCCATGGAAAGGAGTTAATACTTGAAGGCCTGATCCCCGCCTGCTTGCTAGCATAGCGGTGAGCTGGAGACCCAGCTCAGTCTCTGAGGATGAGCTGAACCCAAGCTGCTTCAACATGGTGTTGGTGGCCACTTGCTCAGCGTGTTTCCCCTTCCTCCCCCTGAGAGTGCAGGCTGAGCCTTTTGCTACCACAGCACCTGGCTGCCAAGTTTGCTGCCCCACCATGTGCCCTTGCTGCCTGGGTTGGGTACTTCTCAGCCAGGTTTGGTAGTGAAACTGAGGTCTCCTTGCTGATGACAGCAGTGCTGCGGCTCAGCCCAAACCTCTCCTGAGTTGCAGTGGTGTGTTGGGGACTGTGGGCAGCAGCCATGGCATCCTTGATCGGGACTGGTGCCGGGGGCTGGGGTTTCTGGTACTGTGGGGCAGCCTGGCTCCCTCTATGCTAAGGATCCAGCCTCCAGGGAGCAGTGAGCCTGGGTAAAACCTTCCAGCCTTGTCTGCCCAGCAGCGTTCCTTTGAGTCGGACGCTCGCAGAGCCCTTGAGTAAGTCTTTCCTACCTGTGTTCTTCTTGGCAGGCTATGAGCTCCTCTTCCAGCCGGAAGTGGTCCGGATATACATCTCCCTTCTAAAGGAAAGCAAGACTCCAGCCATCCTAGAGGCTTCGGCAGGCGCCATTCAGAACCTGTGTGCTGGCAGTTGGACAGTGAGTGCTTCATGGAGCTGCCCATGTCCATGTTCATCTGTGTTGCAGAGAAGGGGCCCTTGGGGAGCAGGGAGCATCACCCTTGGGGTACCAGCAGAGCTGTAGGTGGCCAAGGCTCTGCCGTTTTAGGCTGTTCACTTTGTGGATGGCTCACTGCCCAAGATGATACCGTTCAGCAGCACAGTTCGGGTGTGGACCAGGTCTCTCCTGTGCCTCCTGCCAGTTGTGCCTTCCCAAGGGCTGCCTGTCTGTGTCCCTGCTTGCAGCCGGCTCTGGGCCGTTCCTTCCTTTCTGTAGGCTGGGGGCAGGGGACGAAGGTTTGGAGCTGCTTTACAGCCCCTTGACCTGCGTTCTCTTGGTATCTATGGAAGGACTACCTGGGAAATCTTGCTTGCCTGGCCTGCAGGGGGGCTTTGGGACAGGAGTGGGACCTTTGCAGTCTGTCTCACTGAGGGTGAGGCCAGGACCCTTAGTTCCCAAGATGAGGGTGGGTGGCAAGGCTCCCAGAGGTGTTCCCAGCCCCAGGAGCGGGGAGAGGCTGTGCCCGCCCAGGGTACACTGTGGTGCTCTGCCTCTCCCCTGCAGTACGGCCGGTACATCCGCTCGGCGCTGCGCCAGGAGAAGGGACTCTCTGCCATTGCTGACCTCCTGACCCATGACAGCGAGCGAGTGGTGAAAGCAGCGTCCGGAGCCCTGCGCAACCTGGCCGTTGACTTGCGTAACAAAGAGCTGATAGGTGAGGGCTGCGGAGGAGAGGACATCGTGGTCTCTGTATCCGTCTGGGTTAGGCAGGAACTTCCTCCTGATCTTGGCGGCTGAGACAGCATGTGGGCATGGCATCAGCCCAGTCTCTGTCTGCTGCTCTTCTCCCAGAGTAGCACATGCTGAGCCTCACTGAGAGGGACATCAGAATTGGTTACCTGTCCCTGATCCTTCTGCAGTGACTTATTTTCCCTTGCAGTCCTCTGCTCTGCTTGCTCATGCCCAGCTCTTTCCCCTTCCCAGGTAAACATGCCATCCCCAACCTAGTGAAGAACTTGCCTGGAGGCCAGCAGACCCCAGCCAAAAACCTCTCCGAGGACACAGTGGTGTCAATCCTCAACACTATCAATGAAGTAATTGTAGACAACCTTGAGGCTGCCAAGAAGCTGCGGGAAACGCAGGGGATTGAGAAGTTGGTGCTGATCAACAAATCTGGGTAGGCTCTGCTCTAAGGATAATGCAAGGGGCAGAGAGGGGCTTCTCCAGGAGTTTCCTTGAGGCCATGGGTATTTCCAAACATCTCTTCCTTCACCTCTTTCTAGGAACCGCTCAGAGAGAGAAGTCCGAGCAGCCGCCCTTGTCTTGCAGACAGTCTGGGGATATAAAGAGCTGCGGAAGCCCCTGGAGAAGGAAGGCTGGAAGAAGTCAGATTTCCAGGTATGGGAATGGGGGTGCCCTGTTGTGGCTGGGGCAGTAGGTTGGGTCCTGCAGCAGGGAGAAGAGTGTTCCTGGAGCTCAACAGCACTGCATTTCAGCTCTTACCTTGCTGGTGGGATTGGAGACTCTTGAAGATGTCCCCATTGCCGCTTCTCAGCAGACAGTCGGCAGGAAGTCTCTACTAAAGAAACGCTTTGTAAAGCTTTAAGCCCTGTCTCCCACACATAAGCATGCAGAGCTGCAGGGATGAAAGTGCAGCACTAAAAGCCACTGTGGCAGTGAAGAACAAGGTTCTCCAGGGCTCAGTTTCTTCCCAGAAGCTGGGACTCCTTACTTCTTAAGGGCTGGGTGCTGCCCTGACCTGGTCCAGGCAGGCTGGCTCTGCTCTTTAATGTGGGTGCAGCCGTGGGCTCTGGAGCGCCCTCTGGTTGCTTCAGGGCCCTTGCTCGAGCTGTGGGGAGGGTTCCTGGGTCTGTCCTGGTGTTGGGGGCTGGAGGGGTGGGATGTGCTGATGGGGAAGGAGCATCTGGGCCAGGGTGTGAGTGGTCACTGTCTGACACTCCAGGTGAACCTGAGCAATGCCTCTCGGACCCAGGGAGGCAACTCATTTGATGACAGCACCTTGCCTCTCATCGACAGGAACCAAAAAACAGGTATGTGCCTTCCCTTCAGCATCTGTCCCCACTGTCATCCTTCTACCTTGTGGGTAGTCAGAACAGCTGGCCTTTGTCCCCTCCCTGCTCTTCAGCCCTGGCTTTCTTGGCAGCCACAGCTGTTCATCAATTTGGCCTTTAAATGGCTTTTCAGGGCTAGAAATGATGCACGCAGTTAATGTACGTCCTGTAGCATCCTTGGGTCAACAGTGCTGTGGCTGTAGCTGGGTCTGGGCTCCTCTAGCTGGTGTAGGCAGTGGTTCCTCTGCTGCTTGTGGCTGCAGGGGCTGTGTCTGATCTGCTGTTCTCCCATGCTTGTAGACAAGAAATCCTCCCGGGAGGAGATCCAGATGAGCAACATGGGACCAGGTAGGAGAGTGACTGGAAGGGGGGGCACCTTGCTGAGAGGGGGCAGAGCTTGCATCTGCTGTGGGGGTGATGCTGCCTCCCATGGAGGTGACATGACTGACTGTCCCCTCTCCTGCTCCAGACAACTATTCCACACTCAATGAGAGGGACCACAGCAGGACACTGGACCGATCTGGTGACCTCGGAGATATGGAGCCAGTGAAGACAGCGCCATTGATGGTGAGCAGCTCTTTCTAACAAGGGAAGAGTGAGCGGGACTGGGGTGCAGGAGATGACACACCACTGTCCTGGCTGGCAGGAGGAGGGGAGAACTGGGCTCCCACAACTAACACCCCCACCCCACTCCATTGCCCCTACTAACCCCTGTGTGTCTGCAGCAGGAGGAGGGGCAGGAATCGCAGCCTGAGGTGGAGGAGGATGCTGCCATGTTTTCCCCCGTGTCGGTATGTCCCGCAGTGTCCTGCCCAATCTGAACAGCGGTGACAGATCCTGCTGCGCTGTTAGGGGTGCTTTGGCCAGCCAAATTCTGCTGTGATCACTGCTGCCTGCAATCGCTGCCTGATCCATCGGGGCCATGATCATGTCTCCACTGCTCGCTCGCTCTCTGGGCATGCTAACATCTCTCACTCTCTCTCCACAGCAGAAGATCTAGCTGCCATCCCCGCCTCCACTCAGTTTGGGTTGATAATATATTATATATATATAAATATATATATAACTCTTCGTGGTGGAATGGACCGACTTTTACCTTGTCTTAGTTTTGGATTTTTTGCTGGACTGTTTGTGCCAACTAGCCAGCCAAATGACTGGGCCTGGTCCCCCGGGGACAGCCTGGGCCACTCTGCCTCCTCTAGACCGCTGCACCTCCCCATTCTGGGACACCTCGACCGATAACTCTTCCTCCCTGTCCTCCACCACCTCCTTCCTCCAGAGAGTAAAACCCTCCTGCCCGACTCTGCCGGTTCAACCGGTGTGGATGCTGCAAAAGGACTCTGGACCTCTGCGTTGACCAGGAACTGCCTTCTCTCCCATGCTTTCCCTCTGCTTGGAGACATCTGCAGGGACAGAGACTGGGACCTCACTCGCCGCCGTTTGTTTGTTTGTTTTGTTGTCTATAGGATATATTTTTGTGCGGGATCACTCTTCAACCAGGGCTGTGGGGACAACAGGAGCATCCCTCCCTGGTGGCAGTGGGACCAGGATGAGGGGGGCTGGAGTCACGGGGGGGCGAGGGGAAGGAAAAACAGCAATAACTTTTCTTGTTTTGCTCTAGATGAGGCTTCAGGGGCGTGAGAAGGGGGATCTGGCTCTGAACCCTGTGGAGGGGTCTGGATGGGGCCGCTGGCCCCTACCCAGTGACTGTGCGAGGAGGGATCTTTATGTGGGTGGTCAGTGCGGGGGGCTTGGGATGGGCCTCCCTGCGTGGGAGATGATGGGTCCCTGGGGGAAGGAGGAGATGCGGCAGGGCTTTTGGGGAGAGGCAGGCTTCTTGGGGGGCACTGTGTGCCAGGTGTGAGGAGCAGGCGCTGGCAGGGCTGCAAGCGGGTAGAGCCAGGATCCCCCCTCTCACCCCCCACGCACCAGCTGCCTGCGGCGGTGCCCCTCTGACTTTCTCTTGACACGTGCCTTTCTTTTGCCACTGTGAAATAGCTCTTTGAATCGTACTGTCTGGCTTCTTTGCTGGGGAAGGGGTGTTTCCTGGGCTTCCAGCAGGGCTGACTGCTTCCCTTCCCTGCTGGGAGCCTTAACTGTCTGCAGTGGGGCTGGAAGCCTATTTTTTGGGGGATCCCAGCCTCCCTGCCCTCGCTGATGAGGTGCAGGGCTCTCATCTGCATCCTGTCCTGGGGAGACTGGGCTGCCACAGGAGCTAGGACATACACATCCTCTTCCTCCTCACTGCTGTGGTAGTGGGGGGCACATCTAAGTGCTGTGATTTTTTGGGGGAGCCCATGGGCTCCCTGTGCAACTGGAAGCCTCTGTAGGAGGCTGCAAACTGGAGCGGGAGCCCTCCCCAGCCTGGGGCTTCCCCCGAACTGTGGGCTCACGTGGGGAGGCTGCAGCAGGCAGAACCGGTGCCTTGCTCCTGCCTGCTCCTCTGCCCGAAAGCACCTCCCAGCTCCGGCTGAGCCCTCTCTGGCTCCAGCCCCACCTCAGCTCAGTTTGGTTTTGTTCTGGGGTCTAACTCTTCTCTTTTCCTTTAAATATGTACAACACTAATTCCTTTTTTAATTTTTAATTCCAAATGAACCAAAAAAAACCCAAACCTTCCCCCTTCTCTCTTTCCCTGCCCTGGCTCTCCGGGGCCACCCCTGCCCTGGTAGGGAGTAGGGCTAGGAAGGAGGGGAGTGGGGAGCAACAAGCCGTTCCTTATATGATTCCTGTGCACACTCTTGTAACGCTTTTGAAACAAAATGATTTTTTTATATAAATAAAGTTTTTAAAGTGTGTCTGGGGCTGCCACCTTGGTGTTTTTAGCTTTGCAGTTGGGACCAAGTGTCTTTTCCAGGGGCTTGGCTGTGTGTGGCTCTGAAAGATGCCATTTTGTGGCAAACCCTTTCTTGGGCTGGAGTGACATTTCCTGCTCTTTCTAGCAAAAGATTGGAGGAAAAATAAAAGGTACCAAAACTTTGCTTTGTACTGAGCTCCTAACCATTTTTGCAGGGTGTCTGGGGCTGCTCAGGAGGTAGGCTCTCCCCAGAGCATCAGGGCTTCCTGCTGGAAGCCTTTCCCTGAATTTTCCCTCTCCCTGGTTGCTGGTAGACTTCACACAAGTGAAGAAATACCATCATTTCTCTTTTGCTGACTGCATCCTTAAACAACAACAACAACAAAAAAAACCTGGCTGGGGGAGCCCTCTGGAGCAAGGGCTGCCCCTGCAGAGCATGGCTAGGCTACAAATGTGCTCATCCCTTCCTGGGGAGTACTGAAGCCAGGCTAAAACACTTGTGTTGTGTCATTTGACTTTTACCTGTGTGTGCATGGGAAAATAAATTTAGAAAGAAATTCCGTAAACTTGTGGAAATAAGCTTTTGGAAGCAGTTTTCTGGCTTCTGCTTCAAACCAGCTTTTTACTGAAGCTGTGTTGCTGTTGGAAAGATTCCACAGGGATGCAGAGCAGCAGTTTTTGCCCTGTGGTAGCCGGATGCAGGTTGGTGGTGATGCAGGGCTGATTTCCTGCATGGTGCAGCGTGGCTGGAGCTTGAACTGCTCCCCCAGGGAGGCCAGGGCTGCTGTCCTCTGGGTTACAGGGGAAAGGCAGCTGGGGCAGTCACCCCTGGCTTGCAGCACCCTGGGAGATGGGGACCCAATGCACCTGTGGGCGGTGGAGAGCACTGATAGATGCACCTGGCTGTGGGAGGCTCCAGCTCTCCCACCTTGTCCACAAAGCCACCAGTGAGCAGAGCAAAGGCAAGGTCAGGTGTTTTATTGCTTCAGGTAGAGGGGACAATGCCAGGAATGTTTTGGGTGGGGGGGACAAGGACTGATGCTGGGGACATTTCGCTCAGCAGGACTAATGCAAGGGATGTCGATGGGTGGGGAAAATACAAGGGAAGATACCGGGATGTTGATGGTGGGGAAGATACCAGGGACATCTCCCCAGGCAGGACGGGTGGCTGTGTGCCAGGGGGTCAGAGGAAGAGCTTGTCATGGCAGGCCCGGCAGTACATCTTGTCGCCACGCTCACGGAAGGTGCCTTTCTGCAGCTGGCCCAGGCAGTAGGCGCAGATGAAGTGCTCGGGGTGGTACTTGCGCCCTGCAGCTGTGACGCAGCNTGCGCCCTGCGGCTGTGACGCAGCGGCCGGTCACAGGGTGGCCACAGCCGTGGCAGATGCTGCCCTGCTGCTGGTGGAAGTGCAGCTCACAGTAGGGCCGACCCTCCAGCTCGAAGAAGGAGCCGCTGGTGAAGCTGATGAGGCACTCCTGGGGAGAAGGAGAGAGGTAAGGCTGGCACAGCCTTGGGGACGCGCTCACCCCTGCCAGACCACCGCCCACTCACCGCACACACAAAGCACTCGGGATGCCAGACACCCTGCAGGGCCGACAGGTAATTGTCCGTCACGGGGCGCTCACAGCCCTGGCATTTTGGGGCAAACATGGCCAGGAAGTCTTGGCGGCAGTACGGCTTCCCACTCCGCTNGGGGAGGCTGGGGGGGGACTTACCTCACGGATGGGGCCAGCACAGTAGGCGCAGCGGGGGGAGAAGGTCTGATGGTAGTCCTCCTCGCAGTATGCCCGCCCACCCCGCTCAAAGAAGGGCCGGCCGCCCAGCTCCTGCTCGCAGTGGGCGCAGGTGAAGTGCTCGGGGTGCCAGGTTTTGCCCAGGGCCGTGAGCACCTGCGAGGAGGCAGGGGGCAGTGAGAGCAGCTCCAGGGGACGCCGTGAGCCGAGGGGAGAGGGGTGCCAGGATGGAGGTGTGGGGGCTCACCTTGCCAGCGATGGGCTTGCAGCAGGCAGTGCAGACCCCAGTGGGGCCAGCTGTGATGCCCAGCTCCTGCAGGTCCCGGGTGAGGCTGCCCAGCATGTTGTCCAGCGAGGGCGAGGGCTCCGCCGGCTCCCCGGCTCCCAGCCCCGCAGCCGCTAGCTGCCAGGAAGGAGGATGGTGAGGGCCGGGTGAGGGCCAGGCCCCCAAGCTCCCTTCCCCCGGGGCCAAGGCTCACCTTGCTCTGCATGTGGCCCAGGTCGGCCAGGAGCTCGTCCAGCTGCCGGGCGGCCACCCTGGGTGGGGGCGAGGGTAGCAGCGGCTGCGCGACTGGTATGGGGCTGCTGGACACAGCAGAGGGTGAGGGATGCTGTGGCTTCCAGCTCGAGGCCAGAGGGTGCCCGGGACCGAGAACCCTCCACCCCCGTGAGACGCTGCCCTTTCCCCACAGGCCACAGCAGGGGACAGGGGGCCTCCCTGGGGACATGCTGGTGAGGGGTGGCCACATGCGGTAGGAAGGGGGTGGCCAGAAGGCTAGCCCTCATCCCAGTGGTCTTCAGGGATGCAGGATACAACCCTCTGCCCCAGGTTGCAGATGGACCTGGTTTTTTTTTGGGGGGGGGGGGGGACATGCAGGAGACCAGGTGACCCCAGAGGACATTGCTCGGCAAGGGAAAGGGTAGCCTCAGATGGCTTTGCCCTCCCATGGCCACGTTTTACCTGTATACTGTTTTCAAAGCCTCTCCCGGAGGCTGAGCCTGAGGCGGCAGCTGCACCTGGAAGGACAGACCCTTGTGGCCGAGCCTGCGGGGTGCTTCCCTGGCACCCTTCACTGCCTGCCCAGCACCACCGCCCCTGTCACCAGCTGAGCAGGCTCTCAGCCGCCAGCCCCACTGTGTTGAGGTGTTACCTTCAGGGCCACTGAGGCAAGTGGCTCACGGCCATGGGGGGCTGGGGGTCCAGCTGTGGCCAGATCCTGCTTGCAGGAGCTCTGCGTCTGCAGCGTGCAGTCCTTGGAGGCCGGGCGAGAGCTCTGCTCCAGTTCTGCCAGCAAAGCATCTGCACAGAGAGACCCGGGTCAGGCACCACAGCCACTGGCTGCCCTCCCTGCCTCTGCACCCCCCCAGGTGGTTTTTTGCCACTCCTGAAATCTCAGGAGCAAGAGTAGCCTCACAGCAGCTTCTGCCAGGCAGGCGCCAGGGCCCCAAGGGGCTGTGGTGGCCCTGAGCACCCTCACCTGGACCCCCATTGCCAAGGCAGGATGTGCCCACTGCATTGCCAGCCTTCCTGAAGTGTGGGGGACCGCTGGCAACAGGGGTCCTGCTTCCCCTGCACGCCATCTCTGGCTTATGAAGAAACGTCTGCCAGCCCTTAAAGTCATCCCAGCACAAGCCCTGCCATGGAGAGCTAAACCTCGGCGTGTTCGGTGCACGCACAGCAGCTCTTCCTGCAGGGAGGGCAACGCTCTCTCTATTTCCGCTTTTGCCTGGCCACCTTGGCCGTCCCTCAGCATCTCGCTGCCCTCACATCGGAGAACAGGGG
This sequence comes from Burhinus bistriatus, assembly GCA_013397275.1. NCBI lineage: Eukaryota > Metazoa > Chordata > Aves > Charadriiformes > Burhinidae > Burhinus > Burhinus bistriatus. The sequence goes on along the minus strand of VYXH01011472.1, from coordinate 56,516 downwards.
GATGCCCCCCACAGCGTGGCTGCTTCCCTGACCCCGTCTCCCCCACCCTCGGACAGGGATGACTCCCAGCACCCTTAGACATCACGCCGCACCCTCAAGCTGCTCGGCCCCATTGCGTGCAGCCAGGATTGCATCGCTGCCACAGCCCATTTCCTGCCTTCAAGCGCTCACCATTTTCGGCTAAGCGCTTGCTCGGCCACCTGGGCCCCATTCGTCCCCTGAGATGGGGGAGGCACGGCAGGGAGTGCACCTCCATTGCTGCCCTCTCTGCAGCATCCCCACCGACCCTGAGGTAGGGGAAGGACGAGGCTCGCCCCGAGCCACCCAAGGCACGACCCCGCACCAAGCCTGGGTGCGGGACTGGTTCAGGAGAGGCCCAACTTACCTAAATCCTCCATCCTGCCTCGGCATGGGGTCCTGGTGGCTGGGAGCTGGGGCAGCGCCTGCAGGGCGGCGAGCTGGCAGGCTGGGCTGCGCAGGCTTTTGGTTCCGCTCTCAGCCTTGCCTCCGCCCCCCCCTCCCCAGGGCTGGGGTTTGTCGCTCGGGGTTTTTCCTTTGTGGGTTGTGCGCTACGCACCACGTGTGATGGGGAGCAGGCAGAAAGCGGTAGCAGAGGCTGGGGCAAGAGGAGCCAAGAGCAGCCCCAGGTTGGGGCTGAAGAGGGAAGAAAGTGGCCAGCAGGTTGTCGAGGGAGCTCCTGACTCATAAAAACATCGGAGCTCCTTTGCTGGAAGCCGGAGCGCATGTGTCCTGCAGACCCCGGCCCTTTCCAGAAGCCACCAGCTGCATGTGATGAGGGACGGCATCCCTGCACAGGATGGAAATCCTTTTGTGACGGTGTGATGGAGGCAGGCACTGGACCCGCAGTGCCAGCATGCTGCAACACAGCCTTGCCTTTTGGAGGGATGCTTCTGGACCCTCATCTTGGATTTCCAGGTAACGGCAAATCCCTTTGTGTCACTTAGCGTGAGCACAAGCACTTGGCTCACTGCAGCAGTGCAGGCGGCGGTGGCGCTGCTGAAGCTGGTGGCTGTGCTACGCTCTCCCTGCACTAAGTTTGGGTCACTTAAAAGTTTCCCAGAGTGCCACATGTGCGGCTGCCGGGCACAGCTCAGCCCTGATGCCACCGGCATCGGGATACACCTGCTCAGCACGTCACCGCCAGCCAGGCACAACACCCCACAGTAGACCACAGCAGTGATCTGTGCTGGTCATTTGAGTGATTTACCCACCACTGGGACTTTTCTGCTTCTGAGCCAGACCGCTTCAGTCTCCGGGCACCCTGTGCAGCCATTTCAGGAGATCAGCCCACGAGCGCCTGAATGTGTGTCTTGAGGTAGGAGCGTTGTAGGTCTTTCTGGCAGCGACACAGACTGAGGTGGCAGTCTGCCTGCCCCCGAGACGCAGGCAGGGGTCCCACTGAGGCCCAGCTCCTCTGAGGGTGATCTAGTGACATTTATGGCTTGGTGTTTTGGCAGAGAAATCTTTTGGCACCGCTGACAGCAGACAGTGGACGTTGCAACAGCTCCAAGGGACTGGTTAGTAATCTGGGGTGGGGGGATGAAGCGGAGGTTGCTTGTAGCAGAGGGAGGTAAAGAACTGGCATATTCATTGCACCAGTGGACGGGGGACTGGCAGGAGATGGCAGTGCAATGATGCCTGCAATCAAAATGTGCCGCAGACCTGAGGTGTAGACATCTGGGATGACACAGCGGGGAAGCACGGCACCAAGATGTTCCCCCTGTCCCGCCACAACCCTCCGGCTCCAGTTTCTCCCCCAGAGCTGCTTCTCCAACCTGCTGTGAAGGAGGTTTACCCCATGCTGCTGCTGGCGCGCTCCCCCTTGCTGGTCTATCATCCCATCACAACACCCCTGCCCCACTCTCATTAGAGCCAGGTGTGGTGATTAATCCTAGATAGCACATGCAGGGGAGCAGCATGTGGCTTGAAATGTCCTCTGTGCTCTTGCTTTGGTTTTTGGAGGAGGCATCGCCTTGTGGGTGCACGGATAACATCTCAGACTCCTTAGCTACCAGCCTCACCAAGCCTGCAAGTTTCACTGCATCCTTGCTGGGTTCCTTCTGAGTTTGGGTTACTCGAGGGTTTCAAGGATGCTATAAAAGCCTCGGGACCAGAAGTTATGAGCCATGCAGCCGGAGTCCATGGCTGCTTCTCCTGTGGGTGTGCAACACCTTGCAATGTCTCACCTCTGCCACACCTCCCACACCTCTCTCCTGCCAATCCTCCATTTCATCCCCAGGAAAGTGGCTTTTTCAAAAGAAAAACCAACCCACATTCTAGATAAAGCCCAATAAGCCTCAGTTTTTCCCTAGCAGTGTCAGGCGAGAGGAGCCCCGGTTCTGTGCACAGCTTCACCGTGGCAACTTTACGGCTCATCAGGAGAACTTTCAGGAGATCCTCAAAGAAAGGGTTGCAATCAAGCACTGCACTACCTCCAGATGTGTGATTTGCCACAAAATGGCCCAGAAACACAAGATGTGGCTGCTTCAGAAACAGTACTGATCCTGGGGAAACCGAGGTTCACCTCAAAGCCAAATAAAAGCAACTGGGTCTCTGTGGCAGCGGACCAGCAGGATGCAGCCATCTGTTGGCACCTGGAAGAGGGTCTGCAGTCGGGACCAGTAAACATCCTCATGGGCACCCGCAGGCTCTGTCGATGGCTGGGCTGAGCCTGCTTCTTCCAAGTCCATCCTCTCCATGAGCCCACTAAACTCGCACGCAGTGGGAGCTGCAGCACCCTGCACAGCAGAGGAATCAACGCTTGCTGCACAGGGCAAGGTGATGGGGTCTTGGCCACCCGTTCTCACACATTGCTGATCCCATCTGCACCACTAGGGTGGAACGGGGTTGAATTAAGCCCCTTTGTACCGAGCTGGCACGCTGACTTTCACTTAATTACTGATGCTCCATGTTGGTGACGGCTCCTTTGTTATCTGCTAACAGCAGGGACATCCAGCAGAGCACCATCTCAGGAAAAGCCATGTAGGATGCTACCGGCGAGTGCCATGGTATGTTTCAGGACAAGCAATACTGAGAGCTACCCAAAAGACAAGACGAGGCACTGCTTGTATCACTCCCTTGTGGCTACTTTCAGACAGGATCACTGCGTCAGGCGCTTCCCTTTCTGCAAATAACAGAACCTTCCTGTCTGCGGAAGGTTTCGGGTTATTTTTAGACTTCTCAGTGATTTACTCTCCCCCTCTAGTGATAATGTGAGCCCTAGCGTAAACAAGTATCTGGAGCTGTAAATTCGTATCATAAAATTTCCCATTACAAAACACAAGCCCAACAGATGCAAATGGCTGAGCTGTGTCCTGATCTGAGCTGTATTTCTGTGCAATGGTTTAGCCAACCTATTTTAATAAGAATTAAGTGACACCATGCATTGCCTGCAAAGGAGAAATCAATCACGACAGCGACTTGATAATAAATTCCCGCATCAAGACTCTCTAGTTTGAAATAAAATTGATTTTATTTAAGAATAAATGCAAAGTCATTTCATAGCAGAGAATATGGGCTAACTGCAGCAGAACAGTTAGTTTGGAAAGTGATGTCAATCAGTTTTCCAGCTAGACACGTCCTTGGGGAGAGAAAGAGTATTTTCAGCCGCTTACAATACAAACAGCAGTAGCAGACATTACTTAAATTCTTGCTGAGATTTCCTTCTTGAGAAGAGAGAGAAACATTTCAATTGAAAGAAAACTAACAGACTGACATTGGACTCACAAAAACAAAGAGCCAGCTAAACTGTGCCGAAAATAATCCTCAAACCACTCAGGTAACCAGCTCCAGAGGTTTGTACCTCACCTTTGAAAAACATCACTGCCGAGAAAGCACGCTGCCACAGCTTCTGCAGGAGGCTGAATCAGCAGCCTCTTGCCTTGGTCTCAAAGGGACAGAAGGAATCCCTGTGTGAGTATCTTGAACTTTTCTGGTCCTTTAACTTTCACATTAGGATGTACTCCTCCTCCCCATGGCCCGGTGTCTTTGCCAAGAGGAATCAGACTGTATGTGGTTCTCCACAACAAGATGGTTTATTAGAGCACTCTCAGGAACTGAGGAATGGAGATTTGGACACACTTTTGTTTTCTAGTCATACATAATAAAGCTTGGGACTTTAAACTCAAAGGTGGGAAGAAATAAAAGGCAGATCATGTCATCTCACTAATGGGTACCAGTCTACCAAATGTGATTTACCAGCTAAATGCCTCAGGCTCTTTGAACCCCCTTTTGTTTTTGCTGTCTGTAAAGAGGGGATGAAGAGCACCTCATTCTGCTGCTGTGATGGGGCACCCTTCCCAAAAGGGCACTGCACACCCTTGAAACAAACAGTGGACGTGAAAGCCGGCTTATGCAGAGGAGCTTTCCCCTTCCCAACCCCACTGCGGGGGGCCGAGGGACAGTACATCGACCTCAGGAAGCGCAGCGTGACCTGCCTTTCTTTGGCTCTTTGTAAAGTAGCTTCCACCTGTTCTCCAGAGATTCTCCCCTGTGTAGGGTAAGTTCTTGAGCTTTGTTTGGACCTCCTCATGGAAGCCGGAAGCTTGCAGCCAAGCAGACTGCCGTGCATCCACCCCCGAGGCAGCGGCTGTCGCCACCGTATGCCCCGTGTCAAAGGCTGCTTGTACCTGAAGCCTGGCCAGGTCCGCACCCTCGAGAATGACAGCCTGGAAGGCCTGACGCTGGTCCTGTGGAAGACATTTCACTAGCGCAGAAACTTTCTTCCAGAGCTCAACTTGACCTCTGGCCATGTAGACTTGATAGTCCATGACACGAAAGGCTGCAGCTGCCGACTGGTAAACCCTCTGGCCAAATGAATCCAGGCGTCACAGTTCTGGGTTTTGGGGTGCAGTACCATGCTCCTGGCCCGCCTTCTCCCTCGCCATTGCTGCCTCGACTACCATGCTCTTGTATACAGGCTGAGAGAAGTAACCAACTGCATCCTCAGGGAGGATGTATTTTCTCTCAGTTTCCTTTGACACAGGAGGAACGGTGTGGGGTGTCTGCCATACTTTCTTTACGAGTTTGTCCAAGATAGGATGCAAGGGCATGGCAACTTTATTGCAGGAGGCCTTTTGATCTAGATACTGATCAATGAGACTCCCCGTTGACTCCTGGAATGGAATTAAATGAAATCCAACGAGTTTAGCCAATCTTTTCAAGAACTGGGGGAAAGATGCATTTTCTGATGTGGAAGTATTACCCTCTTGGTCTTCTGTTGTAAAATGGTAGGTAAGATCAGCCAAATTGTCCTCTCCAGAAGAATCATAGCAACAACCCTCATCCCCGAAAGCAACACCTGGCATCCAGCTGGATGAGTCACAACCCCCTGTTGGAGAGGTGGGGTGAGAGGACACTGTCACAGGGGGCTGATAGTGGCTGTTCTGAGACTGTTGGGAGAGGGGGGATTCGACTTGAGGTAACTGCTTCATCCAGTAAGACAGACAGCTCTTCAGATCCGGAGGACATCCTTGGTTCCAAAAGCATCCCGGCTGCACTGGAGCTCACCAAAGGATCTGTGGCAAGTTCTGCAAGTGGATCTCTGGGTCTTGAGGCAGCTTCAGCGATTAGGAGGATGGATCTGGCCGGGTCTGAGAGCATACCCAGCCACTGAGATTCCCTGGATTGTGGTTCTGGTCCTGGCACTGAGCGCAGGGGATGGAGTGGATACTGGGACACAAACCTACTTGAACATGGCAGCTTCAGTGTTCGTGGGCTTGAAGCTTTGGGGTTCTGTTTGGTTCTTAAATGATTGTGCTTCTTCTGCAGGGAGTGTGTGTTGTCAGGTGCTGTGAAAGTTTTGCTTTGGGGAGGTAACTCAGTTTTTGGAGATGACAACAGCGGGCCCTTCAGCAGAGCCACGTTCCCGGGCTCTGCTGGAAGGCACAGCAGGTTTGCCAGCCGCAGTGCTGGTACGGAGCCCCGACTGCCGGTAGGGAAGGCAAGCTCATGCCAGCGCTGGGTGGATTTCCCCTTCGCCGCCCCGCAGCTCAGCCCCTCAGGGTGCAGGCCTGTGCCACCGCTAGGCCGGGCCTGCAGCAGGGTGCGGAGGTGCTCCCAGCGGAGGCGGGCAGCTTGGGGCCGTGCCGGCACAGGCCCTGCGGGCCGCGGCCTCCTCACAGGCAGAGGCCGCAACCGTCGTGCTCATCTGCCACTGCGATGCTGCGGCCCCAGGGGCCCTGCCCGGGCCATCGGGCCGGCCGCGGTAGGGCGGTGCCGCAGGCCCGGCCCGGCGGAGCGGGGGAAGCCGCAGCTCCCAGCGTGCCCCGCGGCCGCCCGGGGGAACTACATCTCCCGGCAGGCAGCGCGCATGCGCGGGGCCCGGGCGGAAGTGGGCGGAGCGGCCGCTGCAAGCCCCGCCCTCTTTGCGCCGGCC
>VYXH01011472.1:33687-49419 GCA_013397275.1 Burhinus bistriatus | reverse complement strand
TCGAGTGGCGCCGAGGCGCCGGGGCCCGCCTCCAGCCGCGGGGAGCCCAGCGCCTCCGCCTCTTTGTTCCGGGCTGCGATGGGCCGGCCACGGGACGGCCCCACCGGTCCCTTCCCAGGAAGGGCAGCGTCCCGAGCGCTGCCGGCCCCCGGCCGCCCTGCCGGTGGCAGCTGGCGAGCCTTCGGTCGTCAGCCGAGCCGTAAGCGCCTCCCGTGCGAGCCGCCTGCTGCGCGGCGTCCTCGGGGCGCGCTGCCGCCTCCCTCGGTGCTGCTCGGCCCCCAGCTCGTCTCGGCCCCGCGTGCCGAAATCCTCGGCGAAGGAGGTGGCGGGACTTGTCCTCCCGTGAGGAGCTGGCTGCGTCGCCGGGAGGGGGAAGCTGGCCACGTGCGCGCTCGGAGCGCTCTGCCCTGGAGCTGGTCTGCCTCCTTCAGCGGCAGAGTTGCTCTGGTTTAGGCATAACTGTCGTGGTCGGGACTGGGCTTTTGCGGATGTATTATTATAGTTCACCTGAGCTTTCTCTGGGTGAAATAATCCCTGTTGGTATAAGCGGTTGAAACCAGTGATTTGAGAAGGCGGCGATGGGTCTGTCCGCAGTTGGGGGTTAGGGCTCGTTCTCCACATCGTTCGGTTTCTTATTTCTGCTGCCATGCCATAGAAGCTGTCTCTTATGCATGCCTTTTGTATTTTTTCAGGTGCACAGATAAAGCAGCTGGTAAAGGTAAGAGCTGAATTATTCACTCGTACTGTTGTATTCCATCCAGAAAGTCAGGGCTTTCCCACGAAGGTAGCCAAACATCTGTTGGATCTTCCTTTTAAAGAATGTTTTGTTGCTTGATGACACGCAGTTTCTTTCCAAGGTCTCTCTCAAGATTGTGGAACTGCGATAAGCTGCTGATGGTGTTTGCACGTGCCCAACGTGCAAAAACTTATTCTTCCAAATAACCACTAGGGTATCACTTCGCTATCAGAAGTTGAGACCACACTGCGTCGCAGTTCGACAGCTCTTGTTACGCATGGTCCCGAGTAGCTGGCAAAACCTGGGCTCGCATGTGTTCTGGTCCTGTCACAAATGCAGGTGTAGGTCCTCAAGAGACATGTGAAAGATGTGTGGAAATAAGAGTATTCAAATGTTTACACTTGTCCTTTTCTAGCTTTAGTGGATGGCAAATTTTTTATGCATGTGTCTTCACGGATGAAAGAGAAAAGTTTTGAAGGGGAGGGAGCAGCTTAATGGGTCTAATCAAGAAAGCCCCAACAGTGGGGAGCTGCGACCAGGAGCAGAACTTTTGTTCTTCCAGTGTGAATTATGTGAACTCTGTGCATCTATTTAACAGCTTCTTGTACCAAAAAAATGTTAGAGGGCTTTGCTCCTTACCCAGTGATGACTTCTGAAACAGTTCCAAGTAAAAGGCTTTGTGTAGTGTTGGTTTTGGTCTGGCACTAGAGAATTGTCACCGAATAAAATGGTGAGGAAAGAAGGTCACACATCTGTGCAAATGAATTCATCTTTCTGCTGGAGCTGTTCCGTTCTTGTTTGCAGGCATTTGTGTGTTGAAGGCTGCCTTTATTCTTGTAATTCTATGACTTTTTAACTTTATTCCTACAAGTCTATAGCTTTATTCCATTTGGGTGTTGAAATCCATCACAATTCTAGCTGGCAAGGTGTATTTTTGCAGACCAAAGCAGAATTAACCGATGTATGTTTAGCACAGACCTCACTTGTGTGCATTTACCTTTTACAGCATAAAGGGTGGGCGGAGTATTGTAAAAGCTGCTGAAATGTGTAAAAAGGCATAGTGTTGTCACTTAATACGTGTATAGTGTTAACATCACATTTTAGTGGTGACTCTCACTGTTTTGGAAACCCTTAAGCAGAAACATTTATGTGGTAGTGGTGGAAAGCAGGTAGAATAGTCCCATTTTTTTCCCCAGCTTCTTGGGACGTGCTTTGAAATGGAAAGTGTCAGTCTGAAATTTCCCAAGTGTGGTGGCTTTCTGCGCTGTAGCCATTTTAGACTTTAACTTTGGGCTCTGAGAGATCCAGCTGTCCTCAAACATGAGAGTGGAAAATGTACTTATTAAATTTCTTGGGCTCTTTACTATAGTTAGACTTGCAGGCAAAATGATGGCATGAACGCTTGCGTGGAAATTAGCACTGAGAAGTGAGGACTACTTCTAGTCCAAAAGAAATCTGCCTTGGTAATTTGTTTGTTTGTTTCTTTCTTTCTTGTTTGTTTTTTAGTCTTTAAAAATGGAGAGGTGAGAAAGCTGCGCTTCTGTGTCCCAGCTGCGTACTGGATGAAGTCCTTGCTGCACGCTTGTTGCTTATTGGGGAAGACACGGAAACAGACTGAATAAAGTGTCTTCCTCAGACAGGTCATACAGTATGCAGGAGAGAAGCTCCCCCCTTTCTGGCCTTTAGCATAAAATATTTGAAGAAGCCTAATCAGGTGTAAGCAAACCGCAGCTTTCCTTGCACGGCAGGGTTGTTGGTAGCTAGCAGTCCTCTGTAATTCTGGAAGGTAAAATACCATTTGTCGTTTCACCCCTGGGTGGAGCTGGGTTGAGGAAGAAATCCAGTGAAACTGCTGAGTGGTTCTGGTGAAGGCTTTGAATTTAGTGCTAGCATTTACTGGCGTGAGTTCTGACGTGGAATTTAATGCTGCATGGTGATTTGCATTATACTATTATCCTTTACTATAAAATACTAAATCCAGTTTAGAATATTAAGTTTGCATGAGCTCTGCCATAACTGCCAGCCTCTGTACGCGAGGCAGATGGCCTGTGGAAGTGAGCGTACCTGGTGACACATCCTGTGTACCTGTCGGGCAAAGCAAGAACTTGCTGCACCGAAGTTTGTTCAGTAAGTTTTGTTGCTTATGTTTGGGATTATATTTTGAAGTAAAAACACCATTGTTGCTGTTGGTAAAGAAAGCTTAGAGGCGAAGGGTGTGATGACGGCTAAATTTGTGCTATCGATCATAGCCGAGATGCTGTAACAGTGGACGTGTCTCGCCAAGTTTTACGTTCTTCTGTATAGCGCCATGGGATCAGAGGGCTTTTCTGCTCCTCAACTTGGGAGCGCAGGCACAAAGGTCTGACTGTGCAGGTCTGATGGGACGATTGTGAGAAGGTTAAAGTCGAAAGTGTGTATTGTGTCAGAATTAGTATGCGATAGTTACCATACTAGTGCGCACGAAGGCAGTTGCAAAGTCAGCCGTACTGATTGTATTTCCTGTCTTGTCTGCTTAGTCATGCAATTGCAATATTTCCCTAATGTGTTTCTGTAGAAATATTAGTTACATAAGTAGAACATTTAATCTCATCTTATAAATTAATTCATGTAGCCAGAGTCAAACTGTGTAGTGTAATTCACATTTGACTTCCCACAAAGCTGTATATTCTTGTGGAAATAATTTTTATTTTGGTTAGGCCTGAATAATTTTAATTATTGGAATATAGAGTTAATTGATACACTTCATGTTCTTCCATCGCTGAATGGAAAATTCAGTGCTTACTGTCACTCTTAAAGTTATGTTAGCAGTCAAACAAATCTTTCTTCTCTGATTTAATTTTACACCCAAACCAGTTTCTGACTGTATCCACCTTTTTGTAAGATTTTTGACTCTGCTGTTTAGTAACCACTTTTTAAGAGTTTGAGTGAAATCTTTCAATCAATTACAGTTGGAAAAACAGGCTGTGTAGCTAATCTGGAGGGAGCGTTGGAGTAGTGGCCGAAGATAAAGATGCCAGGTTCGTGCTTAGTGGTAGAGCCCCTGCCTCACTGTGTTCGCAAAACATAAGTGCTTTTTCGTCCAGGTTTTAGAGCTGCAGGTTGCAAGAAGATTGCTTCTCCCGCAGTAAGAAGAAAGAGGGTGGGGTTGGCAGCATTTGTACAAACGTAATACGCCATGAATGAACGCTCAGATTACTGAACCTCTGTGTCTAATGTTGATCTGTTTGTGTCATGCAGCTGAAATGTACTTGATGTGGACCCTTGTTTATGCAAGTTATCTTTATTACATGTTTTCGTCTTGCAATTTTACATTGGTATTGATTCTTTTTTTCAATGATAAGAACAAGATCCAGTGTAATTCTTTAGGTGCGTGTAGGTACACAGCTGTGTGGTGGTGCTATTACAAGGTGGAAAGAAGAGTTTGTTGGAGAGGTAAAGCAGGGCCACGTGAAGCCTTTATTTACTTAAAGCTGTGGTCAAAAGAGATGTAGTGCCACGTGCGTGGAGAGTCACCTCCTTGGAAGTCTGTTCTCAAATCAAAGGTCCACTTCTAACTGCTAGAAAAACTGCAAGGTTCTGCAGATTAAAAAGAAGATGGAACAATTTAAGACTCTAGTTGTACAATGTGGCTTTGTAGCATAGATGACTTGCATTATACCTCAGTGTTTGTATTCTTAAAGCTTCATGCTTCTTTGATAATGACTGCTTTTCCTTAAGACTTTGTCAGTATTTTGAGAGAGAAATGTCATTGCTTAAAATCAAACCTTATAAAAATGTGCTGAATTTAAATAACTCGGATTGCCCAAACCTACTTTGACTCCTACAAGGATTTTCCTGTGTTCCATATGCACAATTTCGCAGCTCTTTGGGGGGGAGCCATTTGAATAGAGGTTTACACTAGGATTTTTTTCCTGACTTTCATTTTTGACTGTGCCATTATAAAATTATATGTTCAGTGCCTTATCTGTTGTATGGTTATTGTGTTAAACCTAGGTTGCAGTCTGAGATGTATATACGTTGTGGTGCATTTATTTTCATAATAGTTGGTTTTAACTTACTTCATAGTTTATTTTCATTTTACTTAATTGTACATGGGTATTTTCTGAAAGTGTCTACTTTGCAGGGTTAGTAAGATGCTTTCAAATGCCTTAAATCAAAATTTAGAAAATTTCTTGGTAGTAATCAACAAACTGCTCATTTGTAACAGTTGAAAGTTTCCTTTTTCTCAAGGATAGGCAAAGTGGCATGGGTGTTTGTTACTGTTGTGATGTCAAAAAAAGGAGAGCAATCTATTATTGCAACAAGCTTGCCTCTGAGCCACAGGCTGCAAGGGGGTTAGTAAATAAAAGCTTGAACATCTCAACAAGCGTGGCAGGTAAAGGTAAACGTGGAATGCCAAGCAACTCCCAGATCTGAGGGTAATTGAGTGGATTTTCAAGCTGCCGGTATAGCAGGACTGGTGCGTAGCAGTGCAGCAGTTATGAAGGGCTGGTTTATGCCAGCCCCGCAGGTTGCGCTGTAAGCAGCAGCAGCCCCAAGAAGCTCTACTTCTCAGTGAAACCCGAGGACAGCAGCATCTCCCAGCAGCGCTGCCGACTGTGCAAAATGGCACCTGCACTAGTGTTCCTCCTGCGCACCCTTCCTGCAGGGAACGGTAAGTCGAGTCTCTGGCCACCAGCTTGTCTGTCCCAAAGTACAGAGCGACATAGCCACTGCGTCCACAGGTTATTAGGGCAACGGGGGTAGCAGGAGAGCGATGGACGGGCGCAGCATGATCGCGCGAGTCCTGCGATGAAGGAACTACTACTGCTTCTTCAGGAAGTAAATGCAGTTGGTTTGGACTTTCCCTTTCTGCTCTTTGCAATGAGGAATTGATGTGTGCCTGGGACTTTGTTTTCCTTCAGTGCTTGGGAAGAAGGCCGGGGAGGTGTCGACTGTGGAATATATGTATTTACTGCTCAGGCCCTTGTCATCTTGTTGTCAGTTACCCAGAAATGCTCATAACTCTTGCTGCATCCGGTGATGTAAAAAAGTGGCAGTAAGCACCCTGTTCTTGGAGCAGTCTTCAGTAGAGAGTGCTGTGGGGCTGGGGAGCGATGCGGCTGTAGATGAAGCAAGAAACAAAACATGAGAAACCACGCGTGCCAGTCTCCGTGGTTTCTTGTGAGTATCCTGCCTGCAAAGTGGAATTATGATACAGAGAGGAATTAAATTCACCCTTACGAGTCTCGTCTCCTGGTCTGGGAGGCAGTGGACAAACTTTGGTATTTATCCGTTTTGTTTCATTTTGTGGCAACACTGGTATATGTAGAAAAAATTTTCTGTGGGTTCTGAGGCAGAGGTGCTTTTGCTGGTTTGGTAACCCTGTGTGCAGTGCTCCAGGGGCAGAATTAGAGTGCCACTGAGAATGCGTTTCTGCTGCGCATCAGAAATGGGCATCTCTGTTGACAAGCACACTAAATAAAGATGGAGCTTTACTGGGATAAGCTGTTAGGAAGCAGAGCAGTGCCCAGAGTCTTGTCTTTTAGTTGTCTAAATAATTACAACAGAGCTACAACTCTGTAGTTAGTTTCCTCCCAGGTTTCCTTTTCTTGTCCTTTCTCCCAGTGACCGGTGTTTTCCTCACAAATTTTAAGATTAAAAGGATTTTTGATGCCTCTTGTGTACCATCGTTCAAATCTGTATGTGTTTTCTGCCCTGGACACTGTTAAGTTTAAAGGCCGTTGGGAAGAATCAGCGGAATGATAAACAGCTTTCATTCTGAGGTACTTCCACCATTAAGTGACTGACTTAAGGGAGCGTTCCAGGTAGGAAGAACCTCAGGAGCCAAAAGATCAAAAGGATTGGTAGGACTCGGGAAAGTGGGTTTTCCCCATCTCTCTTGAATGACTTCCTGTAAGTTGCAGGTATCCACACAGTTCCCGAAAATAACGTCTGCAGAGGCTATGGGATGAGATGGATAATAATTAATGTCAGTATTGGAGAGTCGCAGGGGGGTGTGAGCATGGGGGCGTTTCTTGGCAGGCTCAATTTGCCAAGTCGTAGCTTCTGTTGCCCCCTCTCCATGAAATGTGATTCGGGCAAAAGACAGCAGCGCTGGGTCTTCGTCTGAGGTTGCGTGTGGCGGCTGGCCGGTGGGCTCTGCCAAAAGGGAGGCATGTGGCTTGTTTTGCAGCAGCTGATCTGAAAAGCAAATGCTCGGTGCTTCTTCTTGCTTTGCACTGGGGATGCCTCGACACCCGTTGTGTCTCATGTATTCTTTTGTCCTCCTGGAGTATGAGTTCTTACGAGCCGGTGTCCATCAGCACTGGTTGACGCTTGCAACGAAATAACAGGATGTTGGCCTGTAATCCATTTTCCATGCGTCGTCTGGGAGGACAGGAACCTTCCAGGGAAATTGCAGCTAGCCAGAGCTGGTGGTGTTGACAAGTTTATACAGTTTTAAATGCAGAATTGATTACAGCCTTTCTAATTTGAAATTTTCCTGTGTTTCAGTCTCAAGAGAGTAAAGCAGCATCCTTTTTTGTTGTTGTTGTTGGAAGAGCAGAGCCTGATCATCTCTAGTAGCAATGTTTGTTCCCTCTGTCTTGTTTCTCCTGCTTCTTTGTGCCATTAGCCAAATCCTGTGAACTGAGGAGTGTGGCTTTCTGCGTAGAGACATTTGTGAGAGGAGAGGGGTGTTGCTGCGCTCACCCACAGGGCCTGGATTTAACCAGGCTGAGTGTGGTACCTGAGACAAGACTGAAAATAACCGTGAGGTTCCTGCGTAGGCAGTTGGGAGAGATTGGTATCTCCTAACTCCGTCCACTGGTGCTGTAGAGACACGGACAGCCGTGTTCCTAACCTAAATGCAGACATGAGTCCTGTTACTTCCTGCCTGACATCAGAAGTTTGGGGAGGAATCCTCAAACACAACTAAAATTGCAACACCGCCAGTGACAGGCTTGTGATTACCCCCGATGCCAGGTCAGGTGTGTTAGACAAGAAGCAGCAGGAGGAGGAAGTGCTGCTTTTCTCTCTCAGCCAGTTTCTGCGCAACGTGCTGTTAATTTCAGCAGTGAGAAGAGGCCTAGCTAAAAAGTAAAGTTACTGACTGAAATTAGTCCTGTTTTACCTCAAACCAGGACACTCTGTATTTAGTGGTTTGTATTTTTTTTGTTTGCTGTTTTTTTTTTTGTTTTGTTTTCCTGTTGTTCTGTTTTTTTGAGAACCAGGCTGGATTCATCAGAAAGCTGATTTTGTGAAGGAAAAAGGAAAATTAGGTGTGGGAAAGAGACATAAAATTTATTAAAAGTCTAGGACTTTTCTTTTGCAATTTTAGATTTCGTGCAAAACCTTGTTGAGTGTTGATTCCAGCTGCTAGCGCAGCTGAATACTTTGCAGATACACGTTCCCTGATGCAGCTGCAACCCTTTCATAGGGACCTGTGTCCCCTGCTGGGAGGGTCCAGAATTATAAGGGTTTTCAACTAATAGCTCTATATTGCTTTACAAGTTCTACAGCAAAGTAAATATTTGATGCTTCTCCTAACTGTGGGTGGTTTTTGGAGGTACATAGGTATTCACAGCATGCAAAAATGCGATGAATCTCTTAGACAAGCGTGCTGAAGTAGAGGAAGAAATAAAAAGGAGGAATCATGGGGAAAGGCTTATTAAACACCTTCACTTCAGAGAAATGAAGCGAAATTGCTAGGTGAGTGGTGTACTTTGTAGAAATGTATTCTGAGGGAGGTCTGTTTCAACTAATAACTCTAATCTTTGAAATACTAGCAGCGTGTGCTAACACTGGTAGCATGGTAGTGTTTGAGGGGGAATTTTGTAGAGAACAGTTTCAAGTGTCTTTGGATTCAATGTAGTATTAAAAAAAAAAAAAATTGAGGATGTTCACAATTAGGATTAAAAATGTGATGCAGTCATAGTTCACCAAAAAGAAGGTGTAGTTCATGGGCCTTATACATGCAAGACATCAGACTTGGTTGATGTTTTACAACGAAATTGTCGTTCCTCACGTCCTGTATTCCAGTCAGATTCTTTCAGTCAAATGTTGATTATTCCTACCCTGTTAATCAAGGATTGGGGAATGAGTCACGCAAAGCAAACTACGTGCTAGAAGTAAAAGGATCATTTGGTTCAAAAGGCTTGATGCAAAATTAGAGATTTCAGGTTGGGAGGGACCTCAGGGTATCTCTGGTCCCACCTGCTGCTTAACACAGCTGGGTTCAACACAGAGTTCACATCATGTTGCTCAGGGCTTTCTCCAGTCAGGTCTGGACAGGATGGAGAAGTGGCCCCGTGTGAACCTCATGAGGTCCAGCAAGGCCAAGTGCAGGGTCCTGCACCTGGGTCGGGGCAACCCCCAGTATCCATAGAGGCTGGAGATGGAGCGATGGAGAGCAGCCCTGCCGAGAAGGACTTGGGGGTGAAAAGCTGGACGTGAGCAGGCAACATGCGCTGGCAGCCCAGAAAGCCACCGGCATCCCGGGCTGCATCCCCAGCAGCGTGGGCAGCAGGGCCAGGGAGGGGATTCTGCCCCTCTGCTGCGCTCGGGGGAGACCCCCCTGCAGTGCTGCCTCCAGCGCTGGGGACACCAACAGCAGAAGGACATGGACCTGCTGGAGCGGGGCCAGGGGAGGCCACCGAGAGGATGGCAGGGCTGGAGCCCCTCTGCTGGGAGGCCAGGCTGGGAGAGGTGGGGGGGTTCAGCCTGTGGGGAGACGTTACTGTGGCCTTTCGGTACTTAAAGGGGGCTTATAAGGAAGACGAGGACAGACTTTTTAGTAGGTCCTGTAGTGATAGGACAAGGGGTAATGGTTTTAAACTAAAAGAGATTAAACTAGATATAAGGAAGAAATGTTGTATAATGAGAGTGGTGAAATGCCGGAACAGGTTGCCCGGAGAGGTGGTAGATTCCCCATCCCTGGAAACATTCCAGGCCAGGTTGGATGGGGCTCTGAGCAACCTGGTCTAGTTGAAGATGTCCCTGCTCGTTACAGGGGGGCTGGACTAGATGACCTTTAAAGGTCTCTTCCAACCCAAACTGCTGTATGATTCTGTGGAGGCTGCGCAGCCTTGCTGGGCCCCTCTTCCAATGCTTGACTGTCCTCTTGAGGAAAAACGCTTTTCCTGTATCCAGTCAGATCTCCCTGTTTCGGTTGATGACCACTGCCCCTCATCTTCCTGCTGTGCACCTCGGCGAGCAGCTTTTGCCTGTACATTGTAAGGCTGCTGTTGTGTCCCCTCAGGGTTTTCTGTTCTCCAGGCTGAACAAGCGCGTTTCCCTCAGCCTCTTCTCACAGGTTGTGTGTTTCAGCCCCCAACCAGGTGATCCCCTCTGGACTTGCTCAAACGTGTTGACAACCTTCTTGTGTTGGGAGTCCAAAACTGGAGGGGGAATCTAAATGTGGTCTAAGGAGTTCTGAGTAAAGGGAATTGATTGACAGTGTCCCTCTGTTTCCTGACTGTGCTCCTCTGAATGGCACCCAGGATGCTGTGGACCTCCCTCGCTGCCAGGGCGTGCTGCTGGCTCTTGATGTGCAGCCTGCTCTTCGCTGGGACTCCCCGCGCAGCAGAGCGGCTCCCCAGCCAGTCCTTAGAGGACCGTCCGCTGACTTTGCCAGCAGATGTTTGATAAACTCCCAGGCACCTCAGTGGTACTGCTGGCACGTGCTTAGGCAGCAGAAACCCACCTGAAACTAGACAGCAGTGTAAATGTATTTAGGTAAAAAGGAGTGGATCGGAGCTTAGCCTAGAGCACAGGCCCTGCGGAGCGCTGCAGGTGGCTTTGTGTACTAAAGCGGTGGCAAATCTGGAGTACTGAGCTTAGCTGGCTACTTGGAATTAGTTTCTTCAGCACATAATTTGTGAAATTTCAAAAGGCGTTTGAGTTCATTAAGGCCCAGTGTCACAGCAAGCACCAAAAAGTGAGATCAAGTGAACTGTACTTGGGAATTTTAGTTTTTAAGGGATGAACTTGCTCATGTAGACGTTTTAGCCAGTTTTTTATCTTGCCAAAACATATCTGGAGATCAGCCAAAAAGAAACCACCTGTAGAAGCTATAAATGAGTGCAAAGACCTCAGACTAACAGCGCTTGTGATGCTTTTTGCGCTAGCATAAGACCAGAAACGTCCAGCTCATTCCTCAGGGTTATTGCCAGGTGTACAATTCTGGTTAAATATGTGTTTGGGGGATTCTTCTGACATGACTTTTAATGTGGTCCAATTTTGAAGGTACTCTTTCATAAAGCAGTTGCTGAGGTTTATGGGTGACTGTTCTGCAGTGCTTAGGGAAGATCAGAGCCAGCAAATAATCATCATATAAGCCTTTATCAGAGGGAAGTGGAAGCTGTTTTTAAATATTTGTGTCTTTACTTAGAGGCAGTAGGAAATGTGATGAGAGTTTTAAATGAAGGCTTGCTGAGATAAGACCCTGCAGTGTGTCCTGTCTGTCTTGGCAGAGCTACCTTCCAAATCTGTAAGAGGCATTGGTTTCCCCACCAGAGCAGACAGGGGCAGTTAAGCTATTCAACATCTTGCAACAGAGAGGAGTGTGAATCAATGATGGGATTTATGCTCTTTATTATTATTAAAGAGATCGCAATGGGTGTTTCAGATCCCAAAGAAGAGAAGGAAGAGGAGGAAGTTTCCAGTGCCCTCAGCCATGGCTCTCCTGTCAGCAGACCTAGCAGAAGCTGGCGCAGCAGCAGGTCAGCGACTGCAGCCCGCCAGCGTGACACTGAGAATTCGCGTGCCTCCAGATCCAAGACTGGTTCCCTGCAGCTTGTCTGCAAGTCAGAGCCAAACACAGACCAGATTGAGTACGGTACGTGGGAAGGCCTGGCATGAAAGTGCATGGAGATAGTCAGGTCTTGGAACTTTTGAAGGGAGATGGATGTGGGTGGAACTTTGTGAGCTGTATGCAGACTGTGGCTGGTACAGGCATGGTGCTTCTTGATCATGAGTACCTTCTGCCACCAGCACTCCTGGCACTGAATGTCGACGGAGGTATCTTGAGACAGATGAGCTCACTGCAGCGAACACAGATTGAAACCTAATGGTGACTTTTCCTTTCAGTGGTCACAGAAGAGCATCAGTCTGCTGCTGGAATCAGGTAGGAAACTCTTTATTTTGTGATATTTCTTCCTGTTTGCTGTCTCAAGAAGGGGCAACAAGAGCCTGAGTTTTTTCAAATTAAATGCTTCTGTGAAAGGATCTGTGGGATGGACAGTAGCTCTGTTTTCATTCAGTCCCGGACCTTTGCATTTTCAGTCTGGGTTGCAGATGGACTGCAGATGTCAGGAGATATTGTGGAGAAATGGATAATAAGATTTGATCTGAGCATTTAACCTGGTAGCTTTATCGCTTCAGGAGCAGATGCTGTAGTTAGGTGGGTTCACAAGAGGAGACTGCTCTGCCTAGCCTGTCTGTTGTGGCTGTCATCATGCTCCTTTGTTAGTGCAAGCTGTTAACTTTCCCCTGTCGTCCTGGATGAGAAAGTGCTGTGTAATAGTGTCTTCCCCGTCCTACGGGATGATGCATGAATATTCTTGCAGTAGTGCTTAAGCTGTTGCTGCTAAAGTCCTCTGTTCTCCTTTCCTCCCGGCAGTGATGATGAGGAGGAGATGCTCATCAGTGAGGAAGAAGTTCCCTTCAAAGATGATCCAAGAGATGAAACCTACAAGCCCCATCTAGAGAAGTATATTGGATTACCTACTTACTGTGTTTTTAAACAAAAGAAAAAAATGGTGACATCTTAGGTGAATGAACTTAATATAACCTAGAGAACCTGTGCTAGTTGCTAAAGTGGAATGGCTCCTGTTGGACCTAGTGTTTTCTAAATTTTGCCTACAGCTATTGGGACTGTTCTTCTCTAACGGACTAAAACCTTTACAGCCCTGTTCGGCTGCCAGGTTCTTCCTTAATCCTTGTTCATACTCCTGCTTAGAAGTGGGACTTGATAAATAGACCTGAACTTCGATCCAGTTTTCGCTTAAATCTTTGTAAAAAGCAGATAACTGAAAGAGTATTGGAGTCTTATGCTGTATTTATATCTTTGTAGGGAAGCACCAAAGCAAAGGAGAAAAGCTAGCAAGGGGAAGGAGGAAAAAGAGAAACAGAAAGAGATTAAAGTAGAAGTGAAAGAAGAGAGCGAGTTTCGGGAAGATGAAGAACCACCAAGGAAGTGAGTAAAACTCTGCGCTTATATGTAGCAGTGTGTAGTGTATATTTTGCATTCTTGCTAGCGTACAGCAATGTTTTGTTGTTGGCTTCCTCCCTCCTCCTCTGGGCCTGAAAGATAGCAGGGCAGAACCTTTTGTTCTGGTAGAAGTCCTGCTTCATCTTGCACGTGTTGGGCAAGGAAAAATAAAAGAGTAGTTATTTTCATTTAGTTTCACTTAAGGCGTTTTTCTCCATACTGTGGTTTAGTCGGCCTACCTGGATATGGCCACACAGTGTGAAATAGTTCAGAGCATTCTTAAAATTGCTTTCTGTTGTGATGTCTGAAGTAGATCAGACTCTATTGGAAAGCCAGTCTGAGAAGGCAACATCTCTTCTGTTGTGTGCCTAGAGGCAGACACGCGAATACTTTGTACCTGTCGTGTGGTAAGTGTCCTCCTTTTATGTTTGGGCCTAACATACCAGAGCTCAGGAAAAACAGCTCTTTTCTCCCTTGTTTTGGAGAAATAAAAGAATAGACTTTTGCTACCTAATCAGTCACTGGTGCTCTCAAAACCTTTGGGTATGCTGTCACTGGAACTCAACACTGAAGCTTTCTTTCTGGCAACTGAGGTAGTTTGGATTTGTGCGTGTGTCAAAGCCATTCTTTGGGATAGTGGAGGGCGGAACCAACCACTTTTTGCATTTAAGCTCCTCTGTGAACAATTGGAACAAATGGGGCTCCCTCTGCTGGTCTGCAGCGTGGGGTTCTGCACGCCTTCGTTTTAATTTCTCTCGCTGTTTCTAAGCTGCTACAGAGCTGATTTACACTGAAGAGGAGTAAGGATGCTGATATTTTGAGAACTTTTTTTTCTGTTAGAGATGGCTTTCTGAGGCTTGTGATCGTGTTGTTTGGATCAGACACTATTTTTGTGCATAATAAAACCTATGCCTCTTCTGAAGGCTTGGCTTAAATGCTGAGCATATTACTGGCAAGGTCTTGCTGTCAATAAAGATGTCTGAGTACAGTCTAGAAAAGACTTCTGTCAATCTACTGTAAGCGTCTCTGCAGCAATATGATCAAGCAGGCATGACGTTCTGGGTAGAGCTATTGCTTGGGAGGGTGCATGTTACATGTAAGCATAGGTCTGCTCAGACAGAGCAGAGATTTTTGTCTTGACAGGTGTATAAGCTGCTGTAGTTAATTCAGAGGACTGTAAAATAGCTGATCATCAATCCTGTTCTTCCTAGTCATGCAGATTGATGTTTTTCACGTGGTATGAAACGTTACCCAACAGAGCAGAGGAAATAGGGTGCACCATAACTTCTCGACTGTGTTGGCAAAATTACATGCTTATAAAAAATACATTAGGAAAAGGGAGGGGTTGTGAGAGCAAACCACATGAAGCATTTATTTCTCAAGAATGTTGCCTTCCTCTGAATGTGCCTCCAACTTGCACTCGATTGATTTTTCTACAGCTTGCAGTTAATGAGGCCGTATCTTGCTAACTGACTGCAGCAGAAACTTATGAGAGCAGAATCTTTTATGCTGCTGTGCAGCCTGGAAAGGGGTTAATTTAATTATAAGGTTGCAAGTTGTTTGGACAGTTGCAGGTTTAAAAGAAAAAATGTGAAGCATGCGGTGCCTGGTTCAGAGTTTTTTAAAATAGCTCTTCCTCACTCCATTGTGGCAGAAGAGTTGGTAATTTCTAACCGCAGCCTGTTGGTCTGTG
Organism: Burhinus bistriatus; assembly: GCA_013397275.1. NCBI lineage: Eukaryota > Metazoa > Chordata > Aves > Charadriiformes > Burhinidae > Burhinus > Burhinus bistriatus. The sequence goes on along the minus strand of VYXH01011472.1, from coordinate 34,797 downwards.
GCTGTCTGATACCTGTTTACTGGTGTCTGCACAGTTGTGATTGGTGGGCTGAGACACAGTTGAGCTAGGCAACCATGTTAAAAAATGTGTCGTATGCTACTAGACCTAGCAGGTAGTCTAGCGTGCAGCCACAGCCTGACCTATGTTGGCAGAGGCAGGGTGATTTGAGGTCTGCCATGTGCTACCAAATGTCATGCAGAAAAAAGTGTCACTGAGGTATCAGAAACATGGGGACCACAGTTCCACAGGGAAGGGTCTTTTGTATGATGTGGCGGTTCTGCAAAATCCAGGGATAATTTGCGTGGAGGCCTGGTGTCCTGGTTTCAGCTGGGACAGAGTTAATGTTCTTTCTGGTGGTTGCTGTAGTTTCAGATTTGGTATGAAAGGAATGTCAATAATGCATATTGTTTTAGTTGTTGCCAGGTGATGCTAGTATTTTTCAAGGACTTTTTTTTTCAGCTTCCCATAGAAATTGAGAAGGAATATAGGCAGAAAGATAGAATGGCCAACCATAGACATCATGCTCCATATATAAATGGGGTTAGCCGGGGCAGGGGGAGTACTTGTAATCACTGCTAGGGAAGGTACCAGTTCACCAAGTGGTGAGAGTGATTTGTGTCATTGTCATTATTGTTGTTATTTTCCTTTTCTGTTATCATTCTATTAAATTGTCTTTATCTCAGCCCANCTTCCAACTGAACCAGCCCCCCACCCCCGCCCCTCCCTGCCCCACTTCTGAGTTGATCCCTAGCCTGGCGTTGCCCAGCAGTAAGGTTCTAGGAACTCTGTGTCTCCTGGTGCTTTCTCAACTCTGGGGGGAGCCCTCAAGTAGTCCTAGGAGNAGCTGCTGGCTGGGGTTAAACTACGATGGCTGGTTACTTAACTTCTTTAGGGAACCTGCCCATCTATTACAAGAGCGTTTCCTTAGAAACTCTTCAGGTGTTTTGATCCAGAGCAGGTGGCTGCCTTAGCAGAGCAGCTGACTTGCTGGGTGCAATGTTGCTTTTCAACCTAAAAATATAGAAGAGTTCTGTAGTATTTCTTATAGCGTGCTCCTGCTTTATGGCATGCACTTCCAAAAAACTCTACCCACTACTGATGTAAAGAAGC